>JAQIBA010000404.1:0-15882 GCA_028293925.1 Brueelia nebulosa
GAGATGAAAACGAAATATAAGACTTAAATATGTCACCGTTGTGATTTGGGTCGTTCGCTGTCGCTTTGTAATCGCTGCAGAGGTTTCCCACAGAAATCGTTCAGAAATAATATCTGTCCGCTTTGAAAAAACTTTTAAGGGCATTTCCCATTCCATCCATTCGACGGCACGAAATGTCAGCGAAGGGTTTTCTTTCCTTAAAGGGGAAACCTCGGCCAAAATTCCGTGAAAGGTTGCCAAATTAAAAATCCAACCGAAGTAGAAACAATAATATAATTCAATTTTGCCAGAAACAAAGGCTTCTCCGATAAATCAAACCGGAAATGGCCTTCGCCTCCGGATTTTTTCGGCCTTCCGCTTTTGCGGAGCCTGAAACGTTTTCCCGAGATCGTTCCCCACTTTCGCCGAATTGATTCGAGGGGAAAAACAAATCCGATGCGCAAACAAAAATATTCAAAAAGTTGTTTTCGCGTCGTGGAAAACGGGAAACGAATTCGAAACGGAAGTCACGCACAATTAGGAAAACGAAAGCTTTAAGTGCTTTCCCGACTTTTCATTAAGTGAAAGAAAAAGCAGAAAAAGAAATGCTCGCGTTAATCTGTCTGCCGCAGAAAATAAATTCTTTCGCCGGGGGGTGGGTCGGTCGGAACCACGATTTTGATTTCCTCCCCCCAACCCCCGTGTCCTTCGCCCCCCCCCCTCTTCCTTCCTCTCTTTTCAATTCTCAAGAATTTCCCCCCCGAACGCGGGGGGGCGGAGGGCGCTCCGATAAAAAATTGTAACCGCTCCCGGAGCAGAATAAATCACAGGTTTTGGTTTGCACGCTTTGATTTATTGTTATTTATAATGATTTATTGTGATTCGATATTATTTGATCGCATTCCGCGAATTCAATATTTTATAGCTTAATCGCCCTCGCGCCCGCTTTTCTTCTTTTCTTATTTAACCCCTCCGATGTTTTATGATTATTTTATCGTCTCCCATTGGAGGATTTGTGGGTTCGCGTCGGTTACAAAGCTCCGAGGACTTGGATTTTTTTATATTGCCTTAAAAAAAGAAAACTCAATACCTTATAAATGAATAAAAACATTAAAGTTACAAAAAATATAATATATTGTATGAGAAAACAAAGAGAAAATGATATTGTATTATGTTGAGGAAATGCGATGAGTACAGAGACGGGAAAATTAGATAAAAATATTAGGGAAAGTGAAAATGAAATAATAAAAATTAGAGAAAGAAAAGAGAAATAAAGAAAAAAGTTTAACGAAGCATAAGAGGAAGAAATCAAAAGACAGACAGACGAAGGAAACGATACAGTTTTACAATTATGGAGGTCGGATACAACAGAGGGTGCAAATACAGTTTCTGTCTATGTAAATTCAAGATTTTAGGGGTGAAAATTCTCAGATTTTAAGCCTAATAAAATAAGTTATACATTATTTTCTTTATTTATTAATAATTATTTATTTATATTATAAAAAAGTTGTCTTTTCCCATTTTAGAACTCAAACCATTGTGCACCGACAACCGTTCGAGTAACAATTGTTTTTTTTCTTTTAGGTAAGCCAAGCATTTCTCCGGGGAGGAAAAGTCGCCCGGTGAGCTTTCGAGAGAAAACCCCGAATTTCAACCCCCAATGGCGGGAAATTTCTGTGCGGGCGAACTGCAGAGATAAAAACAGGAAGAGAGGGCGCTCGGCCTGGGAGTGATTCGCAAGTCTTTTCCGCCGGGGATTTTATCCCCTCGCCCGCCCTCCCCTTCTCAATTTACATACAAGCCGAGGCAACGCGAAATTTTCCGCCCCTCCTTTTCCTTATCTACCTTTATTATCTTTTGACCGTTTTCTCTCGGATATTTATTCATCCAATTTTTGGATGCAAAGCACATTACGTCATTGAACCCCTTTTTATATGTTAATGTGTATCATTTTATCCCACTCAAAGCATAATTTAAGTTTTTTCCCCGTGAAGAGGAACGAGGAAAGCTGCGCTCCTGCCTTTGGGGGTAACGCTTTCGTGCCCTTTGGGGGTGACCCGGCGGTAAATTCGACAGAAGGGTGAAAGAAAGTTGGGGCAAAATTGAACTTTGACCTTTCCGAGAAGAGAAAAAAGTCGGATTAATTGCGAGTCTTATTTCCGGTGAGAAACCCACCACCGCCTTCTCGTTTTCGTGTCGTTTCCTTCCTTGAAAGGAAAACCTGAGGACGTCACCCGATGCGATGTATGTGAATAAACCGCGTCGGCGGTAGGCTCAACATGCGAAATCCCGCCTTCTTACCGTTCCTGATCACGCTAAAATGCACTCGACTCATTTTTATTTCATTTTTATACCGCATTTTTATATTTTTTAATAAAATTCGTGTAATTTACAGTCCGTTCGCGCGTAAAAGCTCGTGGATAGCTTTTCCCGCTTCGTCTTCTCTTCGCCCCCCTCCCTCCCCCTCGTCGTCCCCCCTTTTCGGGATTGTAAAGTCGAAAGAAAAGAATTTCCCCTCCCCCGCGAGAAATAGTTTCGTTTGGGAAAACCGAAAATGGAGCCGGAGTTCTGCTGCCGCTGTAGTCTTAATTAAAAATGCAGATAACATTAATCAAAGTTTCACGAGTGGAAACGCTCATCCGCGTTGACTTCTAATTTATTGCGCTCCCGCTCGCATTGTTTTCTCCGCGCGCGTTTTTTTTTTTTTTGTCTGTGGGAGAAAGAAAAAAAACGCTGCCGGAGAGAAATTGCGTTCTCCTGTCGGAGAGGCATCCGCCCCCGGGGGTAATCGCTCCTTTGAAGATTTCTTTGTCCCGCCCCCGGGGGAGGGGCGGGGCGAGGCCGTTATCTTTCCGCAGCGCCGCTCCCGAAAGGGTTGGTTCCCCGCAGTCGATAATTAGGGGGACCGTGCGCCGTGGCCCGCAAGAATTAATTTATTTGGGAATTAATCCTCTGCCTTTTTGCTGTTTAAGTGGTTGGGTTACTGCGGCCCGACAGGATTTTCTCACGACAGAACGCTTTTCCTCTCTTAAGTCTGCTGCTTTTTTTTTTTTTAAAGGGGGGCGTTTTTTATTTGACTAATTTAGGGATTTTGAATTTCGGGTCTGTCGTTTGTGTTTAAACCCGTTGTCATGACGACCAATTTTTGGTTTTCACATCCGTTGGTTTTTTGTCAGCGATTTTGAATACTGAAAAGTGCACATTGGTCAACTGCAGCCCTTAAATGATTCGACTTATAATTATAAAGCCTTTTGAATTCAATAATACGATTCTATCAAAAGTTATAATTTGATAAACTGAACTTATAAATATTATATTTATTAATTATTAAAATTTATTTTTATTGTTCACATTATTAGACAAATTTATTTTATTCAGTGGAATTATGTAATTGCAATATTATTAAGTGGAAATATATAATTATATAATGAAAAATTTTTTCTAAATTTACAAAATCCGAAATAAGCTTCTTTGCAATTTATACAACTTTTTATTTATAAAACCAACAGAAGATTTGTATATTAACATTTAAAGATTTAATTTAATTAAAGAAATTTAATTAAAGTTTGAAATCGTAAAAAGTAAAATGCAGTTAATGAAATTTAATTAAAAAATTTAATTAAAGATTTGTATATTAAATACATAATAGTAAACAAATAATATACATAATAATATACAAATACAATAATAAGTATAATGTAATTGTAATACAATAATAATAAATAAATACAATTATATAAATAAATAAACAAATACATAATAAAAACATTTAAATAATAATATTTAAATAATAAAAATATTTAAATACGTAAATAAATAATATAATAAATAATCAATTAGGAAAACGTTGGAAGAATAATTACTAATAATTACTAAGTGATCGTTTAGAGCAGTTTATAAATTAAAAAAACGGAAAAAACGGAATGGTGATCACTGTTATACTCTTCACCGTTTTTATACCACCTATTTTTTTTGCATAAATAACGAATTTTAAATATAAATTTGGAGTGCGAAGAATCGTCTCATAAAAAGCAAAAGTATAATTAAAAGCAGTTTTCGGTCGACGAAAGCGCTCGTTAATATCAATTTCCCGTCAGTTTTCATTAATTATTTTAAGTTCGGTCGTTAAATTTATTAATCGAAGATCTCACCGGCCCTCGAGTCCTGCACAGAACAACATCTTCCCCCAAAGACCGACACCCCCCCGCCCCCAAAACCTCCCCTTAACTCGAGAACACCCTTCGACAACTTTAATCGAAACGTCGTTACAGAACACTCTGGGAAATCCTGTACCAGGAAATTCCCCACCCCCCCTCCTTCCAAGACTTTTCTAAAATTTTTATGAATTTCCCCGGCTTTTCCGGCAGAAATTTTTTTCTGACAGCCGGAAAAATCGTTTCGCAGCTAAATGTGATTTTGACTTATTAAACGAAAAATTGCGTCGACTCCCACACATTTTAAATTTTCTTATTGCGTAGTTTTCCTTCTCACTCTGAGAGGGAGAGTTTCCCTCTCGGGGGCGAATGGGGGCCCCTCGGGGGCGGAGAGTCCCCGGTCTCGTTATTCTCAGTCACTGCCCCCGCGAATGACCGTTTTTCAACGTCGACACGTGTACCGAAAACGCCCCCCCCCACTTTAAACCCCCGAAATAAATCATATTCTGATGGAGGTTTTGGGACCGGTTGAGAACTAAATGCTGATTCTGTTCTTTGAGATGATTTACTGGGGCTCTTCGTCTTCTGCTAGTTTTTAATATTTCATCTGGGATTTTCACGGGGAGTTTTTTATTTTTCAAAAGGTGTCACCCCCAATGGAGGTTCAGTGTTAAAAAGGAAGGGAATGATTATTGTTCATTCGGGACTCAAATGAGAAGTTAATCCCGGGGGATGAAAGCGGGGTGGGGGGACAGCTGTCTTTGTTAATTGTAGTGGCCCACATAGGGGAGGATTTCTTCAAACGGAAGAACCCAAACGACATTTCGGTCGGGTGATTTCCGGGGCGCCCACATTTTGCCAAAGTCAAACAACTCGTCCTTTTCGAGCCTTCGGAGGGGTTCTCATCCCCTCCCACATGGATGTCTTCATCCGAAGCCATTTGGCGGTGGCGATGCAGAACTCGGCCAACCAGATGATGTGAATCATTGGCACGTGGTGGCCCGTGATTGGGGGGCCGACTCCTCGTCTTAATACGGCTGCGGTTCTATTTCGGGAATCGGCGATCTGTCGGGACTTTTCTGCGGATCCCTGACTTTGAACCCCGTTTTAATTAAGGCCAAGGACGGCGGGAGTCTTTTTCGGGTTCTCTCTTTCATCCCGAAAACCGGAGACAAACGTCACTTCACGAATTGGGGGTGGAGAGTAAAGTATTAAACTTACGAAATCATATCCTTTTGTATCCTCAAATAGAAATCCCCTCCATCGGCTGCTATTAATCCTTTTCTGTTGCCTTTCCTTGCACTTTTCACTCTTTTCACCGCCACACGAGGAACAAACACCGCCTCAGACGAACACTTCCCTCGCCGGTATTATAAATACGCGAATTGTTTATCGTTGCTACACGTGACGTGACGTCAGCATGCGTCGACGTCGAAGCGGCCTCACAAGGCATAGGATCATGTTCATTATTGTATTTTTAAAATGCTCATCAGCTGTTGGCCGTCATTTTGGGACGTCTCTCCCTTCGCCTGCGGGGGCGGGGGGCGGGGGGGGGGGGCGCATCGTCTGCCCTTCTCTCCGCTCGAGGAGGCAGTCGACCGGGAAAAAGCGGATGATTTTGAAAAAGAAACAAAAGACGGGGCGGAGTAGAGAACAATGGGAGGCGATGGGAGGGCGGAAAGGCTCGGGGGTGAAAGCATTTATTAAATATTTTTCTGGGGATGAACAAAAGTTGTTAGATTGGGTTACCGGGGGGCAGAAAACCCCGCGCTCGAAAGAATAATGTTTCTTTAACGGGTTTAATGGTGGCATTATTCACTGGAGCGGATCCGGTTTAGTGCTGATCTCGTCCCCTCGCCCCGTCGCCCCCCATTTGTATCTTCGGGCCAGCGGATTTCCATTTTTCTTGCTTTTGATGTTTCCGAATTTCGGTTTTAATTTACGAATGAAAGTGTGTTTTCCGTCAAAATTTGTCCACTTTTTTCCCCATCGGGAAATCAAATCTGTTATTTACCCATGAAAGAAAACCACCGGCGGAGGGAACTATGTCAGAGGGAAAAGGGGTGGAGGGAAAGGCAAACTCGAGATTCCTCCCCCTCCCGCGAAATGTATACATGACAACCAATTGGATTTTGAAGCGCAAGATAAAAAAGATAACGCGATTTTAAAACAATTTTCCACCATAAAGAAGAAAATGAGAAAAAGTCGAAAATGCTCATCGCGCATCCCATCGAGCAGCAAAATTGAAAAAGGAAAGCTTTCCCAGCCTTTCCCGAGATTCGGAGCTTTCTCAATGCGATAAACAAACGCGGAGTCCTTCGAGGGCAGAAGCTCCCATGTCGGCCCCCCGTGGGATCGACCCGAAGGGAAGAAGATTGACCTCCGGGCGGGGGGGGGGGGCGAGGGCGCATCGATCGCCACTGTCATGGCGGCTCTTTGTTGGCCGAAAGGGTTGTCCAGCAGTTGCATTTTGTGCATCGAACAAAAGAAGAGCCTTTCCTTCCCCCCCGTCGTTGATGAATGTGTTTTTGTGGGGGACGTCCGGGAACATCGAACACTAATTGCAGTGCTCGAGGTGAGGGGGTTGAATAATGATGAATGAGGGAAAGGGGGAGGGGGTGGGCTCACGCTACCTGAAGCTAAGCCTATTAGGGGTTTCGAAATTACGCCTAATGACGTCGTTAAGTTTGATTTCTTCTAATTTATGTCTGTTTCTTTATTATTTTCTTTTATTGTCGACTGTTTCTCATACTTTCCGCATTTCCTCCCGTTATTGACGTAAATTACAGGAAACCGGGAAACCGCCGCCGACCAGTTTTCCCTTATCTGGAAACTCGATAGGCCCCGCCTTTGATTTTCCTCACGAAACATTCATTCCTTTGACTCGAACCGGGAAAATTGGGCCCCCCAAGACGAAACTGGAGTCGGACCTTGAATCGCTGAGGAAACTGGATATGTCGGAACCGGAAGTGGAATTGAAAAATCTCTTGGAAATCCAAAACCGAGCGAGAGAGCTCCGAATCAATAAAAGCTTGTTTTTTGGGACGGCGATGAGGTCGTGGGGGGGGCGGGAGGGAACGGAGGGGACGGAGGGGAGGCTAGTATCCGAAATACCGGGGAAATAAATTTGAAAATCCATATTCGAAAACGTTTAATCTCGATGGTGTACATAAATAGGGGGAAATCTGGGCGTTTGCATGTTGCTGCCCCGGGGGGATTCGGTAGGGGGCGGGAGGGGGCGATCGCGTGACTCTTGCCAAAGGTGAAGCCCCGCTTTGGAAGCCTTAAATCACGTCGAATTGTTTCGACGAGGATTGAGGAGGTGTTCTCCTTCTTATCAAATTTCTTCCACTCGTAAGTGACGTTCTCGATCTTCGGTAAATGAGCAATGGCGAGTCAGCATTCTGGAATGCAACGGATTTCGAAACGAAAGGGGATTTTCGAGGAAATGGTTTCTTTCAGGGAAAGCTTATTTGAAGAATGCGTTTGACATCTCATTAGCCAATATCCTTCGTTTCTTTCCTTCCGGGAATTCATAAAAGATTGTATACTTTCGGTGGAATTGTGTTGGGAGAAAAATAAAACGCGTGACGGACTCCGCCATCGATGGATGCTGACTGTCGGTATTCTTTTGTCGGGAAAACCGCGAACATCCGCTCTTTTTTCTGATGACCCCTTCCCTCCCGGTGGTGAAAGAGAAGAAAATGGCTTCGACAAACGGCGGCCTCATTATTTCGGAAACATCAGCTGAATGGCTGCCTCATCTCTAATTGGCTGCTCTTTATTTTCCCTTCAAACTCTTTCCCCCCCTTCCCTCTCTCTCTCTGTCTCCTTCTCCCTCCGGACTGCTCAAACGAAATTCCAAAACAAATTCTCCTCTCGAAAACACAAACACAAATCTCGTTACAGGTTTTGTGCGAGGCGATTAACCCGCGGAAACACTTCCGACATCAAAAGAAACTTTTAAACCTAGATCAGGAGTTTCCTTTTGTGTTCCTCCCTCCCGGAGGATCTCCTTCTTCTTTGCCCGCCCTCCTCCCCCCCTCCCGTTTCGAATTAGCGCCTTATTCCGCTCCCGTTTTCCGAGTCGAAAAAATAAAAAAGATTGCGCGCCATAAAATCCCTAAAACGCATTCTGCATTTGAAAGGCTTCGGAAAAACCCTAAAAAAACGGACGGATTCAGCAAAAAAATTGATTGATCGGCAGAAGCGAAATTGCGCGACCGAAGGAAAACTTTTTTTGAAGCTTTCGAGAGCTTTCGTCCTCCGGGAGTTCTCCGCCAGGGGTCCAAAGTTTATTTTTGTTCGTCTGGAGAGCTTTCGAATGGGGGAGGGGCGATTAACCGAATTAACCAGGTAAAGCGTCGTTTGTTTTATGCCTTTTTAGAAATCATATCACGCTTAGGGCGTTTAGGCAACGCAGCATTTAATTAAGCCGAATAATGAAAAGCGGGATTAAGTTTTCCTTCTCCCCCGAAAATTCCTGTCTTGGCATTGTCTAAGTCTTCGTCGAGGAGCTTTCGACCGAGTTTAGACCTTGAGCCCGTGCTGAGCTTTTTTCTCGAGCGGTTTCCTTTGTGGGGGAGAGTTCTTTTGTTTCGACCGCCGTCCGCGATCTCCTCTTTTTGTTCTCCATTGCTGAGCCTTTATTCGCCTATTCTTTTGAGGAAAAGTATCGTTTCGAGACATTTGAATGATTTTTACAAAAGGCGGTGAGTTCTAAGGGTGGAAAATTGGCCACCATAATGACTGTCTTCTGTCTTTTATGAGATTGTCTCTCATACTGTACAGTCCAGACTTCTGTCATGTTTTCCATTTAGGAAATTACAATTTTGGTGTTGAAATTTTTGTTGTTATATCCATTCGATTAGTTTATAAATCGCCCGTATAACAAAATATATCAAATTTAATTCATAATTATAAATTTTCTAATATCTGTATTGAATTTTTGATTCGGTGTTGCAATCTCTAATTATTCCCTGCGATAGATTATATTATATCAGTTTTCTTATTTTAAGTTATATTTTATATTTCCTTTTTTAGTTTGATAAATTAATCCTTTCATAAATTAATAATATATAATAAATATATAAATTAATGATACTGAGAGGATTCTTCGATAAGGTCATATTTCGAAAGCTTTCCGTTGCTCCTTAGTTCTGTGTAATATGGGATAATAAGAAGGGAGAGACATTAACACACCCCCTCCCTTTCGAAGGTCGGAAAACAAATATTTAACGGAGGTTAATAAAAATACCCTCTGCAAAATTCAAGCTCGGTTTTAGGGGTAAGGTTTGAAGTCCAAAGTAAATTAATTAAAGGATTTATCTAAATCCGGCTACCTTATATTTTTTTACACAACAAACAAAAGCTCCGAACCTCACGGCTTTGTGTTTGCATCGGCGCCCCTCGCCCCGATTTCATCCCCTCACGACCTCGCCTCATTTAGGATTATCATTTTTTAATAAAAAAAAAAAAACTCGCCTCCGCTTTTCACTGACCAGTCGAAATAATTTTAAAAGTGTAATTAAAACCTCTTCTTCACCCTCCACCACCCCTTTCGCTTTGACGCTTTCCCCCCTGGGAACGAATCCCCGCACCCCCTCCGATCGGAACCCTTCCAGCCGTCCTTGAGCTCCCAGGAAAGAAGCGTTGTCTTCTTGGAAGGGTTCATCGATTTTAGGGGATGCTGGCAACCCCTCTCCGCCCCATCATTTTCAATTAGACGCATTCCGAAGTAATCGGGACCGTTTCCTTTGACGTTTTCTTTGAGGGAATGACTCGGCCAAAAATTCCTTTGATTGACTCGGGAGATTTCTGGGGGAGCAACGTTCTGTGTTTCCTCATGTTGGATCGGGTTTTGTAGATGTTTTGTATTTTCTTCCACTCGATGAGCTTCAGGGGGTGGATTTTCCGTTCTTTTTTGTTGTTGTGTGCTTTTCACCCCCGCGTAAACCACCCACTTGTGACGTAATTTGTTATTTCCTCCGCTTTGCGTATCTTATCTCATTATCTGTTTTCATATTATTCTTTGCTTTTATGTTTTGGTTCAGCGCCACCCGTTGGGAGAAGTACAGTTCTTGTGATTTGTGTGGTGTTTTTTTTCTCTTTTCAACTTGTGTAGTTTTTAGTAATCTTTTTGTGTGAGCTTTTGCTACTCTTTTCGCGATCCAGGAGGTTTAGGGAGAAATGACGCACGAAATTATTCCAAGGGGTCAAAAGTGCTTCCCACAGCAACACCAGACTACAAAGTGAAGAGCAATCGAAAGCTGGAAAGTCGGTTTCGAGGGATGCATAATGGGGGGTGATTCCATTATAAAAAGACCGGAGATGAGCTTTGAAATTGAACTCGGAGAGAGCGGACGGAAGGAAAGGCTCAGGGGCCGCTGTTTTTCTTCTCCCGCTCCCTTCCCCCCCGCACCCCTTTCCCTTTCTAAAGAAACTCATTTATCTTTCCTCAGTTTAATTTTCACTCCGGCAGAGTTCCTTTCTTCGGCCTCGTTTACTCCGGCTCATCGCTCGGCCCGTCCCTGCTAAATACTCCATATCGGTTTCGAATGACGTTTATTTAAAAACTCCGAATTCATCAACGTCAGCCTCGGAAATATCTTTTCGCATCGGCGATTCCTTTTCATTGCCCTCCGTGAAAGGCATTTGAATGGTTTTTTTTGGGGGGGGAGTGGGGAGGGGAGGGGGCGAGGGGATCCCCGGTTCACTCTGTTTTTATTTCTCTTAATAAGTGTCCTCCCCTTTCGGGAATTGTTTTCTTTTCTTCGGCTCGTTTTAAGCGGTTAATGAAAGAGAAAATTGCACAGCCTTTTCGTTTCTCTTCTTCGTCTGGGAAATTAATTACGCGTCGTTAGATCGATCGAAAGTGCGGACGTGGATTTAGATATGATATATTATTATGGAGATGATTGCAAAAAATACTCGTTCGGGAATACATTTATCTTCGTTGCGTTTGCAAAGGTTTTTTTTTCCCATTTTCCCTCGTTTTTTCCGCTACGTCCGTCCCACGGGGAAATGCTGTTGCCATTAACGATGTCATTTTCAGGATTCCTTTTGCATTCCTTTTGTGTACCTCCCAATCGCGTTCGGTTATCGCCTTACCTACGGTCACATTCGCAATTGGGGTTATTACCTGTTTTTCGTTTTATTTAATTACACCTTTGCTCGTTTTATTGAATCCCCAACCGACATTTTATTTACGTAATGTGGAATGATTTTGCGTCCAATTTCGAAAATCGCTGACGGGTCAAGGCTGACTTTCGCGAGTTTCCCAATTTTTTAAAATTCCTCTTTCGTTATTACTCCAGAATTATTTATATACTCTGCCGCATAACGATTATGTAACCACGGGAGGATTTTTTTTATTTTTAGCGGGTTAAATTTGTTTTTTATCGGGAGGGAAAGGATCAGTTTGGAAGTATTCCACAATAATTACAAAAAAACATGGCCGAGTTTTCGATAATCCTCAGGTGTTTACACACTCCACCATCCACGTGCACTCCCGAGACGAACGACGACCGACCGACGTGGCACACGAACGCCCCGACGTGGCGCGAGACGTTCCCACGCAACGACCACTCTCCGGCTCCTCTCCCGAGTTTCCCGAGCTGAGAACTGAGGCTTGCAGGGGCGAGGTCGCGCGAGACTGCCGGGAGAGACCGTCAGCAGCGCCGCTGTCGGTGTGCGCCTGGGGGCGTGGTGGGCGCCCAGCCTCGCGACCCAGAAATAACCCTGCCGTGCTCACTTCCGGCATGCGACCCAAATCACTGCACCCTTCACGCAACACGAGATGTCTCTTGCGAAATGCAATTTCCATCGGAATTCGGTGGGGGCGACGGGGGCGATGGGGGTGTCCATTTCTTTCTCATTTGCATTTGCGAAGTTGGAAACAATTCGACATTTGATTCCCTGACATTTTCAAATATAAAATTGCACTTTTTTGTTTTGGGTTCGAATATCTCGAAAGCATTTTCATCCCCTTTTTATTTTAAGTTTGCCATTTGAAAAATTTGAGATTTTCCAAAAAAGGTAATTGTTATCACCATTATTTTGGGTCACTTCAGGTGAAAAATTATTTTAATTAAAGTTCGGGGTTCGCGTCTTAAAAGTAATCCCCTGAGAAATTACCCCCGAATGAAAAATTACCCCGATTGTTTCGGGGTGGGTTTTAGAATGGGGCGGTTGTCACCGCGAAGAAAACAAAAAAATTTCCCTCATTTCGGGAGATAAATTAGCGCCATACGTTCCCCCGAAGAACAGATGGGAGTCGAAGCTGTGCCCGTTTTGTAAATTCTCCTCTGAATTTTCTTTTGGGGGTGTGGAAGTCGGCGAAAAAGTGTTGTTTTCTCACTTTTCTTTCCGCCCTTAAATAATGAAACCCCCTCACCGCCCTCCCTTTCATTTTGAGTAATTTTACCGATTAGAAATGGAAAGGGCTGTTGATATTGTATTTTATGTATAAATAATTAATATATATTTAATAGGGTGTCCCTTATTTTTCGAAGTTTTTATTTTACAACGCACACCCCCTAATTTTGTTCATTTGATTGTAAAACACTAAAAAAAATTTTTTTACGTAATTTGAAGGACTGGAACCCGTGCCTGTAGGAACCTGTAGGAACACCCCTTATGCGCGGTGCACGCCCATTGTTATTCTCATACAGTTTCGTTTTGTCCTTTAATTAATGCGAATTCTTTCTTTATTCTACAATGTCAGGAGAGCTAAAAAGTGAAAAAACAAATATTTTCTTCGTTGGTGGTGTAAATCATCAAATAACGGGTGCTAAATTACCCTTCGATCGCCAACTTTTCGCAGTTTTATTTTTTAACATTCGCAAAGATAAATAAGCGCGAATATTGTCATTCGGAAGTGCCTTTTATTCTGGGAAAAGGCCAGAATACCAACTAAATGCTCTGTGCTGCTCTGTGTAAGAAAGCTTGTGGATTTACATAAGGTCTGGCGAGGCCTCCAAGAAGACCCCGCCATGCTCTTTAAGCTCTTTAATAAGCGCCAAGTGAATGAGTTCAAGAAAAATTTAGATAATTTATTTGATATTTTAGAAAAAACCTGAAAAAAGAAAACTTTGGTGATTCCGGAAAGAGATACAGTATGTCCCATCGAAAGAAGAAATGTCTGTCACTCTCTATCCTAGGTGGTACTTCATCCCTTATATTATTTTATTCTTACTATAATTATATTTTCCTTGCTTTAGGAAAATATTTGAGCGATTTTGTATCCCAAAAGAGCAATGAGTTATTTTGTCTTTTAAAAATTGACGCCAGTTTTCTTGAAGAAGACCTGTCTTTATGGGATGGGAATGCAGCACTCTGCATACTGTATGTGGAGGCCAAAAAGAAAGTTTATTGTTTAAAAGCAACGAATGACATAACTGAAAGAGCCGTTAAACTGTTTCAGGATTTCCATGGCCTAAAAACGGCAGATGAGGAACAAAAAGAGTTCCCATTAGGCTGCGTAGAGGAACACAGAAAAATTTAGCCAGAGTGTAGAAAAAAAGACTTTAAAAAGAAAATATTCTAAGTAATGATATACCAATTTTTGATACTAATAAAGTAAATTTTCATTGGAACTAATATTTTCAGCAACATTTACCCGTTTTATCAATAATTAAATAATTTTCTTAGAAATTAAGAAGTGGTCGAAAAACATATGTTTTGTAAAACTTTGAGGCTCTACAGGCACGGGTTAAACTAATCGTATCAAGTTAAAATTTTATATTTGAGTAAAGACTAGTATACAGCACAAAATTAGGGGGTGTGCGTTTTGATAATCCTAAAAAAATTTTTTTCGCCAATATAAGGGACACCCTAATATTTAATGTATTAACATACTCTATTGAACCAATCATACAATCGCAAGAGAAATAATTATTTAATACAATACCTTAATTTGATCAATTTAATTAATCTAATTTATTAAATTGTATAATAAAAATATTTTCATTTTAGTAATTATGTACTATAATTATAATAATATTACATTAGAAAAATATTGTATTAATAAATAATTAATGTTTTGATTGTTGCTTATAAAAAATTTGTTGCTTATACTCCCTTAACGCCCTCGGGCGAGATAAAGGCAAATTATTATTATTACATATATTATAATTAAATAATAGATATTGTATTAAACACTAATTCAATATAATATGCATGAAAAAGCAAAAACATATTGATCAAAAGAACGGAACAAAACCAAAGACATTTCTTTTTTAACATAAAGTATATTATATATGATATATTATGTAGTTATAATTATGAGGTAGTCTATATTGTAAATTATATAATATTTTAATAACTATAACAGACTGTATTGATTTAAATTTTTATAATTTTTATAAATCATTCTTTATAAATTAACTTTATAAATTATTAAAAATTATATATTTTTATAATTTTTATAAACACAATCAACACAGTATTGTATGTAATGTATTAATAATATTAATATAATGCCACATTTTTAAATATATTTTTATATAAACTATTAATTACTATAATTCACACATTTTGTAAAAACGCTCTCAATCGTCGATGTTCAAGGGTCAAAATGACCACTGTACCCCCGAGTGAAAGGGTTGTTTCGCCACCCTCCCCTTCTTAGGGGTAGAAAATATACAGAAAGCGACGGACGGAGCACCGATCTGCTGTCACGGATAAAAAATGTCTCCGGAAAAGGGGAGAAATAGAAATTCGGTTTTCCGAAGACACCATAAAACGTAACATAAATGGAATTTTTCGGGGGCGGAATTTGAGAAAGACAGATGATGGGGGGAGGGGTGAGGGGGGGGCGAATTCGGGGGAGGAATTCGGAAATCGTTTCCCAAAAAATATTTTAATCTCATTCTTTACCTTCTTCCCTTTCCTGTCCCTCTTTCAAAGGAAAAATATTAATATGGAAATTTCGCTTTTGAGTTCTCCCGGGCTTCGGGGGTGAATTCAACCCCTTGTTCTGCTTTTCGTTGGCCGTCGAACGACTCCCAGTTGTTGTATCTCCATCCGTGTATTCCCTCACCCCCGTGGAACTCAAAGGAGAGAGAGAAGATGCATATCTGAGTTTTTAACTTCGAAAGCTTCCCGAGTTTATAATCCACAATCTCAAAACTTGGGGGTTAGTTTTGGGGGGGTTATTTTATCACAAACCCGCGTTATTCACCTCTTCCCAAGAAAATCGGTAACTTCGCCTGGAAATTTTATGAGGAATTAGAATTTCTCACCCCCTTTTCACCCCAGAAGTCTGGTCAGGGCGGAGGGCTTCCCCCTCTCTTTCCCCCCCATCCCTTCGGGGGAGGAAAATCTCACCTTTGTTTTTCCGTCAGGTAAAAAAGTCATTAAACGCGACTCGAGGAGATTATTAATATAAGTCTCTAGATTAGGTGACAAATTTGAAGCTTTCGCCTTTTTCTCATAATGAACTTTTCCACCCCTTCGCCGCCCGTCTTTTTTCCGAAACAAACTTAAAACGTAAATTACTTTAAAAAGAGCGTTTTTAAGTTTTGGGGAAAAGCTCTCATAAATAAAAAGAAAATGCGACAGTCGAAATGATTTTTTTGTTTTCGAGTTCTCGGGAGGGGGGCGGGGAGCGGGGGCGGCTGCATCAGCATCATCCCCCGAGGTGGTTCCTCAAAGGGAGATACCTGGATTAATGGCTTCCGTTTTGAAAAAGAGAAAGTACAGTCGTTTCAGAGCGTTGGGTTCTCAAAAGTGGGCGCTGGAGTGAGCT
>JAQIBA010000405.1:0-15873 GCA_028293925.1 Brueelia nebulosa
AAAATCGAAGGTCCTCAAATCTCGATGCCACCAACATAGATGGAAAGAGCGTGTCTGAAAACATAGGGAAACCAAGTTTGAGTTCAATCTGATCGGCGGAATTTATGTTACAAGCATTTAAAGTTGAAAAAACTAAAACGACTTACCAAGAGAGTTTTTCAAAAATTGACAAAAAACGAAGGTTCTCAAATCTCGATGCCACCAACATAGATGGAAAGAGCGTGTCTGAAAACATAGGGAAACCAAGTTTGAGTTCAATCGGATCGGCGGAATTTATTTTACAAGCATTTAAAGTTGAAAAAACGACTTACCAAGAGAGTTTTTCAAAAATTGACAAAAAACGAAGGTTCTCAAATCTCGATGCCACCAACATAGATGGAAAGAGCGTGTCTGAAAACATAGGGAAACCAAGTTTGAGTTCAATCGGATCGGCCGAATTTATTTTATCAAGCAGTTTAAAGTTGAAAAAATCGTTAAAACGACTTACCAAGGACGTTTTTCAAAAATTGACAAAAAACGAAGGTCCTCAAATCTCGATGCCACCAACATAGATGGAAAGAGCGTGTCTGAAAACATAGGGAAACCAAGTTTGAGTTCAATCGGATCGGCGGAATTTATTTTACAAGCAGTTTAAAGTTGAAAAAACAAGCACGTACTACCTTGGACTTTTTTCAAAAATCTGACAAAAAACGAAGGTCCTCAAATCTCGATGCCACCAACATAGATGGAAAGAGCGTGTCTGAAAACATAGGGAAACCAAGTTTGAGTTCAATCTGATCGGCCGGAATTAATGTTACAAGCATTTAAAGTTGAAAAAATCGTTTAAAACGACTTACCACGTGACTTTTCTCAAAAATTGACAAAAAACGAAGGTCCTCAAATCTCGATGCCACCAACATAGATGGAAAGAGCGTGTCTGAAAACATAGGGAAACCAAGTTTGAGTTCAATCGGATCGGCCGAATTTATTTTATCCGAGTTTAAAGTTGAAAAAACAACGACTTACCACGTGACTTTTCTCAAAAATTCACAAAAAACGAAGGTCCTCAAATCTCGATGCCACCAACATAGATGGAAAGAGCGTGTCTGAAAACATAGGGAAACCAAGTTTGAGTTCAATCGGATCGGCCGAATTTATTTTACAAGCATTTAAAGTTGAAAAAATCGTTTAAAACGACTTACCACGTGACTTTTCTCAAAAATTGACAAAAAACGAAGGTCCTCAAATCTCGATGCCACCAACATAGATGGAAAGAGCGTGTCTGAAAACATAGGGAAACCAAGTTTGAGTTCAATCGGATCGGCGGAATTTATTTTACAAGCATTTAAAGTTGAAAAAACAAGGCACAGGTAGCTACCTTTGGACTTTTTTTGAAAAATGACATGAAAATCGAAGGTCCTCAAATCTCGATGCCACCAACATAGATGGAAAGAGCGTGTCTGAAAACATAGGGAAACCAAGTTTGAGTTCAATCAGAGCGGCGGAATTAATGTTACAAGCATTTAAAGTTGAAAAAACGAAAACGACTTACCAAGAGAGTTTTTCAAAAATTGACAAAAAACGAAGGTTCTCAAATCTCGATGCCACCAACATAGATGGAAAGAGCGTGTCTGAAAACATAGGGAAACCAAGTTTGAGTTCAATCGGATCGGCCGGAATTATTTTACAAGCTTTAAAGTTGAAAAAACAAGACTTACCAAGTGACTTTTTCAAAAATTGACAAAAAACGAAGGTCCTCAAATCTCGATGCCACCAACATAGATGGAAAGAGCGTGTCTGAAAACATAGGGAAACCAAGTTTGAGTTCAATCGGATCGGCCGGAATTATTTTACAAGCATTTAAAGTTGAAAAAACAAGACGTACTACCAGGACTTTTTCAAAAATTGACAAAAAACGAAGGTCCTCAAATCTCGATGCCACCAACATAGATGGAAAGAGCGTGTCTGAAAACATAGGGAAACCAAGTTTGAGTTCAATCTGATCGGCGGAATTTATTTTACAAGCAGTTTAAAGTTGAAAAAACGACTTACCAAGTGAGTTTTCTCAAAAATTGACAAAAAACGAAGGTCCTCAAATCTCGATGCCACCAACATAGATGGAAAGAGCGTGTCTGAAAACATAGGGAAACCAAGTTTGAGTTCAATCTGATCGCCGGAATTAATGTTACAAGCATTTAAAGTTGAAAAATCAAAACGACTTACCAAGAGAGTTTTTCAAAAATTGACAAAAAACGAAGGTTCTCAAATCTCGATGCCACCAACATAGATGGAAAGAGCGTGTCTGAAAACATAGGGAAACCAAGTTTGAGTTCAATCGGATCGGCGGAATTTATTTTACAAGCATTTAAAGTTGAAAAAACGACTTACCACGTGACTTTTCTCAAAAATTGACAAAAAACGAAGGTTCTCAAATCTCGATGCCACCAACATAGATGGAAAGAGCGTGTCTGAAAACATAGGGAAACCAAGTTTGAGTTCAATCTGATCGGCCGGAATTATTTTACAAGCTTTAAAGTTGAAAAAATCGTTTAAAACGACTTACCACGTGACTTTTCTCAAAAATTGACAAAAAACGAAGGTCCTCAAATCTCGATGCCACCAACATAGATGGAAAGAGCGTGTCTGAAAACATAGGGAAACCAAGTTTGAGTTCAATCAGATCGGCGGAATTTATTTTACAAGCATTTAAAGTTGAAAAAACGACTTACCACGTGACTTTTCTCAAAAATTGACAAAAAACGAAGGTTCTCAAATCTCGATGCCACCAACATAGATGGAAAGAGCGTGTCTGAAAACATAGGGAAACCAAGTTTGAGTTCAATCGGATCGGCGGAATTTATTTTACAAGCATTTAAAGTTGAAAAAATCGTTTAAAACGACTTACCACGTGACTTTTCTCAAAAATTGACAAAAAACGAAGGTCCTCAAATCTCGATGCCACCAACATAGATGGAAAGAGCGTGTCTGAAAACATAGGGAAACCAAGTTTGAGTTCAATCTGATCGGCGGAATTTATGTTACAAGCATTTAAAGTTGAAAAAACAAACGACTTACCAAGAGAGTTTTTCAAAAATTGACAAAAAACGAAGGTTCTCAAATCTCGATGCCACCAACATAGATGGAAAGAGCGTGTCTGAAAACATAGGGAAACCAAGTTTGAGTTCAATCGGATCGGCGGAATTTATTTTACAAGCATTTAAAGTTGAAAAAATCGTTTAAAACGACTTACCAAGAGAGTTTTTCAAAAATTGACAAAAAACGAAGGTTCTCAAATCTCGATGCCACCAACATAGATGGAAAGAGCGTGTCTGAAAACATAGGGAAACCAAGTTTGAGTTCAATCAGAGCGGCGGAATTTATTTTGCAAGCGTTTAAATTTGAAAAAACGACTTACCACGTGACTTTTCTCAAAAATTGACAAAAAACGAAGGTCCTCAAATCTCGATGCCACCAACATAGATGGAAAGAGCGTGTCTGAAAACATAGGGAAACCAAGTTTGAGTTCAATCGGATCGGCCGGAATTTATTTTACAAGCAGTTTAAAGTTGAAAAAACAAGACTTACCACGTGACTTTTCTCAAAAATGACAAAAAACGAAGGTCCTCAAATCTCGATGCCACCAACATAGATGGAAAGAGCGTGTCTGAAAACATAGGGAAACCAAGTTTGAGTTCAATCGGATCGGCCGAATTTATTTTACAAGCATTTAAAGTTGAAAAAACAAAACGACTTACCACGTGACTTTTCTCAAAAATTGACAAAAAACGAAGGTCCTCAAATCTCGATGCCACCAACATAGATGGAAAGAGCGTGTCTGAAAACATAGGGAAACCAAGTTTGAGTTCAATCGGATCGGCGGAATTTATTTTACAAGCATTTAAAGTTGAAAAAACAAGGCACAGGTAGCTACCTTTGGACTTTTTTCAAAAATTACATAAAAATCGAAGGTCCTCAAATCTCGATGCCACCAACGTAGATGGAAAGAGCGTGTCTGAAAACATAGGGAAACCAAGTTTGAGTTCAATCGGATCGGCCGAAATTATTTTATCCGAGTTTAAAGTTGAAAAAACGAAAACGACTTACCACGTGACTTTTCTCAAAAATTCACAAAAAACGAAGGTCCTCAAATCTCGATGCCACCAACATAGATGGAAAGAGCGTGTCTGAAAACATAGGGAAACCAAGTTTGAGTTCAATCGGATCGGCCGGAATTATTTTACAAGCTTTAAAGTTGAAAAAATCGTTTAAAACGACTTACCACGTGACTTTTCTCAAAAATTGACAAAAAACGAAGGTCCTCAAATCTCGATGCCACCAACATAGATGGAAAGAGCGTGTCTGAAAACATAGGGAAACCAAGTTTGAGTTCAATCAGAGCGGCGGAATTTATTTTACAAGCGTTTAAAGTTGAAAAAACGACTTACCACGTGACTTTTCTCAAAAATTGACAAAAAACGAAGGTTCTCAAATCTCGATGCCACCAACATAGATGGAAAGAGCGTGTCTGAAAACATAGGGAAACCAAGTTTGAGTTCAATCGGATCGGCCGAAATTATTTTATCACGAGTTTAAAGTTGAAAAAATCGTTTAAAACGACTTACCACGTGACTTTTCTCAAAAATTGACAAAAAACGAAGGTCCTCAAATCTCGATGCCACCAACATAGATGGAAAGAGCGTGTCTGAAAACATAGGGAAACCAAGTTTGAGTTCAATCGGATCGGCGGAATTTATTTTACAAGCATTTAAAGTTGAAAAAACAAGGCACAGGTAGCTACCTTTGGACTTTTTTTGAAAAATCATGAAAATCGAAGGTCCTCAAATCTCGATGCCACCAACATAGATGGAAAGAGCGTGTCTGAAAACATAGGGAAACCAAGTTTGAGTTCAATCGGATCGGCCGGAATTTATGTTACAAGCATTTAAAGTTGAAAAAACTAAAACGACTTACCAAGAGAGTTTTTCAAAAATTGACAAAAAACGAAGGTTCTCAAATCTCGATGCCACCAACATAGATGGAAAGAGCGTGTCTGAAAACATAGGGAAACCAAGTTTGAGTTCAATCAGATCGGCGGAATTAATGTTACAAGCATTTAAAGTTGAAAAAACGACTTACCAAGAGAGTTTTTCAAAAATTGACAAAAAACGAAGGTTCTCAAATCTCGATGCCACCAACATAGATGGAAAGAGCGTGTCTGAAAACATAGGGAAACCAAGTTTGAGTTCAATCGGATCGGCCGAATTTATTTTACAAGCATTTAAAGTTGAAAAAATCGTTAAAACGACTTACCAAGTGACGTTTTCTCAAAAATTGACAAAAAACGAAGGTTCTCAAATCTCGATGCCACCAACATAGATGGATAGAGCGTGTCTGAAAACATAGGGAAACCAAGTTTGAGTTCAATCGGATCGGCGGAATTTATTTTACAAGCATTTAAAGTTGAAAAAACAAGACGTACTACCACGTGACTTTTCTCAAAAATTGACAAAAAACGAAGGTCCTCAAATCTCGATGCCACCAACATAGATGGAAAGAGCGTGTCTGAAAACATAGGGAAACCAAGTTTGAGTTCAATCGGATCGGCCGGAATTTATTTTACAAGCATTTAAAGTTGAAAAAACAAGACGTACTACCACGTGACTTTTCTCAAAAATTGACAAAAAACGAAGGTCCTCAAATCTCGATGCCACCAACATAGATGGAAAGAGCGTGTCTGAAAACATAGGGAAACCAAGTTTGAGTTCAATCAGAGCGGCGGAATTTATTTTACAAGCGTTTAAAGTTGAAAAAAACGACTTACCACGTGACTTTTCTCAAAAATTGACAAAAAACGAAGGTCCTCAAATCTCGATGCCACCAACATAGATGGAAAGAGCGTGTCTGAAAACATAGGGAAACCAAGTTTGAGTTCAATCGGATCGGCGGAATTTATTTTACAAGCATTTAAAGTTGAAAAAATCGTTTAAAACGACTTACCACGTGACTTTTCTCAAAAATTCACAAAAAACGAAGGTCCTCAAATCTCGATGCCACCAACATAGATGGAAAGAGCGTGTCTGAAAACATAGGGAAACCAAGTTTGAGTTCAATCGGA
Source organism: Brueelia nebulosa (assembly GCA_028293925.1). Taxonomy (NCBI): domain Eukaryota; kingdom Metazoa; phylum Arthropoda; class Insecta; order Psocodea; family Philopteridae; genus Brueelia; species Brueelia nebulosa. The sequence goes on from JAQIBA010000405.1 coordinate 6,095, forward strand.
TCGGCGGAATTTATTTTACAAGCATTTAAAGTTGAAAAAACAAGGCACAGGTAGCTACCTTTGGACTTTTTTTGAAAAATCATGAAAATCGAAAGTCCTCAAATCTCGATGCCACCAACATAGATGGAAAGAGCGTGTCTGAAAACATAGGGAAACCAAGTTTGAGTTCAATCGGATCGGCCGAATTTATTTTACAAGCAGTTTAAAGTTGAAAAAATCGTTTAAAACGACTTACCAAGTGAGTTTTCTCAAAAATTGACAAAAAACGAAGGTCCTCAAATCTCGATGCCACCAACATAGATGGAAAGAGCGTGTCTGAAAACATAGGGAAACCAAGTTTGAGTTCAATCAGAGCGGCGGAATTAATGTTACAAGCATTTAAAGTTGAAAAAACGACTTACCAAGAGACTTTTTCAAAAATTGACAAAAAACGAAGGTTCTCAAATCTCGATGCCACCAACATAGATGGAAAGAGCGTGTCTGAAAACATAGGGAAACCAAGTTTGAGTTCAATCGGATCGGCCGGAATTATTTTACAAGAGTTTAAAGTTGAAAAAAACGGCACGGTAGCTACCTTTGGACTTTTTTCAAAAATCTGACAAAAACGAAGGTCCTCAAATCTCGATGCCACCAACATAGATGGAAAGAGCGTGTCTGAAAACATAGGGAAACCAAGTTTGAGTTCAATCGGATCGGCCGAAATTATTTTATCCGAGTTTAAAGTTGAAAAAACGTCACAAGACTTACCATGTGACTTTTCTCAAAAATTGACAAAAAACGAAGGTCCTCAAATCTCGATGCCACCAACATAGATGGAAAGAGCGTGTCTGAAAACATAGGGAAACCAAGTTTGAGTTCAATCGGATCGGCCGAATTTATTTTATCCGAGTTTAAAGTTGAAAAAATCGTTTAAAACGACTTACCACGTGACTTTTCTCAAAAATTCACAAAAAACGAAGGTCCTCAAATCTCGATGCCACCAACATAGATGGAAAGAGCGTGTCTGAAAACATAGGGAAACCAAGTTTGAGTTCAATCGGATCGGCCGAATTTATTTTACAAGCATTTAAAGTTGAAAAAACGTCAAAAGACTTACCACGTGACTTTTCTCAAAAATTGACAAAAAACGAAGGTCCTCAAATCTCGATGCCACCAACATAGATGGAAAGAGCGTGTCTGAAAACATAGGGAAACCAAGTTTGAGTTCAATCGGATCGGCGGAATTTATTTTACAAGCGTTTAAAGTTGAAAAAACAAGACGTTACCACGTGACTTTTCTCAAAAATTGACAAAAAACGAAGGTCCTCAAATCTCGATGCCACCAACATAGATGGAAAGAGCGTGTCTGAAAACATAGGGAAACCAAGTTTGAGTTCAATCAGAGCGGCGGAATTAATGTTACAAGCATTTAAAGTTGAAAAAACGACTTACCAAGAGAGTTTTTCAAAAATTGACAAAAAACGAAGGTTCTCAAATCTCGATGCCACCAACATAGATGGAAAGAGCGTGTCTGAAAACATAGGGAAACCAAGTTTGAGTTCAATCGGATCGGCCGAATTTATTTTACAAGCTTTAAAGTTGAAAAAACAAGCACGTACTACCATGGACTTTTTTCAAAAATTACAAAAAACGAAGGTCCTCAAATCTCGATGCCACCAACATAGATGGAAAGAGCGTGTCTGAAAACATAGGGAAACCAAGTTTGAGTTCAATCGGATCGGCCGAATTTATTTTATCACGAGTTTAAAGTTGAAAAAACAAGCACGACTTACCAGTGACTTTTCTCAAAAATTACAAAAAACGAAGGTCCTCAAATCTCGATGCCACCAACATAGATGGAAAGAGCGTGTCTGAAAACATAGGGAAACCAAGTTTGAGTTCAATCGGATCGGCGGAATTAATGTTACAAGCATTTAAAGTTGAATAAAACGACTTACCAAGAGAGTTTTTCAAAAATTGACAAAAAACGAAGGTTCTCAAATCTCGATGCCACCAACATAGATGGAAAGAGCGTGTCTGAAAACATAGGGAAACCAAGTTTGAGTTCAATCTGATCGCCGGAATTAATGTTACAAGCATTTAAAGTTGATAAAACGACTTACCAAGAGAGTTTTTCAAAAATTGACAAAAAACGAAGGTTCTCAAATCTCGATGCCACCAACATAGATGGAAAGAGCGTGTCTGAAAACATAGGGAAACCAAGTTTGAGTTCAATCGGATCGGCGGAATTTATGTTACAAGCATTTAAAGTTGAAAAAATCGTTAAAACGACTTACCAAGGACGTTTTTCAAAAATTGACAAAAAACGAAGGTTCTCAAATCTCGATGCCACCAACATAGATGGAAAGAGCGTGTCTGAAAACATAGGGAAACCAAGTTTGAGTTCAATCGGATCGGCGGAATTTATTTTACAAGCTTTAAAGTTGAAAAAATCGTTTAAAACGACTTACCACGTGACTTTTCTCAAAAATTGACAAAAAACGAAGGTCCTCAAATCTCGATGCCACCAACATAGATGGAAAGAGCGTGTCTGAAAACATAGGGAAACCAAGTTTGAGTTCAATCGGATCGGCGGAATTTATTTTACAAGCATTTAAAGTTGAAAAAACAACACGACTTACCACGTGACTTTTCTCAAAAATTACAAAAATCGAAGGTCCTCAAATCTCGATGCCACCAACATAGATGGAAAGAGCGTGTCTGAAAACATAGGGAAACCAAGTTTGAGTTCAATCGGATCGGCGGAATTTATTTTACAAGCATTTAAAGTTGAAAAAACGCACGTTACCACGTGACTTTTTCAAAAATTGACAAAAAACGAAGGTCCTCAAATCTCGATGCCACCAACATAGATGGAAAGAGCGTGTCTGAAAACATAGGGAAACCAAGTTTGAGTTCAATCGGATCGGCCGAATTTATTTTATCCGAGTTTAAAGTTGAAAAAATCGTTTAAAACGACTTACCACGTGACTTTTCTCAAAAATTGACAAAAAACGAAGGTCCTCAAATCTCGATGCCACCAACATAGATGGAAAGAGCGTGTCTGAAAACATAGGGAAACCAAGTTTGAGTTCAATCAGAGCGGCGGAATTTATGTTACAAGCATTTAAAGTTGAAAAAACAAGACTTACCAAGAGAGTTTTTCAAAAATTGACAAAAAACGAAGGTTCTCAAATCTCGATGCCACCAACATAGATGGAAAGAGCGTGTCTGAAAACATAGGGAAACCAAGTTTGAGTTCAATCGGATCGGCCGAATTTATTTTACAAGCAGTTTAAAGTTGAAAAAAGAAACAGGACTTACCAAGGACTTTTTCAAAAATTGACAAAAAACGAAGGTCCTCAAATCTCGATGCCACCAACATAGATGGAAAGAGCGTGTCTGAAAACATAGGGAAACCAAGTTTGAGTTCAATCGGATCGGCCGAATTTATTTTACAAGCAGTTTAAAGTTGAAAAAACGGCACAAGTACTACCTTGGACTTTTTTCAAAAATCATGAAAAACGAAGGTCCTCAAATCTCGATGCCACCAACATAGATGGAAAGAGCGTGTCTGAAAACATAGGGAAACCAAGTTTGAGTTCAATCGGATCGGCCGAATTTATTTTATCCGAGTTTAAAGTTGAAAAAATCGTTTAAAACGACTTACCACGTGACTTTTCTCAAAAATTCACAAAAAACGAAGGTCCTCAAATCTCGATGCCACAAACATAGATGGAAAGAGCGTGTCTGAAAACATAGGGAAACCAAGTTTGAGTTCAATCGGATCGGCCGAATTTATTTTACAAGCATTTAAAGTTGAAAAAACGGCACAAGTACTACCATGGACTTTTTCAAAAATTACAAAAAACGAAGGTCCTCAAATCTCGATGCCACCAACATAGATGGAAAGAGCGTGTCTGAAAACATAGGGAAACCAAGTTTGAGTTCAATCGGATCGGCCGAATTTATTTTACAAGCATTTAAAGTTGAAAAAACAAGGCACAGGTAGCTACCTTTGGACTTTTTTTGAAAAATCATGAAAATCGAACGTCCTCAAATCTCGATGCCACCAACATAGATGGAAAGAGCGTGTCTGAAAACATAGGGAAACCAAGTTTGAGTTCAATCAGAGCGGCGGAATTTATGTTACAAGCATTTAAAGTTGAAAAAACGACTTACCAAGAGAGTTTTTCAAAAATTGACAAAAAACGAAGGTTCTCAAATCTCGATGCCACCAACATAGATGGAAAGAGCGTGTCTGAAAACATAGGGAAACCAAGTTTGAGTTCAATCGGATGCGGCCGAAATTATTTTATCACGAGTTTAAAGTTGAAAAAACAAGGCACAGGTAGCTACCTTTGGACTTTTTTTCAAAAATCATGAAAATCGAAAGTCCTCAAATCTCGATGCCACCAACATAGATGGAAAGAGCGTGTCTGAAAACATAGGGAAACCAAGTTTGAGTTCAATCGGATCGGCCGAAATTATTTTATCCGAGTTTAAAGTTGAAAAAACAAGGCACAGGTAGCTACCTTTGGACTTTTTTTGAAAAATCATGAAAATCGAAAGTCCTCAAATATCGATGCCACCAACATAGATGGAAAGAGCGTGTCTGAAAACATAGGGAAACCAAGTTTGAGTTCTATCAGAGCGGCGGAATTAATGTTACAAGCATTTAAAGTTGAAAAAACGACTTACCAAGAGAGTTTTTCAAAAATTGACAATAAACGAAGGTTCTCAAATCTCGATGCCACCAACATAGATGGAAAGAGCGTGTCTGAAAACATAGGGAAACCAAGTTTGAGTTCAATCTGATCGCCGGAATTAATGTTACAAGCATTTAAAGTTGATAAAACGACTTACTAAGAGAGTTTTTCAAAAATTGACAAAAAACGAAGGTTCTCAAATCTCGATGCCACCAACGTAGATGGAAAGAGCGTGTCTGAAAACATAGGGAAACCAAGTCTGAGTTCAATCGGATCGGCCGAAATTATTTTATCCGAGTTTAAAGTTGAAAAAATCGTTTAAAACGACTTACCATGTGACTTTTCTCAAAAATTCACAAAAAACGAAGGTCCTCAAATCTCGATGCCACCAACATAGATGGAAAGAGCGTGTCTGAAAACATACGGAAACCAAGTTTGAGTTCAATCGGATCGGCCGAATTTATTTTACAAGCATTTAAAGTTGAAAAAACAAGGCACAGGTAGCTGCTACCTTTGGACTTTTTTTGAAAAATCATGAAAATCGAAAGTCCTCAAATCTCGATGCCACCAACGTAGATGGAAAGAGCGTGTCTGAAAACATAGGGAAACCAAGTTTGAGTTCAATCGGATCGGCCGAATTTATTTTACAAGCATTTAAAGTTGAAAAAACGTCACAGGTACTACCAAGGACTTTTTCAAAAATTGACAAAAAACGAAGGTCCTCAAATCTCGATGCCACCAACATAGATGGAAAGAGCGTGTCTGAAAACATAGGGAAACCAAGTTTGAGTTCAATCGGATCGGCGGAATTAATTTTACAAGCATTTAAAGTTGAAAACGAAACGACTTACCAAGAGAGTTTTTCAAAAATTGACAAAAAACGAAGGTTCTCAAATCTCGATGCCACCAACATAGATGGAAAGAGCGTGTCTGAAAACATAGGGAAACCAAGTTTGAGTTCAATCGGATCGGCCGAATTTATTTTACAAGCATTTAAAGTTGAAAAAACAAGCACGTACTACCACGTGACTTTTCTCAAAAATTCACAAAAAACGAAGGTCCTCAAATCTCGATGCCACCAACATAGATGGAAAGAGCGTGTCTGAAAACATAGGGAAACCAAGTTTGAGTTCAATCGGATCGGCCGAATTTATTTTACAAGCATTTAAAGTTGAAAAAACAAGGCACAGGTAGCTACCTTTGGACTTTTTTTGAAAAATCATGAAAATCGAAAGTCCTCAAATCTCGATGCCACCAACATAGATGGAAAGAGCGTGTCTGAAAACATAGGGAAACCAAGTTTGAGTTCAATCGGATCGGCCGAATTTATTTTACAAGCATTTAAAGTTGAAAAAACAAGGCACAGGTAGCTTACCTTTGGACTTTTTTTGAAAAATCATGAAAATCGAAAGTCCTCAAATCTCGATGCCACCAACATAGATGGAAAGAGCGTGTCTGAAAACATAGGGAAACCAAGTTTGAGTTCAATCGGATCGGCCGAATTTATTTTACAAGCATTTAAAGTTGAAAAAATCGTTTAAAACGACTTACCAAGAGAGTTTTTCAAAAATTGACAAAAAACGAAGGTCCTCAAATCTCGATGCCACCAACATAGATGGAAAGAGCGTGTCTGAAAACATAGGGAAACCAAGTTTGAGTTCAATCAGAGCGGCGGAATTAATGTTACAAGCATTTAAAGTTGAAAAAACGACTTACCAAGAGAGTTTTTCAAAAATTGACAAAAAACGAAGGTTCTCAAATCTCGATGCCACCAACATAGATGGAAAGAGCGTGTCTGAAAACATAGGGAAACCAAGTTTGAGTTCAATCGGATGGGCCGAAATTATTTTATCCGAGTTTAAAGTTGAAAAAAGAAGGCACAGGTAGCTACCTTTGGACTTTTTTTGAAAAATCATGAAAATCGAAAGTCCTCAAATCTCGATGCCACCAACATAGATGGAAAGAGCGTGTCTGAAAACATAGGGAAACCAAGTTTGAGTTCAATCGGATCGGCCGAAATTATTTTATCCGAGTTTAAAGTTGAAAAAACAAGGCACAAGTAGCTACCTTTGGACTTTTTTTGAAAAATCATGAAAATCGAAAGTCCTCAAATCTCGATGCCACCAACATAGATGGAAAGAGCGTGTCTGAAAACATAGGGAAACCAAGTTTGAGTTCAATCGGATCGGCCGAATTTATTTTACAAGCATTTAAAGTTGAAAAAACAAGGCACAGTAGCTTACCTTTGGACTTTTTTCGAAAAATCATGAAAATCGAAGGTCCTCAAATCTCGATGCCACCAACATAGATGGAAAGAGCGTGTCTGAAAACATAGGGAAACCAAGTTTGAGTTCAATCGGATCGGCCGAATTTATTTTACAAGCATTTAAAGTTGAAAAAACGTCAAAAGCGACTTACCTAAGAGAGTTTTTCAAAAATTGACAAAAAACGAAGGTTCTCAAATCTCGATGCCACCAACATAGATGGAAAGAGCGTGTCTGAAAACATAGGGAAACCAAGTTTGAGTTCAATCAGAGCGGCGGAATTAATGTTACAAGCATTTAAAGTTGAAAAAACGACTTACCAAGAGAGTTTTTCAAAAATTGACAAAAAACGAAGGTTCTCAAATCTCGATGCCACCAACATAGATGGAAAGAGCGTGTCTGAAAACATAGGGAAACCAAGTTTGAGTTCAATCGGATCGGCCGAATTTATTTTATCCGAGTTTAAAGTTGAAAAAATCGTTCAAACGACTTACCACGTGACTTTTCTCAAAAATTCACAAAAAACGAAGGTCCTCAAATCTCGATGCCACCAACATAGATGGAAAGAGCGTGTCTGAAAACATAGGGAAACCAAGTTTGAGTTCAATCGGATCGGCCGAATTTATTTTACAAGCATTTAAAGTTGAAAAAACAAGGCACAGGTAGCTACCTTTGGACTTTTTTTGAAAAATCATGAAAATCGAAAGTCCTCAAATCTCGATGCCACCAACATAGATGGAAAGAGCGTGTCTGAAAACATAGGGAAACCAAGTTTGAGTTCAATCGGATCGGCCGAATTATTTTATCCGAGTTTAAAGTTGAAAAAATCGTTTAAACGACTTACCACGTGACTTTTCTCAAAAATTCACAAAAAACGAAGGTCCTCAAATCTCGATGCCACCAACATAGATGGAAAGAGCGTGTCTGAAAACATAGGGAAACCAAGTTTGAGTTCAATCGGATCGGCCGAATTTATTTTACAAGCATTTAAAGTTGAAAAAACGCACAAGTACTACCAGGACTTTTTCAAAAATTCACAAAAAACGAAGGTCCTCAAATCTCGATGCCACCAACATAGATGGAAAGAGCGTGTCTGAAAACATAGGGAAACCAAGTTTGAGTTCAATCGGATCGGCCGAATTTATTTTACAAGCTTTAAAGTTGAAAAAATCAAGCACAGGACTTACCATGTGACTTTTCTCAAAAATTCACAAAAAACGAAGGTCCTCAAATCTCGATGCCACCAACATAGATGGAAAGAGCGTGTCTGAAAACATAGGGAAACCAAGTTTGAGTTCAATCGGATCGGCGGAATTTATTTTACAAGCATTTAAAGTTGAAAAAACAAGGCACAGGTAGCTACCTTTGGACTTTTTTTGAAAAATCATGAAAATCGAAAGTCCTCAAATCTCGATGCCACCAACATAGATGGAAAGAGCGTGTCTGAAAACATAGGGAAACCAAGTCTGAGTTCAATCGGATCGGCCGAAATTATTTTATCCGAGTTTAAAGTTGAAAAAATCGTTTAAAACGACTTACCATGTGACTTTTCTCAAAAATTCACAAAAAACGAAGGTCCTCAAATCTCGATGCCACCAACATAGATGGAAAGAGCGTGTCTGAAAACATAGGGAAACCAAGTTTGAGTTCAATCGGATCGGCGGAATTTATTTTACAAGCATTTAAAGTTGAAAAAACAAGGCACAGGTAGCTACCTTTGGACTTTTTTTGAAAAATCATGAAAATCGAAAGTCCTCAAATCTCGATGCCACCAACATAGATGGAAAGAGCGTGTCTGAAAACATAGGGAAACCAAGTTTGAGTTCAATCGGATCGGCCGAAATTATTTTATCCGAGTTTAAAGTTGAAAAAATCGTTTAAAACGACTTACCAGTGACTTTTCTCAAAAATTCACAAAAAACGAAGGTCCTCAAATCTCGATGCCACCAACATAGATGGAAAGAGCGTGTCTGAAAACATAGGGAAACCAAGTTTGAGTTCAATCGGATCGGCCGAATTTATTTTACAAGCAGTTTAAAGTTGAAAAAATCGTTAAAACGACTTACCAGTGACTTTTCTCAAAAATTCACAAAAAACGAAGGTCCTCAAATCTCGATGCCACCAACATAGATGGAAAGAGCGTGTCTGAAAACATAGGGAAACCAAGTTTGAGTTCAATCGGATCGGCCGAATTTATTTTACAAGCATTTAAAGTTGAAAAAACAAGGCACAGGTAGCTACCTTTGGACTTTTTTTGAAAAATCATGAAAATCGAACGTCCTCAAATCTCGATGCCACCAACATAGATGGAAAGAGCGTGTCTGAAAACATAGGGAAACCAAGTTTGAGTTCAATCGGATCGGCGGAATTTATTTTACAAGCATTTAAAGTTGAAAAAACGACTTACCAAGTGAGTTTTCTCAAAAATTGACAAAAAACGAAGGTCCTCAAATCTCGATGCCACCAACATAGATGGAAAGAGCGTGTCTGAAAACATAGGGAAACCAAGTTTGAGTTCAATCGGATCGGCCGAAATTATTTTATCCGAGTTTAAAGTTGAAAAAATCGTTTAAGAACGACTTACCACGTGACTTTTCTCAAAAATTCACAAAAAACGAAGGTCCTCAAATCTCGATGCCACCAACATAGATGGAAAGAGCGTGTCTGAAAACATAGGGAAACCAAGTTTGAGTTCAATCGGATCGGCGGAATTTATTTTACAAGCATTTAAAGTTGAAAAAACAAGGCACAGGTAGCTACCTTTGGACTTTTTTTGAAAAATCATGAAAATCGAAAGTCCTCAAATCTCGATGCCACCAACATAGAT
>JAQIBA010000406.1:0-15831 GCA_028293925.1 Brueelia nebulosa
AACCATCTATTCAGTCACATGTGTTTGGTAGATAATAAGATTTCTATATATTCATTCACATATCTTTGATAGATAATAACATTTTTGTCTATTAATTCACATTCATTTGGTGGAAAATAACATTTCCATCTATTAATTCACATTCTTTTGGTGGATAATAAAACTTCTGTCTATTCATTCACATCTATTTGGGAGATAATAACATTTCCATCTATTGATTCATAACTCTTTGGTAGATAATAATATTTTTCTATTCATTCACATCTATTTGGTAGATAATAACATTTCTGTCTTTTAATCTATTCATCTATTCATTCACAATTAGATAGCTGATAACATTTTCTTATCTTCTGGAATTTCGAATTTTTATAATTCAGGCCTTTTCAAACTGAGAAGTTACATATTGAATGAATAACCAAATTATACACCCACACTTATACTTTTTAACTGTATATATACAGAATTATTATCAACAACCGGAAAAAACAATTCACGTAAACGAAAAGACAGAAAAGATTGCACAGATAAAACGCAAAAATAACCAATATTTTTAATAAATACCGAATAAAATTAACGTTAGAAGAATTATGTGGTATAAAAATTTATCTCTTCAAAACCATAGTATAACAAATAAAAGATTATACATACCAAAGAGGCTTGCGGTCTTTTTTATAATATATAAACTAACAAATGTATAACTTTAGATGCAAAACGAAGAATACTGTCTCTTTCATTGAGGTAAACCGGACGGAGGCAAATATTAATTTTTAAAATTATAAAAAAGACTTATAAATGAAAAGCAGTTAATGAAAAATTAATGAAAAGTAAATGTAGTAATTAAATAGACTTAAAATTAATTCTTCTTAAAACAGGTTTTACTTCGCTGTCGTTAGACTTTTTCTGTCACTGCTGCTGTCGCCGTCGGAGCGCCCCAAAAGTATATTCGAAAAAAATTGATGTTTTTCAACTTTTCACATAAATCATTCCGCATTCCAATAAATCAATTTCGAGTCTTTAGTCGCGAAATTAAAGCAAACTCCTCTCCTCCCCCATTTCCAACCCCCAACTTGGGACCATTCTGATTTGTCATGAAAAAATACTAAAAAACCACCCTAAAAATCGGAATCAATTTTTCAGCTTTTCTCGAAATTCGGTCAAGCACGCGATAACAACGAAAATACTTTGAATTGGTGGTTCCTGAGGGGGTTGAGGGTGAGTTCTCCCCGATATAACTTCCTCGGAAAATGTTTTTTTGCAGTTCCTCAAGGACGAACCCTTTTACTTCTCCTCAGTCTCTCACACCTCCGCGAAAGCTTCAGAGGACGTGAATGTAAACAGAAAGGGGTTGTGTCACCCCCAGGGGTTAAATCCTCCCCCTCCCCCGGATGACTTCTCAACACGAAGGCTCGACACGGAGGACTCGCGAACGAACAGTCACACCTCGAGATTAGTTTTTTCTCTCAAACTTCTCCAACCCTTACGAGACGGAATAGGGGTTTCTTTCGAGGGGATGAAATCAATATCAATGAATAAATAACCGAACCGAATTTTGAATTTGCCTACACTAACCCGTTTTCCCGGGGCCATCGTTTTCACTTTTTCAACCCCTCACGTCGGGGATGCCCCGTTTGGTTTTCCCGGGCAGAAGAATTTCAATCTTCCCCGTGTGATGTTATAAACAACGGAAGGAGGGATGAAATTTATCATGTTTAATAAAATGACCCGTTTGTGGCGACATCCCCCTTCGCCCGAAGGGTATTTTCTCAGAATGGCGTAATGGCGCGGGCAATTTGAGTCGGTCCCTCGGCGGGGACTTAATCGCAGTCAACACGAAAGCCACCGTTCAGAAAGGGCGAAAGCACCCGGTGGGATCCCGAGGGATTGGAGAAAAATAAATCACGGGGATTTCCGGTCGGCGGGGCGTGCAATCGGTGGAGTAGAAAGAGCGCGAAGGAGCTCCGGTGCTGCTTTTGTTGCCGCCATTAAGAAATGATTTATTTCGGGGGGTGATTCGCGTTTTGGAAGTGGATCAAAGGGTCACACCCGTTCGGGGGAGGATGGCGGGGGGTGGTGGAGATGATTACGCTATCGGCTGGAATTGTAACGGTGTTGTATGAATGAACTGTTTTTTGTTTATATGGAGAATTTCATTTTTAATTGTACGAATTTTTGGAGTCGAATGTCTTTTAATTCGGATAGTTTTTTTTTATACTAAATAAAGAAAAATATGTATCTGAGTTCTCTTTTTAAATTAGAAGTCGAAATTAATCAAATGAAGGTGATCAAAAATGTCAACCCTTTGGATAAAAGTTTCGCCACAATTTAAAATCAGTCTTAGTTTCTCTTAAAATATTAAATTTCTAATTTTGTATATTTGGAGTCATTTAACTTTTAATAAATTTCTAAACTGGAAGAAGTTTCTAATGTGAAATTATCGTAATATTACTTCATCGCGGTTTGAATCCGTTAGAAGGAACTACAGATGGCTGTGATTCTTACTTTTGTTAGATTATAGAAAATAACAATAGAGAATAAAAAAATAACTTAGAGAATAACAGTAAAGAAGAAGTAAAAACATAGAGAATAACACTAGAGAAAAGTAATTACATAGAGAATAACAATAGAGAATAAAAATAACTTAGAGAATAACAATAGAGGATTAATAAATAATAAAATAAAAAATAATAATAAAAAAATAAACAATAACATATGGGAATAACAGTAGAGAAAAAATAATAACATAGAATATAACAATAAAGAATAAAAAGTAAAATAGAGAATAACAGTAAAGAAGAAATAATTACATAGAGAATAACACTAGAGAAAGGTAATTACGTAGAGAATAACAGTAAAGAAAAAGAAAACAGTGAAGAATAAACTCCTTGAATAGTATAAAAATAAGAAAAAGCAGTAGAGGATAACATTGTAATGTAACATAGCAAAAGAACAATACTAACATAGAAAATAAAAATAACATAGAGAGTAACAGTAGAGAAAAAGAAAACAGCGAAGAATAAACTCCAACATGGCTTCGAAATTAATAACATCAAAATTATATGATTTTTTCGCAAATTTAGAAAAATTACAGTTTAAAAAAATTACAGAAGTAAAAGGAAAAAAATAAAGCCACTGTAACTCAAAAAATTATTTTAGATTTTTTTTGTTGTTTATACCTTTCTAGAAAATATTATTATAAAATGAATAGGAATATACAATCCTTGTAAATGAATAAATAAATAATGAAGGCATTGGAAAACCCATTTCCGTGAAATTGATTTATACAGAAGAAACAAAATCTGTATAAAACAACAGTGTGACTCGAAATTCTTTTATACTTTTTATTTTCACTGTCGAAAGAAGTGTCCAAATGATCGCAGACAGAAAATTGAAAAAAGACGCCAAAAGGGATGGACGTCTCAGCGTCGGATGCTGAATTACAGTATAATTATGAAAGTTACTTCAGACTAACAAACAACTGACAAAAGGGAGACCTTTTGAAATTCACACGCGGAACTCTGTCCTTTAATTCCGTTAATTTGAAACATTTCATTTCGGGGGGAAAGTGAAATAATCGGAGCAACCTCGAGGATGAAAAAGAGGGAAAGGCAGACGTTACTCTCGGAAGGGAAAGCAGAACACCACAAAAGGAAATTTCTCTACAGAGAGACCTTTCAAATTAGAAAAATTAAAAAGGAAGCATCACATGAGAGTCCGAATGTAGAACGAGGAAAACAATTCTCCTTTTCCCAAGGAGGGGCAGGGGGTGTTGATACAGTCCTCACGTGGCTCGTGAAAAATTAATTTCCAAAGGAAAACGCAGCTGAGGGGCGATATCCCTTTGACGGCCTCATCAAAACCCCACTAATATTCAAAAGCTCGTTTTGTTTTGCGTAATGAATTTGTTTTAATTATGTCGAGATTGCATTTTCCGAAGTGTCGGCGTCCCTCGTTAAAGCCAACTAATTAATAGTTTCTGCATTAGACGATGAGTTTGTTGAGACAAATTGAGCACTGGCGGGGGGTTGTTTGTTCATCTGAAGGGGTTCAAATAGGCGTCGCTCGACATTTTAACCGACCGGTTGTGGAAATTGCTGTGTCACAGTGATCGTTCATTCATTATGAATATTATAATATAATAATTAAGCCTTATCTCGCCCCAGGGCATTAAGGGAGTATAAGCAACAAATTTTTTATAAACAACAATCAAAACAGAGTTATAAATTAGGTACAGGTCCAAAGATAAACAGTTATAACTTTTAAAGTAAATAAAATATGCAGAATTAGCAAATTAAATATGAAATTATAAGTTAAATGAACAATAAATTCAATAACATAGATTACATAAATATCATAAACAAAAATGGAATAAAATAAAATAAGCCAGTCAATAAATAAAATATAAAATTATAAGTTAAATGAACAAAACATTAAATAATTATATTAAATAAATATCATAATAAAAATTTAATAAAATCATAACAGTCAATAAGTTAAGTATAAATTTAAAAGCCAAAAAAACTTAACATTAAATAACATAAATTCTATAAATAATATAACATAAATTAAATAAAAAACATAATATAAATTAAAGAAATAACAATTATGTTATAAATTAAAAACATAAATTAAAAATTATGTTATAAAATATAAAAACAATTTATTTACAACTGAACAAAAAAATTATATAATAATAAACATAAAGAAACAATAACAATTAACATAAATTAAATAAACAGCCTAACAAACATGAAATAAAATAAAATAAAAACTATACAAATATAATAAAAAAATAAAATTTAAATTTGTGAGTTAAATATACATAAAAAAGGGGTATATAATTAATTGTAACATTGTAAATTATATATAGTAAAAAAATTTTATAAATTAATGAAATAAATGAATAAATTTATAAATTAAATAAATTTTTATAGTAAAAAAATAAAATACATAAAGCTACTGATTTTAAAAGCCTGTTTTTATTAATACATACAAAAATGATGAGTGCTGCCGCCTCCTTGGAAATATATTACAAAATATACTATTAAATTTATTTCAGCTGCTCGTTGAGGAGGAAGCTCATTATGAATATTAAGAGGGTGTTAATATGCATATAATGACTTTTAAATCGCTGGAAAAATTAAGATAAAAAAATGTAAAGTTGTTTTTTGTCTGAAGAAAGAACTGAAGAGAAATTATGAGAAATAATAGAGGACAAAAACAAAGAAAAGAAGCCGTAGATTTTTACAGAAAATTTCCCACTGTATTCACAGGAAGAAGGACTGTAAAAAGTCACAGTCAGCAAAGGAAGAGACGGTGTTAAGAATTGTGCACTCCAAAAATAAAAAAAAGAAAATTATCATAATACCCAATTTATATAAAAAACATTTGATACCAAAAAAGCGACAAATAAATTACGGCTTATGTATATAAAGTATAATATATTGTCATATACATAACGTTCGCGTTCCGAAGGCACTTCAACTAATGTCACCGCAAATTTCGATCGTAATTAGCAATAGAAAAAGCAGAAATTTCTGTCGGAACTCCTGCTGACATCGCAGCAGGAAACTCTCCTCCTGCTGAGTTTTCACGAGAAAACCTTTATACGGGGAAAAACTTTTCTTTCGCACTGATCCGGTCGAGTCAGTAATTTCCGTTGCTTACGGGGAGGGAACGAATTGTTCGAAAAAAGTTGTCAGCAGTTGTATTCTGAATCGGAGAAGGAATTCGAGGTCACCTCTGGAGATTAAAGTTATAATTAATTTATGTTGGCAACGCTGGAAGTTTTCAACCCGTGATTACCTTCCGTGTGCGGAAAATTGACGGTGAGGTTTTTGTCAGGGATAAAAGGTTGGATTAGAGCTGCAGGACAAAAAAGGGACACGAGAGCTTTCTAAATCCAGTGTTACCTATTAGTCTGCCACAACTGTAACAAACCTTCTGTGGCTTTCAACGGTTTTAAGGGTTAAATTTAGTCAATTACAGTGTAATTTAATTCTCGCGTTGGATTTTTGGTTTTGTCCCGAACTGGTCTGAAAGAGTTTTCATTAGTTTTATTTGCCCACAACGAAGGGAGAAACTCCAAACGGAAAACTCACACACGAAAGGTTTCGAATTTCAGTAACCGGAGAAGTTTCTAATTAAAAAATTTTTTAATTAAAACGTATGAAATCACAAATGATCGGATTCCGCATTCGGACAAATGACACCGCGCGTTTCGACTCTTTCATCCCCTCAGCTCGCATCCCCCACCCGATCACTTCGACTGCTTCTTCCAACCTTACACGACTCCGACCGAATCCCGACCGGAACATGGAACACACGGCCGGCAACAAGACGGACCCGTTCGCTATGCAGCCGAACAGCTGTGAACGTCGTGGGAAAACGTGCGTGGCATGCGTACTCGCCTCCTCGACGTTCCTCCTTCCAAATGGCGAGTTGGTGTGTGCGGATGCGGGGTCAGAATGACCCTTCCCCGTCAGCAACCGCCACAGATGTTTATCTGCGAACACTTGAACGGTTTCCTCTGACTTGTGCGGTCGCCGGGGGGCGCGGGGTTGTTACAGCCGCTGTTTATATCGCTTTGTCTTCAGTTTCTATACTTTTCTGTGTTTACATTCCCCTGTATATGCAGTGACCTCAGCGTTTCTTTTTTTAACGGAGGAACCGCTGTCGGTGCTTTTGAGTGCTGTATATTTCTTTAGAGAAAAATATCCGATTTTATTAAACGGTTTTATTTAACGTGGTTTTCGTGTCTGTTTGTCTTTCTGTCTGTCTGTCTTTTCTTTCTGTCTTTCTCTCTATCTGTCTGTTTGTCATTCTGTCTTTCTCTCTGTCTCTCTGTCTGTTTGTCTTTATCTCTGCCCGCCTGTCTGTCTTTTCTCTGTCTTCCTGTCTTTCTATTTGTCTGTCTGTTTGTCTGTCTGTCTGTCTGTTTGTCTTTCTCTCAGTCTTTCTCTCTGTCTCCTGTCTTTCTATTTGTCTCTCTGTCTGTGTGTTTGTCTGTTTGTCTTTATCTCTGCCTGCCTGTCTGTCTTTCTGTCTTTCTATTTGTCTGTCTGTTTGTCTGTCTGTCTGTCTGTTTGTCTTTCTCTCAGTCTTTCTCTCTGTCTCCTGTCTTTCTATTTGTCTCTCTGTCTGTGTGTTTGTCTGTTTGTCTTTATCTCTGCCTGCCTGTCTGTCTTTCTGTCTTTCTATTTGTCTGTCTGTTTGTCTTTCTGTCTGTCTTCTGTTTGTCTTTCTCTCTGTCTCCTGTCTTTCTATTTGTCTGTCTCTCTCTCTCTCTGTCTGTCTGTTTGTCTTTCTCTCTGTCTGTCTGTCTGTATGTTTATCTTTCTGTCTTTCTCTCTGTCTCTCTCTCTCTCTCTCTGTCTGTTTGTCTTTCTCTCAGTCCTTCTATCTGTCTTTCTGTCTTTCTGCAAAACCGAGTCTCAAAACTTTGAAGCGTATTTGACCCGTTTCCCTCGGATCGATTTCTTTCAAATTTTGCACACACTTTCGTTTTGGTGAACAATTCAAATTTCAGCAATTATTTTTTAAATTAGTGCTTAGGAAAAAAGAAAAAAAAATTCCAAAAGTCTAATTAATTGCTCAACTTATGAGTCCTTAAAGGAGATAACCTTATCTCAGGCCGATGAATACCACCTGTACAGGCACGTTGTGCCACCTGTACAGTTTTTATACTGTATAACGCCCCACGGTTTTATGGACAAAAAATTGGTCATTTTCTTTGTCACCCATGTATTTATTTATACTCTTGCATCAGAAATTATTTTTTTAATTTTTATTGCACTTGAAATAAAACAGTTTAATTTGATTTTTTTATCTTAACTCTTAATTGGGACAAATGAGGAAAAGTGAGTGCTGAAATGCTCAACAGCAATTCCTGACGATAATTTTAAGTACATTTAACACGTTTACGCCGTTAGCAAACTCAGTATACCAAATTATGGGGAATATTCGAACAAAATGGCGGAGAAAACAAATTAAAAACGGTGCATAAATAGCTGATTATAGAAATGGACGCAGAGGAAAAGCTGATCGTGGCCGTTGTACCTTCTGCGCGCTGTTGGATTTTGCTCTTCTCTTTCTTCCCTTAACGGCCATCCGAGCAAAGCCCCGTTATTAGTTTTGCTGTCGGAAAGTAAATTATCCCGACATTTACGTATTCAGAAAGCTTTCGAGGAGACGATGAATAAAAGATTTTTTTGACTCCGACTTGTTTTCTTTATTTAAATAAGTTTCTGTTTGTTATTTTGGGGGATATTGCTTTAATAAGGGCGTTTCCCAAAGGGTGGAAACATCCACTCACTTGGGAAGGGTGTTTGTCACTCCAATTATTGGGGGATGATGGAATGATTGATGCAGAAGACAACGCCTTTTGGGGAGCGCTGTTTTTATTAACTTAAAAATCCAACGGTTAAATACATTTCCTCTGAATTAAAGTTTGTCTCCTCTTCATTTCGCTGCTGACTGTGACCTTCTGGCGACTCCACAGTGTCTGACTCAACGTTTTATTCGCTATCGATAATCCGAGAGAAAATTTATTTTCTCCTTTCATCTCCCGTTTGCGGATTTACGAGCTCATTATCGAAGATTATGACCAAATGACATTTTCAACTCAAGAACAAATATTTACGCAGTTAATTTGGGGGTCGGCCGGGAAAAGGAAGTGGCTTTTCATCCCCTTCCCCCAACCCCAACGAATAGGAGACATTTTCAAAAGGGGCGAACCATCCCCAAATGAAAGTGATTTTCATGTGAAATAATGAAGGGGAACCACATGTGCAGGTGAAATTTAATAATGCTAATTAGTGTCTCACCTCACTGCGGCGAATTCGCCAAAATATTCGGTCATGGCAAACATGCTGACGGATAATAGCCGCTTTCATTATAGTTGGCAACCCGCTCGCATTGTGACGTCAATGAAATCGGGGCGATACTCCCCTGCCAAATAATTTACTATTTCGCTATGACTACTATTACTACATTTTGGTGTTCGCGCATGGGAACGTCATGACTGAGACTTCTTCGGTGCTCACTGAAACTTAATGTCTCTCACATCTGCTGTTGTTGTTTCGGAAGGTATTGCTTTTCTTTATAATCAGTCATTTTTTATAATCGTATTTTATGACGGTTTCTTTCCCCCCTTTTCTTATTATTGGAAACTTTTAGTGTCCTACATTTTGTTAACACTTTTATTGGGAAAAAGTATAATTATTGAAATGACTCATTTGCAAACGGCTGATTTGAAAAAGCGACAAAAGCCAAAATATTTTCTATCGCATCGGATTTTTATAATTATACTCTGAACAAATTCACCGAGTTTCAGCTTCTTTAGAATTTTTGTTCTATAGTTCTATAGAAATTTATATTCTGCAGTTTATTTATGGTCTATAGTTTTGTAGAAATTTTTGTTCTATAATTTCATTTATGTTCGGTAATTTATTTATGTTCTAATCTTACAAAGAAATTTATATTCTACAGTTTATTTGTATTCTATAGTTCTGTATAAATTTATGTTATATGGTTTATTTATGCTCTTTAGTTCTGTAGAAATTTTTGTTCTATAAGTTCATTTATGTTCTGTAATTTATTTGTGTTCTAAACTTCCATAGAAATTTCTGTTCTACAGTTTATTTATACTCTACAGTTATGTATAAATTTATGTTCTATAAGTTCATTTATGATCTATAGTTCTGTATAAATGTATGCTCTATAAGTTCATTTATGTTCCATAATTTCCATAAAAATTTATGTCTATAGTTCGTATAAATTTATGTTTTATGAGTTCTTTATGTTCTATAATATCCATTTAAATTTATGTTCTATAGTTTATTTACTCTCTATAGCGTATATATAATGTATAATTTATATTACTCTCTATATTTACGCTCTGTATAAATTTATGTTCTCTAAGTTCATATATGTTCTGTATTTCCAAAGAAATTTATATTCTGTAGTTTGTTTATGTTCTATAGTTTTGTATACATTTATGTTTTATAGTTTATTTATACTCTATAGTTCTGTATAAATTTATGCTCTATAATTTATTTATGTTCTGTAATTTATTTATGTTCTAAACTTCCATAGAAATTTATGTTCTATAGCTCTATAGTTTATTTATATTTCTAGAGGAATTTAAATAAAATATAAATAAACTACAGAACATAGTTTGTTTAAGTTCAGACTTTTTAGGAATTATAATTTACCTCGAATGCCTTATTCGATCGGATAATAATTAATAAATAATATTTATACAGTTAATTATAATGATTATTTATCTACCGCGAGAAGGTTGGTTCTGTGTTAAATAAGATATAGGTATAATTCAGCTCCGACATTAATAATTAATAGCTTTGAGGAATGTTCGAATAAATCTGTTAATTAATAACAACTCTGTGAAAATTCTTAAGATATCGGAGCGAACCGCTACGAAAAAATAATCTCTCCGATCTCTTCAGAGTAAAAATTAACTAAATTGACTTAATAGCATTTTCACTCGAAATTCCCTTTCGACTGCCAAAGAAATTAATTTTATGCGAATTATTATAAATTAAATAATAACCTCGGGGGAGGGGGAGGGGGAGGGGAGGGGAGGGGCGTCGTGGAGAAAAATTCGTTCGGTTCCGAATCGTCGCCATTCGTTGGAATCGATGAGAACCGTTTGTCGGCCAAATTCTTCACCTTTTTTAATAATAATATATAATATAGTTATGTGTTTGTGTCTCCTTTTTCATTTGTTTTTGCTGTTTCTTAAATTCTCCCAGGCGTTTTTTATATTATATAAAAAAGTATAACAGAGTATTTTTTAATTTACCCATTAAAGGAAGCGAATATTTGCGTTAAGAAAACATTATACTGTATTATTTATTTATAATTATATATTGTATTTGATTTAAATTTTACGATTCTCCTTCTTGTTTTCTTTTCAATTATATTCATGTAAGCTTCTTATTTCTTTTTTGCACCCTTTCATCCCCCTCGAGACATTTCATTTAGTCGGAGTTAAAAGAACATATATAATGAAGAGACCGGGGGTAGAAAGTATAAATTAAAAAATTCCACAAAGCAGCCACACGAAATTTAGGAAAAATAATGGGTGGAAAATGAAAAATCAACATCACCTGAGAAGAAAACCGGAAGTAAAACAATATTTGTAGAAATTTCCCTCGGAAAAAGAATGAATAATACAACGGTCGAGATTTTCAGATTAAAGGTCAAGGTCACTTTTAGTCTTTGTACCACCCTCTCATTTCTTTTCATCCCTCCGCGCGTTTGAATTATTACATCGGGCCGTTCGACATAACCTAACCTGGTCAACAGAACATAACCTCAAAATCTGCGCTGTTTTGACTATTTTTCGCTTTCAATGACATAAATTTGAGAAAAATGTTGTGTAATTTTAAGGGTGGTTTTTGTAGGTTTTTTTCAGGTTCACGTGAGAATTTTAGTTTTCTGGCAGTTTTTAACGGTTTTTCTAGCAATGTCTGACAACTGCGCATGCTCCGGTGTTTTTTTTTTATAATTCTCAGATGTTTATTTGCTTCCGGTTGTATAGAAGTATTAAAAGTTCAGTCATGACGTTCAGCACGCGGTTCAACACTATAGAAGACTAACACTGGAAGCGCAACACTGGAAAACCGAAAGTCAGCGGTCTGTTCGTGTCTTTTGAGAGAGAAGATTTCACCCCGCGTTTGGCGCCGACAATTGGCTTCTAAAAACTGCCCTCCCTCCCTTATCTCGAGTGGATGCAGTCTCATTCGGGTCGGTCCGGGTCGATATTCGAAACGTCTCGGCGTCGCAGGGGTTTCTCCCCCTGAAATTCTCCCAAAATTTTCACCCCCAAATGAAACCAAAACCCGAGACGGAAAATTCACGGAAAATCTCCTCCAAAAACAACCCCATGTTATTCACTACTTATAAAATTTGAATTCGGGAAAACCTCTTCGGTTGTTTTTTTATGTGCACAACCGTCGTGAATATTGCAGAAGGGAATTAAATGTAAACACGAACATTTTTCACTCGATTATTTAATAGGGATCATTTTTGGGGAGTTCCTTTGTGAGTCAAAGGAAAAAGTCGTCTTTTAAATAAGAAATGCGTTGAATGGGGTTTCCTCAGGGACGGGTTCAGCATCGGCGTTCCTGAAAAATTCGGGGGTTTTTTTTGGAAGAGTTTTCTTTTTTTGTCGTCTTCGATCAACTCGCATGTGGGCATTGGGTGGTCGCATAGGGGTGGTTTCCCTTAAAAGACTTGCGGTCTTTGCATGTGCACAACGGTGAATTCGTTCCGACACGCAGAGTACATTTTCCAGCTCAAGGTTTTTACTAAGGGTTGAAACGACCCCGGAAAAGTTACAGTAAAGAATTCAATCAATGAGACGATATCTTCTCGGGGGTGTGTTTCTTCTGCCGTCTATTGTCACCATTAATCGATATCGTTACTGGAATTAATCCCTCAATAATTCTTTCGGGGTTTTTGAAAAATTAACAGTTTCACCCTTTCTCGGTAATTAATTAATTAAGAGTGGATTTACCATCGCCGAATTATAACTTCGTAGGGGTGCATTTGGAAGGCTTCGAGGGAGAATCAGGGTTCGTAAGGGGATTTTATCTACCACTATATTTTTGTGTGTTCCCATTCGGGCATTTCGCCAATAATCTCTCTCTCTCTTCCTTCGGGAACTCAAATGCATCCCAGACATGTTGCAACTTGCGTCGTCTATCGATTGGCCATTGTGTTTTGCTGATTCGGTGAGAGATATCATATGGCGCTTACAACTCCGGAAGTGGATGCATTTCGGATGCGAATGTCCTCTTTTTGGGACGACGCCCCGTTGAGTGCTCTCTTTGAAAATGAACGCCGTTTCTTTTGTTCGATGACAGACTTCCATTGATGGCGCCGCCATTTTAATATTTAACATTTTCATAACGGTTTTGAGATACATAACCGCTTTCTGTAAGCTTTTATATCTCCATGTAAGGTGCAGTCGCCGTTTTGCTGACCGTTCTTACCTTACTTTGTTTCTTCTCGGTCGTACGTTAGAACTGCTTCGGCCAAACGGTCTGGCGAGATTTGCAGGAACGAACGCCTTCCGCATCGGTTTCAACCTGAACGCTTCTTTATGGGGTTGGGGTTGCACCGTAATGAAGAACCAACCCCGATTTTCAAAACAAAACACTTGAAACGTAACGAAAATAACCGAGTAAAAAAATTAACCACGAAATTAAATTTCGAGGTAATCCGTTCGCTCTGATTGGCAGTCATTTTGTTCTGTCGTTCTCATGGGAAAAATCCGATCCGTTCGAGGGATTTCAATTACGTCGGAGGGAACCATAACCGTTCACTCTAAAATCCTGAATCGAAGTAAAAACAACTGCGAGTAGTCAGCACGAAGTTAAGCTGACAGCATTGCACGAGGCACTGCTTATCCTTGGAAACCGTATGGACGGTCGTTCGCATCCAAGGTCAGCCTTGTCCACCCCTCGGCGTGCTCGCCCCCCCACTTTCCACCCTTTCGACCCCAATCCCGCCCATTCTTGTCTAATTAATCACTTGTTTCCGTGTGCGGATGGCGATCGGGTTTTTGTTTTGACGAACGATCTGTTGCTGACGGTCGAGGGGTTGGTGGGAAAAAAAAGGGAGGGTAGAGGAATGTTAGTACAAATACCTTCTGGCAGCGGTGTGAACGGATGACAACATTCTGTCTTCATTCCTGGGGTGAAATCCTCGAAGAAGGCCGACGACGAAAACGAACAACCCCTTCCTTCGGCCCGCAATCAAAACACATCTCATTTATCTCCGTCGATTGTTACTGCACATTTTCGCCCTTATGGGGTTGAAATTGATTGAATAGACAAAAGGCAAAATTTAGAAAAGTGGTCGACTCTTATTGATTTGCTGCAGGAGGAAATATAATATTTGAATTCGGGTAACGATAAATTGCAGAAAAGCACCCAATTGCGTTATGATAAGGTCGAAAGCTCATTTAAACGAAAGCACCGACGTCCTTGACCAATCGCCTTCGACCACTCACAGCTACAGAAAATAAACAAAGTTTGGCTCGAGATCGGCTCGTCCAGCGGTTACTGCACTGTCACGTGACTTTTCTTTTATCGCTGCAGTTTGACTGTCGGTTCCTGATCGCTTTCATCTTTTGCCGCCCGAAATTCACACAACGCCGCTGTCGTTGGCCATAACTGGACACGGCCCTCCGTCTCTCTCTCTTGTCACGAAACATGCATCCCGATGATTATGAGTAACGCAACTAGCCGTTAACTCGGTTTTATATTTAGAAATCGGGATTTAGCAAGCACTTGGCATAAATGCCACATCGCGACAGCGGCGGAACCCCTCAATTGTCGCGAGAAGCTGTCGCTGATTTAATGGGATCAACGGTCGATCCGGTCCTGTCGACTTAATTGTAAGCTCAAGTCCCATAGACTGACTTCTCTCAGGCCAAAACTTTTCTTCTGCTACATTACTTGGCTTATTTTCAATAAAAAGTCTTACACCCCTTTCCCCCTCCAACTCTGTCAACCCCTCACAAATCGTTTGAAATTAATTACTTAAAAACGGTTAAAGATTCAGTCGGGGAAAGTTTGCATGCGGTCAGATCACACAAGTTTTACAAAATAATATAATAATATATAATAACATACTGTATTTCTTCCCTATTTCACCCGTAAGTATTCACAAACTTTCTTTCATTACAATTCGGATTCAGTACAATAAAATTTTCAATAGATTTCAGATAAAACAAATTTACAAAAACTAAAAATAAATAAAACTAACAGTTCGGATTAGGGGGACAGAGAAGCCTAACTTCGATATATAAAAATAAAATAAATTAACAAGCAGTGAGTATATAATAAATAAATAACAAGTATATAGTAAATAAATAGACAACAAATTTGTAATAATTAATAAACAAAAAGTATATAAATTCAAACAATAAATAAGGATAAAATTGAACAAACCAAAAGATCCAAAATTGTGTAAAAATGTATAAAGATTTTAAATTTATTAACTTTTATTTTGCCTTCTTCTATGCGAGAGAGAGCATGTGCAATGAATTACTAGTATAACTTGTATAAGTGTTAACTTAAATTGTAGTAATTAATTTGTGTTGTTATAATTGTGTAGTTAACTTAATATTGCAATATAATTATTTAAATTGTATAAGTTAATGAATAAAATAAAATGAACAACCAGTATATAGTGAATAAATAGGCAAGTATGTAATAATAAATAGTCAAAAAATATATAATAAATTCAATCAATAAATACTTTATTTTGCCCTCGGTAATTAAAGATACAAAATTTTTTTATAAAATGTGTAAAAATTCTAGATTTATAACTTATATTTTGCCTTCTGCTACGCGAGATGGAGCGGTGTATAATCAATAACTAGTATAACTTGTATAAGTATTAACGTGTATTGTAGTAATTAACTTAATATTGTATAGTTATAACTGTGTAGTTAACTTAATATTGTATTATAACTATTAACTTGTATAAGTTAGTATATAAATAACAGTAGTAATGAATAACAATTAAAACAGGTAGTGTTAGAGTTAGATGACAGATAAATAATTATTGATAGATAACATGTAACGGTAAGGAATAAATTTTAGTAAATAAATAAGTAAATAATTATTAAAATAAATATATAAGTAAATAATTATAAAATAAATAAAGATAGCGAGTGTAATAAATAAACAGAAGTAGATAATAAACAGATAAATATATAATAAATAATAAACAGAGAACAGAAAATATGAAATAAAGAATAAATAACCAGAATTAGAAATATATAATAAATTAATA
>JAQIBA010000407.1:0-15828 GCA_028293925.1 Brueelia nebulosa
TCTTTTTTTTGTTTCTTTTATAAGTGTTCCCGAACTTTCTCTCCGACAATTATATAGGTATTTTTTTATTTAATCTAAATGGTTTATTTATAAATTTTGTATTAAATGCGTACTTTTGTATATTTTTTACATTTTTACATATTGCAAATACTTATATTAATATAACATAGTTTAGTATTTTAAAAGCTCAAAGTTTTATTTCAGTCTATGTATTTTTTAATTGTGTCACACACTGTAAATTTTATTTATTTGTACAAATACTTATGTATATTAAAAGTATAACTTCATTTGGATATACAGCATTTCGTCTTTTACTTATCTTTTATTTATTTTCCTTTTTTTATCTTATTTTAGTTATTTGTGTTATTACTTTTTCTTTCCTTTTTCTATTTTTCTCTTCATTCATCCTTTCCCGCTTTGTCATACGTCAATCATTGCGAAATGTTTTCCGCCCTGTAAAGCGAAAACTACCCTCGTCAGTGTCATTACGACCACCCCAGCAGCAGACGACGAAGTCTGCACCACGACAGCCTCTTCTCCCGCCTAATGAGAAATTTCCCGGCCTCGCAAAAAATTTTTCACCAAGAAAGATAAGAGAATTAACTCCGAACGGGGGAGGAATGTCAACGGGAACCAGAAGCTTTTCACCCCCCTCCCTCCAACCTTCATTTATCTTGACAACAAAAAATTCACCAGAAAACAACAATAATTCCGCGAATGCTCTTCCTCCCGAGGCTGTCATCTCCTTCGGGGATGGCGGGGGAGGGCAGTACCTGGGGGAGGGAGGGTGCTGCAGGAGGGTGGCAAAGGGAGGAAAGGTTCCCGAATCAGCATATTCCTTCGGCGATCGTAAAAACGCAGGAATGAGGTCGTAAAAGAGCCTTTTGAAGGAAGTATATTTTGGGGGACTTTTTCAACTGTTTCCGGTTTCGGATGATATTCGGTCATCGCTTCTCTCTCCGCTCGTAAACAGCGGCCCTTTTCACTTCCGGTGTCACGTCCTCCCCTCCCTCTCTCTTTTAGACCACTTCTGATCATTCACGATCAGAATTTGTGCACAAAGTCCGTTGTTTTGTTCAGCCTTTCAACTCATGTTTTTCCTCTCGGATTTTCTCCGTTTTTGCTTAGTTAGTGAACCGCAGGCTGAATTCTGAGGTCGTTTGTCCCCTCCCTGTCCCCTGTCACCCACCCCTTTCCTCGTCCCCATTCGAGGCTCACCGGAAAACTTTCGAGTTGACCAAAAAAGCCTCCAAAGTTTGTGATGCAAAAGTTCCCCGTTTAATTGCTTTATTGGGCCAATTTTGTTTGGGTAAATCGTTCCTTCGTTTATTTTTACAATTATACTTCTTCGATAGAAGACATTTTAGAACTGAAGTTTGTTTTTAGATAATAAAGTTCAAATAGACAGCCATTGACTTAACAAAAAAATATTACACACGATTTTTTTTTAAATATAAATTTTAAAAAATTTTTTCTGAGGATTCATCTAAAAAAATTAAAACAGACTTTTGATCTAAAAAAACCCCGAGAAAACAGACTTTAAATCTAAAAAAATTCAAACAGACAGTTGATCTAAAAATTCAATCAAACATATCTCACAAAAAATTTAAACAAATTGTTGACCTAAAAAATAAACTTTTGTTCTAAAAAAATTTCAAATAGGCATTGATCTAAAAAAAAATTAATTCACAAATGCCAAATTTGATTAAAGTGCCGCTCAAATCGTTTCAAACATTTTAAAATTAATCAAAAAATTCAGACAGATACTGATTTTAGAATTCGGGTTTTAGACAATAAATTCGACGTTGCACCGAACACTGACCAATTCTGCCAACTGAGAAAAAAAACTCACAATTCCATCCGGGATAAAAGTCCCTTAAATATTCATAAAAATTTCACGAGAAGAGAAAGGAATAAAAAAAATTCACAATTGAAGATGTTAAAAATTTTCAAATCCACTTTCTCAGACTTTGAGACGAAGAAAACAAAATTCAATTATTTATTTCGCTTACTCATCCCCCGTCGAGAGGGTGGAAAAGGGGGTGGAGGGAAACAGAAATAAAATGAATTTTTCCTGAGCTTCGGCTCATTCTCAAGACGCCAAGTGGAAATGCATCCCCCGACAGCAGATGGAAAGTGCAACGGAAATTCATGTCTCATCCCCCTCGCCACCCTTTCATCCCCAAAGCGACGGGGAATCCCCTCGGAACGGATGACAAGTGAAATTAATTTGGAATAATTCTAACGGATTAATTGAAATTTAATTAGCAGAGGGGCGGCGGGGGAGTCCCCGCAGATTTCTCACAACAGCGAAACGCCTGCATGACAGTTTGGTTTCCCCTTTCGCATTCACCCCTCACTCAAGGTCAGAGCACCTCCACCCCCTTCAACCCCCATAAACTCTCTGCCTCCCGCAGGACCGAAAACCAATTTATCCTCACGATAAATAAAGGTGGGAGTGTTCGATTAATTTTAAAGCGGGCAGAAAAACTCGACAGAATTTTATTGTAGTTCCTGTGGGAGAGGAGACCTACAGCGGGGGATGGAAAGTCCCGGCGCACAATTAGAATGGCTGTCGATGGGAATTCCGAGATAAAAAAAATACCGATGGAACTATCGAAGGCATTTCGATATTATAATAATATACATTACATTATTTATACTTTGTTTCGTATATTATCTCGTTATGCTGTCGTTGCCTTTTCGTCACGACAGCAGTTGTATTCACCACCCATTCCCCCAAGGTCATCCATTTCAGAAATTGGTTTTGGGCGGTTGTATAATGTTTAAAATCAGTAATTTCAGAAGGAAAGTGAAAGGAGTGCTTAAAATTAACGAAGCCGAAGGGGCGGAGGGGGCGAGAGGGGGTGGAAAGCGCAATTAATCATCCGAAGATGCCCCGGGAAATAAAAACAGGAAACTTTCTCAGAATTCTCCAATTTCTTCGGAAAGAAAGGAAAAAACCTTAAGGTACTCGCAAAGTTACACGTCAGCAAACTTTTGCCAAACTCCTATAAAATCCTCTTAGTTATTCCCTATGTAAATACTGATGCAAGTTTTCCGTTTGAAAATTTCTGCAGAAAACTTTTTCGCCCCCGATCCGCCCCTTCGCCCCTCCCACCGAATCATTTTTCATCTTTTTTCTACCCTCCCCTCACCCTCCCCTCCCCCCAAGCCCCCATCGCCCTCTCTAACTACTTGTTTATTTACTTTTCCCTCCAACGCCAAAATAACTTTCTCTGCTTCGGGAGAGTAGCGCCCAACCGCCCCCGCCCCCGCCCCAAGCTGACATTCCCTCCCGCATTCGGCCCGTAATGCGGGGTCGAAATTGGAAAAGAGGAAGGGGTGACGGGGGGCGCACCTAAGAAGGGGACGCCCTCGTGTTCCGCAGGGGGCGGTTGGGGCGGAATGGGAATTAAGTTTGGTGGAGAGAGCCCGAGGCGTAAAAGATGTTTAATTGGGCGCTTTCTTTTAATTTCGAACTCTTTTCTGATATTTCTTTGAATGATTTATTCATAAATGAATTTATTCACTTTGCAGAAGAAATTAAAAAGGGTTATTTTTCTGCTCCATTTTCGTCTGTTGATTCAGCGAGACTTTTCGCTTTGGAAAGAAAGCGTTAATAAGCTTGGGGGCGAAGTCAACCCTTTTGGTTTTCCACCCCTTCTGCGGGGTGGCCGACACCATTCTTTGACCTAGTCTCCGCTCTCAAGTTGGGAAAATCACTTTTGTTTAAAGTAAAAGGAAAGTATTTAATTAAATTACACTTTATACTTTTACATTATTATTTGTATTTTGTTTATATTAAAAGTATTATCCTTAAATAAATAAAATTATTTATCTTCATTTATTTACATACATTTACATATTTACATATTTACCCCGAATGGAAAGGAGAAGGAGGAGATTAAGAAGAAGAAGATGAAGAGGAAGAAGATGAAGAGGAAGAAGATGAAGAGGAAGAAGATGAAGAGGAAGAAGATGAAGAGGAAGAAGATGAAGAGGAAGAAGATGAAGAGGAAGAAGATGAAGAGGAAGAAGATGAAGAGGAAGAAGATGAAGAGGAAGAAGATGAAGAGGAAGAAGATGAAGAGGAAGAAGAAGAAGAAATTACTCTTACTCTGACCTGATTGAAGGAAGAAAAGCAGAAAAAGGATAAGAAAAAAGGCTGCGAATAAAAAAAAGTAAAGAAGAAAAAAATAAAGACGTAAAGTAATAGAAGAAGAAAAGAAACATAAGAAGAGAAGAAGACAATGTAAAAAAGAGAAGAAAAAGGAAGAAAATTAGGAAGAGAAAGATGAAGACAATAAAAAAAAGATATAAAAGAAGAAAAGATGAATCCCACACAAACTCTCTCAGCCTTTTTCTGTTATAAAAACACATAACGCACATTAAAATGCATTTGATAACGATTTATTTACACAAAGACGACACTTAAGTGTAGAAAGTGTAAATATTGTTACACAAAGTGTCATGTTAAGCGTCTCTCATCTTCTCAAGATGGACCAAATTGTTGCCGACATTTGGCTCTTACGGCAAACACCAACACCAGAACACTATTGCTGTAAATCTTTCTCCCATTTCAGATTCCCCAGGGTGTCGAGTTCAAGAGTGGGAAGCCAAAAATCTTTTTTTCTTTTCGGGGTGATGGGGAGGGGGGGGGGGTGCGGGGGGTGGAAAAATCTAAATTTTCCCGGCCAGCTTTGACGCCGCTCTGAATACATAATGAAGTTCTGTTGCACGTTTCCCCTGATGGATCACCGTTCGTTGGAAGGGAGGGGAGGAAGGAAGGCACCCGGAATTTTTAAAGCGTTCAATTTTTCTGAGGGAAGAACCGCCCCCGTCTCCAACCCTTAAATGCGGCTTTTGTTTGCTTTGTCCCGGCGGTGACAGCAGCAGAATTCGCGAAAACGCCCACTGCACAACAGTAACATTTATTCCTGTACTTTCTCAAAAAGGTATATTTCATTTTTTCAAAATGGCCGAAAAAGACATCCCTTAACCAGATTCAAATCAGTCTTCGATAGGGGAGGCAAGCAGTCACCCTTCACTCAAATTTGAACATTTTTCGAATAAACTTCCATCATTTCTATCTCTAATTTTCTTCTTTTTATTTCTCTCTCTTCTTTCTTTTTCCTTTTTACTCTCTCTCTCTCTCTGTTCATTGTATCTTTCCCTCTCCTTCTTCTTTCTTTCCCTTTTTCTTTTTTACTCGTTCTCTCTTTATATTTCTCCTTTTGCCTATCTCCTTAACTATTTTCCTTTGTTTTCTCTATCTTTTTTCTTTCTCTTTCTCTTCTCCTCTCTTCCCCCTCGCCTCTCCATCTTCTTCTCCCTTTTCCTCTCAGAAAGAAATGAAAAGAAAAATATTAGCTTTGTTATACGTTCATTAAAAAAAAAGAAAATTTATTCGCTTTTAAAAGACTTTCCATTTGTAATTCAATTCGAAGGAAAATTAACGCGGGGGGAAACCTTTACACTTTACACTTCCGCTGCATACTCTTCGCCCCCTTTCTGTTCTTCCTGTGACTCTCCACTCACAGGTTTTCATATAATTTCTTTCCTGTTTCTTTGGGAGTGAATTCCAAGAGTTGTTCTGGACCCCAACGACAAAAAGTTCGAATCGGGAAAAGAAATGATGGGGTGAAGGCGGTGGGGGCGGCAGACGGAGGGTAACCCACGAACTTATAAATAAATATTAGGGTTTTTCAATCATGAATTGTGTTCGTAACCCGAAGGAAATTCAGGAACAGGTACAGAACAAATAAAAAGAGGGGGGGAGAAATAGAGAAGACGAAAGGGGAGGAAAAAACATCATAAATAAATATATGATTTTCTTTTGTCAAGTTGGCGGGGAATTTCTTACTGTAAATGGCGGGGAAAAAATTCCCGTGACATCTGACTGCGATGGAAGTCACGGGACGAAGAGAACTTTTCATTAAAAATGCAATTTCGGATTTTTGAAAGGTTCCCTCACTAAAAATTTAATTCAATTGATGTCAAGACCGTGCGCTCGTTTGGAATTTCCTCTTTTCACGGCTTATAAATATTATATGCCTCCCCTGCGCTCCCCCCAAGAGGGGGGCGCCCTGGGGGGCGGTCAATTTCAGGCACCCTTTCGTCTTGGGGGAGGACGTGACGGGGAGACTCACCAGCATTCGTGTAGCGCTTGATCCTCCTTTTCTTCTTCCCATGAACAACTCAGCAATGCCAGCAACACGTCAGCAACAGTCTGCAACAAAAAAATGCCGTTATTTCCTCCTCCAATATTATTAGTATAAAAAACCATAATCATGTTTTATTATAATATACTATGTTATTTCTTTTTTATAAAACAATAGCGAGAAAATACTAAATATATGTACATAAATTATTTATATTTATTATATTATTTTTATTTATTTATTATATATTAATTTAATTATTATTTATTTATTATTATTATTAATATTTATTAATTAATTGTTAATAATATAATAATAATTATTTATTTAATTATTTATATTTATTATATTATTTTTCTTTATTTAACATCATTAAAAAGGAATAACAGATAGAGAATCAAAAAACGAATCGGAACTGAAAAAGAAGAGAAAAACTGCTGAAAAGAGAGTCAAAAGACGTGCGTAAATGAGGAAGAAGAAAAGAAAAAGAAAAAATGAGCCGTAAATGGGGAAGAAAAGAAAAAGAAGAGAAAAACTGTTGAAAAGAGAACCAAAAGACGAACCGTTAATGAGGAAGAAGAAAATAAAAAGAAAAGACAAAGAGGAAATAAAATATAGGAATGCAATCAAAAGACGAACCGAAAAGAAAGAAGAAAATAGGGGAGACCAAGAAAAAGTTCAACAGCCTAGAGAGGTCAAAGGGCAACCACAGCGCGACAGCGATGAGTGTTCCTGACATTAATAAAAAAGAAAACTTAATAACGTGAATAATTTAAAAGCAATTACGTGAAAGAGCAATCGGAGGGATTCGGAATAAGGGCGGGGGCGGAGGGGCGGCGGGAACTGCACACACGAACGAATATTCCGACTTTTCGCTTCTGCAGCGACAGCCGAAAAGCAGCAGAAAAAATTAATTAAGCTTGTGAGGGTTTAATTAATTCGTTCTGCTAATTAAAAAGGCGAGAAAGTATGTGAAATGTAAACTTCTTTCCCGAAAAGGCAGATTGGGATTCGTCTTGTTGCTCTTTTTTTTACACAGTTCACTTCGACTTGTTCCTTTCTGGTGAGCCTTTTTTGGTTCGCAATCTTCTTTTTCTTCTATTCGATTGTTTTTTTGTGCTTTTCAATCGTTCTTTCTGTCTTTTCATTTCTGTGGGGTTTTAGTTTTTCCTTCCGGGTTTTCACAAACTGTACTCATGACAGTTCCGTCC
Organism: Brueelia nebulosa; assembly: GCA_028293925.1. Classification (NCBI taxonomy): domain Eukaryota; kingdom Metazoa; phylum Arthropoda; class Insecta; order Psocodea; family Philopteridae; genus Brueelia; species Brueelia nebulosa. Next base: position 7,376 of record JAQIBA010000407.1, read on the forward strand.
GCACGTCTTCAATAACATAATTTTCTCTACGTAACGAGGAACTGTCTTCATGGATGCGTAAAACCACCCCTCACCGTTTGATCAAAGCAGAATCCCCTCATCCGGGGCCACTCCACCCCCCAATTGGGACCACTCGTGGGGCCACCGTCCAACAAACGACCACCCGCCCCCCACAAAACAACGTAATTACCTTTTGTTAAAGTCACGCATGAGCAGCCGAATTGCAAATGGAGACTTCTCCCGCGTCATTAATTACACTCTCGGGCGATCGGTGCCGAGCTGCAGAGGACGACAGCAGAAGTGAGCTGTCGTCTTCTGTCGGAGAAGGGCGTGAGAAGGTCTGGGGGCGTGTCCGACCCTCCCCGGAGGGGTGCGATTAAAATGTATCCGTGACATTAGCCTCCCCCTCGATTACTCGACATAAATCTAATAGAGTTCTGTTGGCAACGGCTCGAGATTGAATGTTAAAAGCCGGAGAGTTGGCACCGCGCTCTCTTCCCGCCATTATTCTTTTATTGTTTTACATTCCGCTCACATTGATTTCATCCACCATTGGCAAACACTTTATGAAAACTTGCCCGAATATAAATGAAATGCCATTATGATAATAATATGTTTCATTAGCCGATGGGGAACTCCCGTCGGGAATAATCGGGACCACCACTGCGTTGTATCTGTTGGGGCGCCATTTTGACGAAAGCTGCACACTAATGAATAACCGAAATGTGTTATTTTGCTGCAGGAAAGAATAACCCACTCCGACAGACGACAACAAAGACTGCGACTTCGTGCCTGAATTTCCTCTCCGAAACCCCGAATTTCATCCGGGGGTGATGTGAGACAAGAAAAACCTTCTGCTGCTGCGTGACGAGTTAATCGGCAACAGATTTCAGCTATTGTTTATTGTTTTCGGAAAAATCCGACAGCAAATGGGGAAAAACCTTTCCCGGTTATCTTTGTTATCTTTGCCAAAGACATTTCAATTCACCTTTCAAAAACGAATGATAAATTGCTGTTTTGCATTTTGTGTTCAAAGACCCCCAGGCCGCCCTCCGCCCCCGCCCCCACCCTCCAAAGTATCGCGCAATTCCGCCCCCCGCCCCCTCCCCCCCCGGATCCCGTCTTTAATCTCGATCCCGTCTTTAATCTCCCGTAGACGTTATACCTTCATCGGTAAGCAATATTGAGGTTTTTACCTGAGGACTCATTTTTTATACTTTTTCGAAAGGGGGCGCCAGGGGGGCGGAAGGGGGCGGGCATGTAAATAGAATTCTCGTTAGCAGCGAAGTCCTTTTGAGAATTCCGGGAAGAGAAAAAATTATTTTCTCGTCATTCGGATTTTTCTTCCATTTCCAGAAAGGTTTTTCTGATTTTCAGGGAGTGCAAAGTACCGCTCCCCCGCTCCCCCGCCCCCCCCTCGTGCCCTCCGCCCTTTCCCTTTTGCCTGTCTTTTTCCGATGAAGAATCCAAAGAGCTTTGCCTTTCTGCTTTTCATGTGATTTTTTCATTTTTAATCTGATACGTTGTCCTTAAAAGAAGAATTTTTGAGATATCCCCCCAAAAATTCTTTCTGGGGGGGGCTCATACCCCCCGCTCCCCCCACTCAAACTGTGAATTATCTGAACGCATTCTGAGGACGAAGCATTGTCAGCAACGACTGCAACGACTCTCTCTTCTCTTTTGACATCTTTCACAAACCCATTTCTTACTATCTCCTTATCTCGGTTTTCACATATCTCCATATCTCATTTTTTTCTATTTTTTCATCTTTACCTTTCTAAATTTTTCTATTGTGTTTATCTCCTTATCTCCTTATCTCTTACCTTCATATCTCCTTATTTTCTTATCTTTATTCCTTGTCATCTTTGTTTCACATCTCCTGATCTTTATATTTTACTATTTCTTTAATTGTCTATCTTTATATCTTCATATTCTTTCTATCTCTACAATTTCAATTTTTATATCTATTTATACATTTTCAGATTAAATCACTTTCCTAACTTCAATATTTCTTTATCTCCATTGTCCTCACATGTTTGTCTCCTCATTTTTTTTAAATTGAAGCTTACATTTGGTTGTATAATACATATTTCATCATATCTAACGCATTTAGTATTGTATATTTCCAACTGTATTGCGGCGAGTTAATTCGAAACGTTCTTTCGACTGAAATAAAATTTCAACTCTCCGTTTTCCCCATCGGAGGAACAATCCGATTAGAAGTGATTCCCAAATATCCTTTTATACTTTAACTCCTTGCTCAAGAGATAACAGACTCCACGTCTGTTGACAAAGCAACAGAGGTCAAAGGTGTCCTCGGGCGGGTGGGGAAAGCGGCAAAAAACGAAAAACCCAAAGTCACAAAAGAGGGATTTTGTTGGCTTTCTTTCTCTTTTCGCGGCGCAAAAGAGGGAAAAGAAATAAATGAATTTAGCGCGGGGTGGAGATGAAACAATGCCAAGGGGCTGAACGAGGTAGTCTCGAGACGCACATCTCGCAGCAAGGGAGATAAACATCCCTCCCCTCCCCCTGCCTCTCCGACAATCCTGAAATATTAATTCGAATCGTCAAGAAAATATGGCGGCGTTCCACTTTCCTTTATCTCCTCCTCTCGGAGGGAAGAGGAATCCCCTTGCCAAAGTCAACTTCCTTTGTTTTCCTTCATCGCCGACTTCTCCCCAGTCACCACTTCGTCTGGTGAAACCGCCCCCCGACGCCCCCCAACTGACCGCGACTCCCGACCGGACCGCCAATCACATAATTAGTGCGCGTTATTTATAGAAGCGTTCGATTTAGAACTTCGGCGTGGGCATGCGCGCTGTGGCTGTTGGATCGGCTGCTGCTGTCGCGGGCGCTTCTGCAGTTGTTGCGCATGGGAGACCGCACTCATCTCGCAGGAACAGTGGGCGAACAAGTTGAGCACACCGCACTCCTTTCGGTTGGTAAGCCTTCAAGATTATCGACAGCATTCTCCTGTCGTTGTTGTTCTCCTGTTGTTTGTGATTTCGCAATTCGAGGTTCCGACATCTTATCAACAACAGTTTAACAAATACGGTTATCTGATGACTGTCAGACGGACGCACGACTCCAACAACGATTGCTGCTGGAACCTTATTTCGTATCAGCAGCCGGAATTCTCCCTTTATCCACAGACTCGGAATTTTTGACGTTGGGGCACACGCGACAGCGCTACAGCATTCCTGATCAACTCGAAAGTAAATCGAACTCCTCCTGTTTTTACATCTCTGTTCCCAAACATTTTCTCACGCGCTCCAAACAACGGTCTCATTCATTTTCTTTCGTCTGAGCTGTTGGCAGTTGTCTGTCGTTAATAACAACGGGAGGAGGTCATCCCCCTCGGCCCCCCAGACGACCGCTGGTGGGGTTCTCTGAGGGGCGCACCGCCCCCCGCGCCCCCGAGTGCATTGGGCGACTCTGATAAGGAAATCTCTAATCGTTCACTTTAGTTAACAATGTCAAGGACGCGACAGTGTCGAAGGAATCGCGCGACTGTTTTTGTGCAACTGTCGGTGGTTTTCCTCCTGAGCGATGGGCACCCCGACTGTATTCCCCAGAAGACGTCCCACTGATGGGGTAAGTGAACTCCCCCGAGACAAAATGAACTGGTGGATATGCGAAGAGACGAGAAAGAAATAAGAGTAAAAAATGAATAAAGAAGGAATATAAAAAAAACAGGAAGAAAGCGAAACGGGGAAACCCCCTAAAAAGAAAAAAGCAGAGAGAAGCTGGGAAAAGTAAGAAAAAATAAATAAGAACAGAAAAAAAGAAAGAGGAAAGAAAACAGGAATAAATAGCGCAGAGAAGCCGGGAAAAAGAAGGGAAAAGTTATAAAAAATGGGAAGCAAAGAAAAACAGGAAAAAAAGGCAAAGAAAAGAAGGAAAAGCAGGTGAAAGGAATACGGCCCTGCGATTGTTATCAATTCCGCGATAAAACTCATGGCATGCGATGACAGAGCAGAGTTTCCTTTCGCAGTTACGTGTCTTTTACGGCGCTGTCGGGAGGTGAACCCAACGGGACGCATCCACACGACCACAGGTTAGTGTCCACCCCTCACACACGCACACAACAGCGAAGGGGACAGACAAAAGCTCCTTCCGGTGGCCCCGACATCTTGGATCTGCTTTCAGGCACTAATGGCGGAAGTGAGGATATGGGAACGGCCCGCATCGGTGAAAATCCCCACGGTCTGGGCCAGGTACACGAGCAAGAAACCGATGGCCAACGGAGTGGTCCCCACCTTCAGGATCCAGGACTACACGGAGGAATGGCGGGAGGCGGTCATTCACAACATGCTCGAGTTCTTCCTGAGGGATGAGCCCATCAGCAGTTCGTTGGGTGAGTTCCTCCGGTGACGGTGACGGTGGTCGACCGCAGCGTGTAATGCGCGGTGTGGGGGTTTCAGGTGTGAGGGAGGACCCCGAGGCCGTGGAGGAATTCAAAGGGATATTCCAGGCGTTCATCGGGAGGAAGATGGGTCTCGTGGCCATTGTGGACAATCTGGAGGAGCTGGGCGATAAGAGCCTCCCCGCCCTGGCAGGATACAATCTGACCGCTGTGGTCACTTCCGATGAGAAGATGATAACAGTAGGTGATAGAGATAAGACTGTCTGTCATTCATTCAATCATTGTCAAAACGGTTTCCGCTGTCGCATTTGGGTTCGGTCAAATAAGGAAAATTTCGAAAGAGCAGGGAAAACTCAAAATCAGTAAGAAAGTAAAAAGGAAATATTAGAAAAAAAGAGAAAAAAGGGAAAAAGAGGAAAAGAGAAAAAGAGGGAAAAAAAGAAAAGGGGGAAAAAAAGAAAAAGGGGGAAAAAGAGAAAAAGAGGAAAAAAGAGAAAAGGAGGGGAAAAGAGGGAGGTAAAGAGAAAAGGAGGGGAAAAGAGGGAGGAAAAGAGAAAGAGGGGCAAAAAGAGAAAAGGAGGGAAAGAGGGAAAGAGGGGAAAAAGAAAGAAAAAAGGAAATTGGAGAAAAATGAATTGACAGGAAAACAGCGAAGAAGATAAAAAAATTAAAATAAGGAACAGGCAGGAGAAGTAAGGACGAGAACAGAAAAAAAGAAAAAGTGAGAGAAAAAAGAAACGCAGGTGAATAACAGACAACAAGCAATGCGCAGAAAACATTAGAAAAAAAAACTGAAAAATGCCAGAAAAAGAGAAGACAGCAGAAAAAAGTTACAGAAACAAAGGAAAAGATGGGAGGAAAGAAAATGCAAAAATCAGAGAAAAAGAGAAACCAATCACAATTACACTGCCTGTAATTTCAACCGACGCACACTACAACCACCGTCTCCTTTCAGGCCAAATCGGAAAAAATCCAGAAAATCCTGACAGCACTACACGTCCTTGAGGAGAAGAAAGATTGCTTCCGCCACTACAACGTCTCCGAATTCATGTACGCCCTCGGCCTGTCCGTCCATTCGGCCTACAGGGGCCACGGCCTGGCCTGCGAGATCCTCAAAGCAAGGTACCCCCAACAGCGCCAACAGCGCTCGATGGCCGCTGACGCGCTCTTTCCTGCAGGTTCCCTCTCTGCAAGGCTGTGGGCATCGCGGTCACGGTGACGGTGTTCACGGCGAGGGCGGCGCAGAGGGCGGCGGAGAGGGCCGGGTTCGAGACGCTGGCTGAGCTGTCGTACGCGGAGTACAGGGACGAGAAGGGGGAGGTGGTGTTCAGGACGGAGGGGGCGATGAAGCTGATGGGGGTGAGAGTGAGGTGAAAGGGGAGGGGCGAACGGCAGACAAAGACTGCGGCAGTGCAGTGCGGACTCTCTCGCCAAATACTCTTTTGCTGAACCTTTTTTCATTAAACTTTCGTGAAAAAGAGAAAAAAATCAGTTTCCTCAAACAAAATTAATTTCTGTAAAGTTTTAAACATTTCAGGACGTTTCAAAAGACGACAGAAGATGAAAGGGAGAAGATGAAAGCCCCGGGGATGTGTTTCTCCCGAACTGCGGCCAAATGTTGTTTCCCTTTCGCCCATTTTGTCTGTTGGCCTCACGAAATCGCCTTTCCTTTATCACTGAGCTTTGCTGTTGCTGCTGTCATTCAGCATTTCACCTCATGCAAAGTATCGGACAGTGGAGTCAAATTTTTAACGAGTGAAGTCACGAATGTCTCGAACAAAGCAACAGAAAGGTTGAATACATGTAAATAAAGAAGAAGAAGAGAAGAAGAAGAGAAGAAGAAGAGAAGAAGCGAAGAAGAAGAGAAGAAGAGAAGAAGAAGAGAAGAGAAGAAGAAGCACAGGAAAAGAAAAAGAAGATACGGTACTTCAAAATACATTTGTAACAACAGCCAAAAGGTTAAATAAATAAACGGAAAAAGATCTCATAAAAGCGGAAGTTGCTTATAACATTTCAGTTACTGTTTGCCGACATTGCTGACACACAGCGAGGGAATCCCAAAGCCAAACGGCGACTCTGTTCGTTTGATCGGCTCATATTCGATAAACATAAATAAGCAAATGAGTAATTGATTGGATAAAGAGTTAAACGGTGTATTACGAAAGGAACATGAGTGGGAGAAGTGCTGACAGCGGCAGCAGTTATTCAGTCATAAGCAACTTCCGCTTTTTATGAGACGTTTTCCGTTTATTTATTTGCGAGTATTCGACCTTTTTGTTGTTGTTAAAAATAATGCGTTTTCAAGTCGCAGATCTTCTTATTGTTTCCTTATTTTGGCGTCTTCTGCTCTTCTTCCTTTTTTTTTCGCTTTTTTATTTACTTTTCTGAGCTGAGAGTCAGCTTTTATTATTACAATATTGCCTTCAATTGTGTAGATCTTCTTCTACTTCTTCCCTTCTTTTCTTTATCACTTCCCACTTTCCTTTTCTCCTTTTCTATTGTGAGGACTTCTCATTTCTTCTTTTCTTTTTCTTCCCTTTCCTTATTTAATTTTCATGCGACGTATTCAACTTTTCTGTTGTACTTTAAAAAACTCCCATTTGAAGTCATACATCTTCTTTTTCTTCTTTACTTTGCTTCTTTTTTCTTTGTTTAACTTCTATCGTTACTACAATATTGCTTTCACTACAAACAACACAGATGCAAAGTGAGTAACTGATAAAAAGTCATTGTCGCCGTTTTAATTTTCCCAACGGCTTTCTGTCCCCCTTTGGGGGAGGGACGAGGGGGGGAAGAACCAACAGCACATCATGTCTCTGCCAAAGACACCCTCGGCAGCGGCGCCGAACCATTTTCGACTAATCTCCCTCCCCCTCTCGCCCCCTCCCCCCCTTTTCTCCTCTTTCCTCCGCCCTTCTACTTTTAATCCACTTTGATCGAATTATTAATCCTCCAAACTCCGGAGAACCCGGGACTTTCCTGCAATTTGTCAATAATCCAACACGAATTTTAATTTCCCCTGACTTTAAAGTCCATTTAAAGTGGGGGTGACGGGGGCGCCGGGGGCGCGAAGGATTCCGCACACTCCTTTTTATAATCTGTAATTAAAAGTTTGGAGTGTTGAGGAGAGGGGGGGGGGGGGCGGGGGAGTGACGTCTCTTGACTGCCTCTCTAAACAGCAGCAGCGTTTTGCTGTCACGCAACCTTTTCAGCATTGTCCTTTTCCTTTGATATCCGAGAAGAGCAAAGGAGCTAAAAAAAAATCATATTTCACAAATTTCAGAACAAAAAAAAATGTACTTTCGACACGAAACATTGCAGAAAGCGAAAGAGAAAGAGCAGCGCGTAAGCTAAACGTAAGATCTATAGTTCGATTACGATTTTTAGAATTCTTCAGACCAAAAGGGGTCAAAATGACCACCGCCTTATTCTTTATTTTTCTCTCTCATCTCATATTATTGAACATTTATTAAATATATAATAATAAAATTTCATACATACAGTAGTGCTCAAAAGTATATTAACAATACAAAATATTTAGTTTTCCACCTGTATGAGAGTTATTACAAAGCGAAAATCATTAAAATGCTTTACAAATTTGAATTATAGAATAGTTATACTATAATTACTTAATTAAATAGTAACATACAAAGTAGTAAAATATTGAAGTATTTAAATGCTGAAGTACTTACAAAATGATTAAAAGTTCATAATACACAAAAAGACAAATACAAAATATATGTAAATATATAAAAATAATGCAATAATATTACAAATTCAATAAATATGAAGTTAAAAAATACAAAAAATTATAATAAAATAAAATAAAAAACATTCAAAAATACGAAAGAGTTCTTTAGTTCATACAGTACATACACACTATTGCTCAAAAATATTTCGACAATACAAAATTTTTAGATTTTCCACTCCTAAGAGTTTACATTACAAAGTGAAATTTCATTGGTTTTCATTAAAATTGTTTACAACAGTCTTCTCATTTATAAATAAAATAAATTAAATAACAGAAGAAATAAAGGGTTTATCTATTAATAATATAACTAAGTAAAAGTATTAAAGAAAAAGCAGA
>JAQIBA010000407.1:15928-28832 GCA_028293925.1 Brueelia nebulosa
TATTTTGCACCCCCCCGAATTTGGGGAAACCAACCCCGACTTCTCGGAGGGTATCGTCGACTGGATTTGGCACCCCGACTGCTAAACCGATGCACAAATAACGGCAATGTTTACCCTCAGATAAGTCAGGGGGTGAAAGGGGGAGGCTCCTCTCCAGGCCACTCCCTGCTAATCCTCCCAGATTATCTTATAAATATGTTTACGAACTCCGAAATAGTCCTCTCGCTTCATCCCTCCCCTTTCATCCCTTCTCATCCCCCTCGGACGCGGCTTTTCCAGGAACAGTCCGTTTGAAAAGCGAACTCGGGGGGAGGCCGGGAAAATCAAAGTGCTTTTTATCATGCTTGAAATTTTCTTTTCTTTGCTGGGGAGAAATCTAATGAACGGAATTTTCTTTTCACCCCGGCCACCCTCGCCTCTCCTCCCCGTCTCCTGTCACGGGGAAGTTTTCCATTTAAAAGAAACTTTTCGGGAAAGTTTTTAAAGCGGATTTTCAATGGAGGAGTTGCACCTTGTTCCGATTCTGACTTTTCTTCGTTCCTCATCCCTTAAACCTCCCCTTCATCAGAGTCTGCTTATTGAAACGGGGGCTGTGGAGGGATTTGATTTTCTTCGGTGTTAGCCTCTTCCCTCGAAAGTTCCCCAATGTTTTTCACGTGTTTGAGTGGAGGGGGATGAAAACAATCGGTTTTTGAATAATAATTCACAAATTTATTGTTTGTGTGATGAAACTTCAATTATATTTTCAGTGTTTACTTCTGAACAGTCTGTGCACGTCAAGGGGTTAAGCCAGTCAAAATAATTTTATTTTTATCTACTTAAAGGAGTTAGAGAAAAAACGAAATTGAAAAAAAAACAAAATAAAAGATAAAAAAGGGTAGAAAAAGGCAAAAAATAGAAAACGAACAAAAAAAAAGAGCGAAAGAGATAAATAAAAGAGAAAAATAGCAAAATATATGAAAAAAGTAAAAAAAGAAGAGACATAGAAAAATAAAAAAAATACAAAATCAATTAAAAAGAAAAAATAAATAAAAAAAGGAAATAATCTAAAATTAAAAACACGAAAATTTAAAAATTGAAAATAAATTAAGAATATAAAATTATAAAAAAGAAGAGAAACAAAACAAATAAATTAGGAAGAAAATAAATACAGGAATAAAAAAAACATAAACTATGATAAGAGACACAGTGAGAGAAATAAAAAAATAAAAAATAAATAAAAATGAATATAAAAAACCTTTTTAATCAAAAAATAGTGTATAAAAAAATCCTATCGCCATATTTCCCCAATCTCACCTCACATCACAAAACGATTTCACTTTCAAGAACACAAACGCCCCTTGCAACTCCACCCCCTTCCCCAAAACAACCCCCAGTCCGGCGCCCTTATCTCACCCCAACTTTTCTAAACATGTCAGCGGAGCAGACGGGAGGAAAACAGTATAAAATTCCCCGGATAATTACATTAAAGCAAGATGTTAAATTAATATTCAGAATCATAACTTCGGGGAAGACGTCCCTTCTCATCCCTCACTGTCCCACCCCCGGCCGCCCCCACAGTTATTTATTTAGTAAATGATCACATAAGGGTCGCGTCACGAAAAATTTCACCAAATTATACACGGGTTCAAATTTGTAGGGGTGGAAACAGAGGATTTCAAAATTGAAAAGCCTTTTATTCGCCGTCCAACCCCCCGCCACTTCCACCCCTTCGTGCCACTTTAACGAATTCATTAACTATTCTGCGATAATGTTGCCTCGCCACCCCCCTCCCCTCGGAAATTTTCATTATTTTTTCACTCTTCTCCGGGGGAGGTTTCCTCCGCGAATATTGCAAAAATTTTTAATTGGCCTCTGCTGCATGAACACAATCGAATTGCCACCCCCGTCGACTGCTTTCCACCCTTAACTCGTTAATAATCACGTCCGATTCATTTTCGTCGTTGCCGGTGTCCGACAGCGAGCGACGTTACTGTCGCGGCGCCGCTCCTCAACCGAAAATCAATTCCTTTCATCCCCTCGTTCATCCCTCTCGCTTCTCCCCCATCAACCACCCGGAATGTCACGCTTGTTGTGAAAGAGACAAATTATACGCAAAGAATTCTCCACTTTTTCTTCCCCGCCAGCTTAGCTCTGATCTTTCGAATTAATTACGACAATGCGAATCCCGCGGCATTTCCTCCCCTTTTCCACCCCCGTTCGTCTTGACGCATCCCCCACTTCCAAAAGAGCAATTTCGCAGCTCTCGCGTTCCAAGCCTACCTATCACTTGCAGTTGATTTTTGGAGCACAGCGGAAACCCACCCCTAACCGGGGGGGTTGTAACTAAACCGATAACGACTGAAAGGATCGGGGGTTTCTTCGTTCGCTAACTTGTAGGTTAACGAGATTTCTAATTTTATGCGGGGTAAAGTTCTGTACCGTTTAAATATGATTTTCTAAGGGCGGGGGTTGTTTGAGTATCAATCGGTTCCTCGAGGGCGTGAGAGAGAAGGGGTTGCTGTCATAGAGAAGTTGGACCAAAGTAACGGGAAATGGTAACAAATGATATTTCAAGGAGAGGGTGAGGGGTGGATCGATTAGGGGTGCAGGAACTTCCTAAAACGCAGAATATTTTTCGGAAGGGAGAATAGAAAGGGGTTGTTCAAGAATCACCAAATAATTAAATTAAATTAAGCATTAAAATAACATTAAAACTTAAAATTAATGAGTACACTTTTCATTAACCCTTTTTTCCATTATAATCTAAAAATTAATAATTAAATTAAAAAAATATGTTTAAAAACTGAACGAAGCAATTAAATTAATAACAAATCAAACAATCGAAACAGATTAAATTGAAAAAAAAAATTGGGAAACTTAAATTTTTAAAATGAGACAATTAAAAAAAAGCTTTTATTTTTTTTAAAGCACACATTTTCATCCCTTCGCGAACTTTTACCGGAACCTTTTCCAGACGAAATCTCACCCCCTCTTGAAAAACACCCGTAATTACTCGGAAATAGCAGCAAGTCGTAGACTAAGAAAATGGCGCCCTATTGGAAATTTACAATTCATTAATCATATTTATCTTTAAAAGTCTTCTGGATTTTCACCCCCTCTCAACCCCCCGTCGTCCTCGATGGCAAATAAATGAGTTGGAACTCACCCCCCCTCCGTCTCGGTCTCACTTTTGCCGGGGATGAACGCTGCAGGACCCACCCCTAACGGATGTGTTTCCTAATGAAAATCCCCCTTTCTCCGAACCACCCCCTCTCATCCCCCCCATGTGCAAACAGTCTCGGAATTTCCTTCCGAAAGCAAACAAACGAAGGCTCAGGTGAGAATTTTAACTCGAGACTTTGGCAAAAGAAACGGTTTGAATGGGGGCGGGGGTTGACGGCGGGGGGGACGGGGGAGGGGGTGGAAAACGCATTAGCGGAATTAAGAAGAGGAAGCAGATCCGAGGGTCGATCTCCAACGGACTAATAAATGGGCTTCCGAAGAAAATATTTTCCCGGGAAGTTAAGTTATCCAGAAACGGATCACGAAATTCAGAAAACAAACAATCTATCACCTTCATAAGGGAAGTCGGAAGGCTTTCGAGGGGTGAGATTACCGGCCATGAGTGGATTGTAAATAGTCCGCGCTACAAAATATAAAAAGAAAAGGGTGATTGATCAAAGTCGATTCCGTGGAATTTTTCCTCTTTTTCTCCGGGGTTTCCTCCCCGTCACGTTCCCTACTCGGGAAAGGGGTGGAAAAAGAGTTGGTTGAGGAGTGACAGCCGCCCCCCGAATTCATCCCCCGAAAACGCCCACGGAAGTAAATTTAGATAACCCAAATCACTCACCGTTTTTCGAAACTCGGATGACCGAATTTGAGGGATGTTTTCCTCCCCGAATATTCTTCATCCCCTATTGATCATCCCCTATAAGAATGGGAAATGCCGAATGACAATAAATGCAAAAAATACCCGCGGTTTCCGTTCAAGAAGGCTGTGGTTTCCAGTGTTCACCTCAACATTCAGTTTTCCCATTTGAACCCGACAATAAAAATAAATTATTGAAAATGTAATCACATTCGGCCGTCCGATGGGGACAATTGTCCCGAATCCGCGCCCCCCGCGCCCCCCATCGCCCCCCACAAATCCACGATGCCTTCGGGATCGGAACGGAAGTGAATCATAATTACGAGCAAATATTGGTTTAGCTTTAATGAGACCTCAAATCTCAAATAAAATGTTCCCATCGAATTGAAAAGCTTTCAACCAAGTAATTACTCATTTCTCGGTCAGTCGTGGGGCTCCCGGCGCCCCCCGCCGCCCCCCAAACATTCAAATTAACGGTATTCCTTTTAATTAAAGAGAAACTCCCCTTTTTTTTTTCTTTCGGGTCGGTGTCGCCGGTGAAAACCCAACGGAATCAAAAGCTTTGGGGAGTTTTTGTTTGCGTTTCTGCTTTTCGCGGATCCGAGTGCTTATTTCCGGGGTTTCCCCCCGCGCCCCTCCGCACCCCCCACGTCCTTTTGTCCCTCCGCGAGGGGAGGAAACGGAGGCGACGACCTCCGCGAGTGGCTTTTTTCCCGCCGACCGCAAACTCGGTCGTGAGCATCGCACGAATCTATCGAGGGGTGGGGGGCCGAGGGGGGTTCTCAACGGGGGAGGGGGTGGAATTCTCTCACCGATCGCCGCAAAAGCTCCATTGTAGGGCGAATGCAAAAGAGGGAAGATTTACGCGGTGTTGACTCTGCTTTGTGTGATTTCTCAAGAGGTTTTGGTCTCCCCTTTGCCCCCCGCGCTTTTTAATTCAAACGGGGGCAGTTCCAATTCGGGAATGAATAGTGAGTTGTTGCGGGTCGTCTGCTCGAGGGAGGGAAAGTCTGGGTGTGTTGTGCGTGGGGGGCGACGAATGTCCTTTTTGATCGATTATAACGGGGGACCGGTTGTCCCCGTTTCCTCGTCCGCGTGGGTTTTGGCCGGTGTCCTGAACCTTTCGCTCAGGCACGGTTGGCCTCCGTCCAATTGCGTCATTCTGTGATGTAATCGGTTGAGGCTCCGACGTGTCTGTTATCTTCATCGGGTCCCCCTCGAAAAGACGTTGGGCTTTAGTGGAAATCCCGAATGTTTCCGAAAATGCCCGAATGTTCACGATTTTGCACCGTCATCAAATCGTGGTTATTTTATTTCTCTTCGGATTTCTTTTTCTCTTTACGTTTTTTTTTTATTTTTTAGAATTTCTATTATTTCTTGCCTTTTTTATTTTTTTTCTTTCCTATGGTTTTTTTAATATTCTGGATTTCTTCCTTTTTGATTCTGTTTCTAAGATTTATTTAATTTTTCTGATTTCTTTTCTTTTTTCCTTTCTTTTCTTCTATGTTTCCCTCATTACTTTCTTTCCTTCATTTTTTCATTTCTTTTATGTTCTCTCTTATTCTTTACTGGTTCCTTCGTATAATAATTTGGCTTCCTTTTCTGTCTTTCCTTTTATCGTTCCCTTATTACCTTTCATTTCTTCATTTTTTCGTTTTCTCTTTTCATTCCTTTCTTTTAGGTTTCTGTAATAATTTGGATTCCTCTTCCTTTTCTCCTTTTTTCTTTTCTTTATTTTCGTCTCTTTCCTTTTAATTTGAATTCTCTTATTACTTTCATTCCTTCATTTTTTTCTTTTCTTTTTTTCTTTCCTTCCTTTTATGTTTCTCTTTTTACTGTCATTCCTTCCTTTTCTCTTCTCTTTTTTTCTCTCTTTTCTTTTGGCTTTTATAATAATTTGGACTCCTTTTCTTTCTCTCATTTTTTCTTTTATTTCTCTCCTTTTGTTTATTAATCTTTTTACGTTTTTATTATTCCTTTAGTTTTCTTTTATTTCTTTAGATTTCCTGTTCTGCTATATGCTTTATTTTACTTAAATCTTTCTTTTATTTTTCTCTCTTTCTGTCTTTCGTGCATTCTTCTTTCTTTTTCATTCATTGTTTTATTCATTCTCTCTCTTTTTCCATCTCTTCAATAGATCTTTCTGATAGATAGATCTGTCAGAAGTTAAAAACGCGGGAATATGCTTTGCAATAAATAATAAACACATAAAAAATAACTCAAAATAATTATCAAATGGAACGACACAAATTTTATAATTTTTAATCAAACCTCCGAATTTATGCAAAGTATATATAACTCCTCTCCCATGAGTGGAATGCGGGCCGGGGGATGAAACTCTGCCACCCTCTCGCAAAGCCCCAACGCCAGAAGCTGCGGAAAATTTCTCTCGCTGCCAAATAGGGGTTGTCACCCCGATTTATGTCTCAAGATAAAAATTTGGCTCACTTTTTTTTTGCAGACGCCCAACCGCCCCCTCCGAGGGAATTTATTGCGAGGACAAATTTATCTCCTCAGATATTTCGAACTCGTTTCCCTTCCCCTAACTCTTTCGTCGGCTCACCGAAACCATCGCCTTCCGCTCCCCGGAACCGAACCAACCCCATATTTCTTTATCACTTTATTCGCCCCCTCCCCCTCCCCAATTACCCCCCCACACTTTCACATCAAACACCTTCCCCCCGACACACTTTCATTTTCTTCCTTTCTCCCTTCGCCTCTTTGGTAATCAACCCCTGAATGGCCCGGGGGGCGGTTGGGGGCGCGAAAGGCCGCTCCCGATGCGAAGTGAAATTTAATGAACACGATGTGCGTCGGGGAACCTTTTAGGGGATGATAAAGCTGGTTAAAGCCTTAAATCCGCTTGGGCAAATTGTTAATTAAATTCTCGCATTGTGTTCTTGTAATTGGCAATTAAGACACGAAATTATATTTAAGAATTATAACGAAGTAGAAATATTAAAAAGGACGATCTAATCCCGGAATACAATTTTCTGATGGCGGAACTTGAGGAAAAAACGAAGCCATGTTGTGCATATTAAAAGGAAAACAACACCGGAATGAGGAGTTTAATCTTCCCTTTGCGACAGCGGCAACAGCAACAGCAGAAACGCTCATTTACACGGAAAAGCTTTTTCATCTGACAATTCGACAGTATATACTATATATACTGTATATCTCATTTAAAATAATCAGAAGAATTCGTAATAATATTATCATCACATAAAACTAAATACAAAAAGTATAAACACATAACCACAGTAAATAATTTTGGTATACATAAATTATCGACAAAATATATCTCTTAAATGTTAAAAATTTAAATTTATAAACTCTTTTGATTTATTCATTCTTTTTAATTAATGGATAACCTTGGAATCCAAAACGGGAGTTGTCTGAATCCAGAAATCCGAAACCTGAATCTGATATTATAAAAATTAGGTCTGGGTGACGTCATTTTCACTGATAATGATTTTTTTTTTATGTGGTTGGCCTTTACGATAAAGGGAAAACAAAGAGTTTGTGAGAGAAGAAGACGACAATCAAACACACAAAAGACTGAAAGCGGATTCTTTCGAGGAGATATGAGATAAAAAACATGAAGAGAGAAAGACGGGGTGTAATGAAGACGATTCCAACGGGGGCACCATTTTGCCACAGTGCTAATTTTTGCGTGGGATTTCTCCCTCCCCCTCCCCTCGGCGGCCATCTTTGTCGCGACGCAGTTTCCCTTTCTTTGAGCGGAAAAACGCGTCCCCCCGAAAATTTGGCAGTCGAGAAAACGACGAAATGAAAATAAATAAATAACGTTGTCTTTTGGTGAAAGGAAAAGCTTGTAGCCGGCGGGGAGGGGGTTGAAAGGGGAGGAAGACCAACCCTTAACTCATGCGGAAACTGACCTTTAGGTGCGTCACGTGGAAAACTTTTGCCAACGACTCCGACGAAGCAAACGACCTGAAAAAAACGAGAGAAAACTGCACTGTATTTGTCAACTCTCTGTATAAAAATATAAACAATAATATATATAAACGAGCGTGACCCTTGCGGTCAAAGGTCAATTACATCGCGTGTTGAAACAAATAACCACTCAACCGGTGAAAATTACCGGTGGAACCGAAGAATTACCGTAATTTAGTGTGGGAACCGAAGGAGATAAGGCGTTTCCGAGTAAGTGAGGGCGGAAAGACAACAGGAAATGCTTCTGCAGCGGATCGATCTGTCGCTGCAGTCGAAAGGGGGCGCGAATATATTCCACATAATTATTCAGTTTAAATTTCAGTATTTTTCAGTTTATAAACTGACGAGGTGTTTACTCTAAGTGTGTAAAGTAAATAAATGAAGTAAGATTTGATGGAATTGAATTGTTTTCGGGGGTTGGGGAGGGGGAGGAAAGAGAGGGGGGGCGACGACGTTGTTAAAACATTTCCCTAACTCTGAATCGGTAAGCGTTTTGTTTGCTCTCTCTCTCTCTCTCTCTCTCTTCGTTTTTATCATTCCGGTGAATACCTTCGATGTGTTCCTCCCTCTTTTCGGGGAAATACATAATAATCCATTGTCGATTTGTGTAAAAATATATGTCAGCAATGAAAATACTGTTGGTTATCAAACATGGCGGATAAATCCCAAAAAGGGAGAAAAAAACGGTTGGGCGAAATTAAAATCCTTCCCTTTCAAAAATGACGCCTATTAAATGCATGTGCCTTCCCCTCATTATGCAAATAATTAGGAAATTTTCATCCCCCGACGCCATTTAGTGCCGAAGAGAAAAACCTCAAATCATCCCCTTCTTTTCCCCGGGCGATCAGTCTTTGGGAGACAAATAGTTCTCCATTTTCTTCTCCCCGCCCTCCATTGTTCCATTTTTCATAAATATTGGCTTTCACTTCCGCCCTTTTTTAATTCTTTCCGATACTTATGTAATCATTTCGTTTTTCTTAGAATAATTAATTAAACGATCGTCCGACAATTTCCGGTGCATTACTCGGGGAGGGGCGGGGAGGGAATGAAGGGGAGGAAATAAACAACTGAGGAAAAAAAATAAAATAAAATAACGTAATAATGAAAATATTAAGTGCAATACAAATTTAATTTTGTATTTAAAATATAAAAATATAAAGTATATTTTTATTAAAAATAAACAATTTATTTATGCAACCTAATTGCAACCCTTTCACGAATGCAGTCAGCGATGGAAACATCAATCATCCCCTAACCGCCCCCCATTCGATATTCGCAGGTAACCGCCCCGTTTCTTCTCACCCCTCCCAATAAAAACAATCAAAAAGTAATTTCCCTAAATGAGGCCAGATTTAATTAAGACGTTTTCGATCCCCATCGAGATTATGAGAGGGGGCGACGGGGGGCGGTTTGGGAACGGCCACGTGGCTCACATTTCGGTTCCTCAGACAATTACGAGCGGAGAAGAAGGATTTGCGGTGCGTGAAAAGCTGGAGAGTCAGGAGGGGTTGCATTTGGGGATGTGATCTCGTGTGAAATTGCCATAATCAGTGAACAAACACGCGAGCTGAGATTGCGGGGGGAGGGGGGTGGGAAGTAGGGGTGGCGAAGGAAATTGAAAGGAAAGCTTAATTCGGTGAAGTTTTTGCGAAAATGATGAGTCAGGGTTTGCGGTGATGCGGGTGAATGTCTGTTTGTCCATCGTTTCCTGGGGGAAGTAATTTCCGGGAGGACCGTAATCGAAGGCTTTCCTGCGGGAGTTTATGACCCGATTTCGGGAATGCCTCAAAATCACTCTCCGACCTCGAAAAAATATAAAAAATTATTAAAAAAAACAAAAACTCCGTTCAACTGCCCCCAAAAAAATCACCGTATCCTCTTAAACTCCTCAGCTAAGCTCACCCCCTAACAACCCCCACCCCCCAATTTTCCATAAACTTTAAAATCTCAAAGACGCTTAAGAGATTATTCCAATTCATTTTCAAAATTAATTAAATAAAATAAATAATAACAAAATTATGAAATCAATTTCTCTCCCCCCCGTTCGGCCCCAACCCCCTCCACCTCCTCCTCAATATTGAATTTTATTTAAGCCTCTTAATTAAGTTCGTTATTAAGAGGAAATGGCAACATTTCAAGTTTTTCGCCCGCCCCCCACTCCCGCCCAAACGAAGTACCGTCCGGTGGGGGGCGTTGCCTCCCCCTCTGTTCTCGGAAAGTCACCCTTCGGAGAGCTATACACCCCGCGCAGAGAGCAGAAATATTAGTTTGATTAAGCCATCCGATCGAAACGAACCTTATTATGCCCCCCCAACGCCCCTCACGCCCCCCTCGTCATCCTCATATTATTTCTCGATGGCTGTTGACCTTATTTTTCATTTGGCATTGTTATTTTTTAATGGGTTCTTCCTTCAGTTTCCGTTTCCCTTTCGGATTTGAATGGCGGAAGGAGAAGTTGGGGGGCGGGGGGGGCGGAAGGGGGCGGCCCGGCTCTGCTGTGGCGGTTTGGCCGCGACATAAATCCTCTCCGTCGCCCGGCGGAGGTCGTTTTCTTTTTACAGCGTCACGTAATCTATTTTAAAAACGATACTCTTAATCTTTATCCCGGTTAATGCCTTTGTCTGGGGAAACAATTTCCGGTTTGCTCTGGGGTTGTAATTGTATTCGGGGAGGGAGAGGAAGCGCAGGCAATTGTATTCGGTCCTCTCCCGGCACCCACAATCATTTCTCTTGAAAGAAATACGGTTCTCAAGGGATACAAAACTGAGGTTGAGATGTAAATTAAACAAAAATACCTGGTTTTTTAAAAAGCACTGCTTACAAAAATTACAATATATAAATATAATAACAGTATAAAAAATATTTATCTATTATTTTCGTTGTTTACAGAGTGTAATAATATATTGAGTAATAATTCAGTAAAAGGTTTGGGCTTCAGTTTGGGTCTGATTATTTTTTGTATGTATTCTATGTATGTATTCTTGTATGTATTTTATGTATGTATTCTTTTAGAAAAAAGGGAATCAATACAGATTATCATTATCGTTATATATTATAAAAGTTATTACACCCGGTTAAATAAACAACTATTGTAATACTAAAAGTTGTACAATCTGCAATCGTTAATTAAACTTCAATTGGGGTGGAACACTTTTCCAGCACATCGGTTGACAAAATTATCATCGGCTGAAGAGATCGGAGCATGAGTTGTCCCGTCCCATAAATTGTCCTCGTGAGGGACAGAGGGGAGAAAGGAAGCCCGAAGAGACCCCCGAATCGTTGCCCCGAGCAACCGAGCGTACAGATTCGAATTATGCAAATACATTTGTACTGACTTTTTTGCAGTCACTGCTCGCCCCCGCGCCCTCGAATCCTCCCCTGTTCATCCTCGCCCTTCAAGGGAGGAAGTCACGCGCGACAAACCAACCCCTCGCAACGACTTCTCATCCCTTGACAAAGGACAGCGACTTCGATCGAAATCCTCCGAAGATTTCCGAAGCTGTGATGTTTTTGCCCTAACATACGCAGTCATAAATACACTCATAAATACAATAAATACACTCGAACGCATACATAAATGCACATACATTAATTATGTTTCTTGCCTGAAACATTATTAAACCCGTCATAAATACATGAAAAACTCCCATAAATACATAAATATACACGGATTTATATTTATAAACAGGCATTTACGTATACACATAAGTATAAATATTCTACATAAAAAGGCATTCATGCATACACATAAAAAATGCGTACGGGGTACATAAGAAGAATAGTCATACTTACCTATACAAACACACAAGTTTGAATTGATACATAGGCAACCACTTATACTCATAAACACGCTTACATACAAATACATAAACACGCATACATACAAATACATAAATACGCATGCATTCACATTTAAAAACATTTAAAAAAATCAGCATGTATAAATCGACATTACACCTCAAAATATACATATAAGTTGCATGCATATGCATAAAATCCCGCGTATATAAACAGTCATTTTATAAATGAAAACATTCATGCGTATGAAAAAAACACACATACATAAAAACGCAGACTTAAAATCCCAAAACATAAATATATAGAAGACACACGTAATTTATTCACTGGAATGTTTCCGGCGGGACAAAGGGGAGGAAGATGAGCTCTCCTGTCCGAAAGGGGTTGTTTATCATCCCCTTGTCCCCCACCCGTTGTTGCTGCCCGGGGGACACTTTCCCGCCACTAATTGGGACCGAAAGGGTCCCTCCGAGCGAACCCGAAAACCGCCCCGGGCCCTCGCGGCGCCCCTCCCGCTTCCACCCCCCGAAACTTACCCCCACACGAGAGAACTTTTCTAATTAAAATGGCCTCTCACTCCCCCAAATTAAAATGTTTATCTTTTCAAATTGAAATTCTGATCCTGAGCTAAATGATTAAAAAGCAAAACTTCTGACCCAAAATTATTTTCCAAGCACAAATCGAACAGATTTTGTAATACTTTTAATTTCGGAGGGGGCGCAGAGGGGGCGGAGGGCGGCGAAGGGGGCGACCGTTTGGACGGAATCAATTACGCCGTGTTCAGTTGGCGAATTGGCGCGGTTTCCCGAAGATCAATGACGGGGTTTGACGTCATAGGCGAGAGTGGGGGTGGGGGGCGAAGGCGACGGGGGCGGTTGGCTGAACACCTCCGGAACCCGATCATCCGATGCAGAACCACTTATGAAAATCATGGGTGCTGGGTCGGCCATCTTTGGGCCGAAAACAATAAATCTGTATGTGGGGCTTTGAGGGGGTGAAAAGGGGTGAGAGGGGGTAAAAGGGGGCGAAGGGGGGCGGGTTCTCGCCGCAAGCAATCAATACGTGGCCGTAATCAAATGTAAATTTATGAGAATCCACTTGATTTGTATTCACCCCCTTTGGAGAAGAAAAATTCTTGGGGCTCCGCGAGATCCTTCAAAGGGAGAAATTTGTTTTTATTTTTCCGAGCCGTTCCGCCGGCAATTAAGTTTTTATACTCGGGGCGTTCGTTCTGCTTTCACGCCCACTTCCCGTTCAAGAAGTTCTTCTTCACCCAATCGATTTTGTCTTTTCCCTTTA
>JAQIBA010000408.1:0-15811 GCA_028293925.1 Brueelia nebulosa
AACATTAAAAAATACAGAAACCTGAAAACCTTAAAAAAATACAAAAACATAATAAATAAAAACACCTAAAATGAACCTAAAAACATTAAAGAAAATACAAAACCTGAAAACCATAAAAAAATTCCCAACCTGTAATAACCTTAAAAAAATACATAAACCCAAAAACCTAAAATAAAAATACATGAAATGAACCTAACAAAACATGGAAACCTTAAAAAAATACACAAACCTGTAAAAACCTTAAAAAAAAATGCACAAATCCAAAAATATAATGAAAAAAATACAAAAAATGAACCTTAAAACATTAAAGAAAATACACAAACCTAAAAATCATAAAAAAAATACAGAAATCCAAAAACATAATGAATGAAAATACATAAAATGAACTTAAAAACCATTAAAGAAAATACACAAACTTGAAATCCTAAAATAAAATATACAAACCCCAAAACATAATAAATGAAAATACATAAAATGAACCTACATAATGAAAAACATTAAAGAAAATACAAAAACCCCCAAAACCTTAAAAGAAAACACATAAAATGAACTCAGTCTCACGAAAAATACAATTAACCAAAGGGAAGAAAAATAAAAATGGAAAAAGAGTAATGTCTTTTTAAAAGAGATCAACAGAAGGAAAACTCTAACGAAAAGGGAAATAATTTCAAAAGAGGGAAATAACTTCAACAAAGAGATGCAAAAGGGAAAACCGACATAGAAAAGCGGAGCTTTCGAAACTGCATCTCTCTACGTGCGGAGGTTTAATTCAAATGTAAAATATCAAATGGGGTTTTATTACAACTGCAAAATGCTGTACCTGAAGGATTGGAAAATAAAATTCCATCAACGTTTCACCCCTCCGCTTCTCCCACCCTCAGCCCCGAATAAGAAAGCTAATGAGAAAAAAAATTCAATGAAGAGCTTTTCTTTTCTTTAGAAACCTTTCAACGGCTTTTATTGGTTTCTTCGTGAAAGTGGCGGGTTTCCAGTGTTTCTCTCAACCTCACTTTTTTCATGAGTTCTTTTTTAATCATCGCCACTTTTCTGCAAATATGAAATAAGATTTTTCTTTAAAAAAAAAAAAAAAAGGAAAAACCGGATGGAGGAGGGAAAATATTCTGACTCGCAAAAAGAAAAAAGAATGTGAGTTTCCTTCGCGGAATTTATGAGAAGGATGATTGTGCAATGAATTAACGTCGGCCTGAAAAGAGTTTCTTAAGAGCAGACGACGACCATCGGGAATAGAAAAGTTTTCATCATCTGCCTCCCCCTCCCCTCCACTCCACTCCCCTTCAACCCCCGAGGGCTGTCCGCCCTTCCGCCCTCCTCCCTCCATTTTTAAATTGAACTCATCACTGATGCTCTGCCCGGGGCGAATTTTTATCTGAAATCCATCTTCTGTCTTCTTTGTCCTTTCAAATGTCGGATTTCGACTCCTTTTTTCTTCTCCCGAAAGATTTTCTTTTGTGGGTTAACCTTCGCTCATTTCCGAGAAAGACGGAAACCATAATAAAAACGCATTTGCGAATTCCGACTCCGCCATTTTTAACTGTTTCAATTAAATATTTGACAGTCATAAATGTAATTAATTTTAATTTGTAAATCCGAGAAGGACATGAGGAATCTGTATATTTTATTTTTATGTAATGTATTTGTATATAATATTTACTGTATATATGTAATTATATAATATAATGTATATATATATTCATATTTTGTATTTATAAAAGTATTTACTATTTTATTTTATATATTTTATATTTATTATTATATTTATATAATATTATTTTACATAGTTATAGATTTATATATTTATTTCTTTTATAATGCATTTGTTTGCACATATTTTATTTTTATTTCTGTCTGCTTTTTCTGTAGTTTTAAGTTACTGTATATTTGTTTTTAAAATACTATACTCACCCACTTTAATCCTCAAGGGAGAAATAAAGTTTATACTGATTGATTGATTGAGTTATAATTTGTTAACAAAGTTAATGGCGGAATTATATTAAAATTAAAACACTTATTTTTTATAGTTTTTTACAAAGGGAATAAAAAGTAACAAAAGAAAGAAACAAAACGTAGTTTGTCTGAGTCAAATTGTATTGTATACAATTAATGCTCTCTCCCGAATTAATATTTATATAAATTTATAAAATCCTGTAATGAATGCATAATTTTCATTGGGTTCCCAAAAGCAGACGACGCTGCAGAATCCCCAAGGATAACCTGATGAGTCCTGTCTGCGTCATGTCTGCACTAATCCCCGCTCGAGTCGGCGATTAGCGGTGTCTCCTCGCGTGATTGAGTGGGTTATCTCCTTATCTCCTCGGGGCGTTAATTGACTGGGTACAAAGACAAAGGCTTGTCCTCGGAAGGGCGGACGCGTTTGAGGGCCGTTGTGTCCGGTCGGGGCGCGACGGCTGTCATGGAAGACTGCTGACATCTAAATTACGGTCAGGCGATAACCCGGCTACAACACTATTAGGAGATAATCATCGCGGCACGCCTTTATCTCATTTCACTCAAACGAACCTTAAATGCGTACCTGCTCGCTTTGGTATCGATCGTTAATAAAGTGGAAGATTTTTTGCCCTCCTCCGCAGGTTCCGCGGGGTGTTCTCGACATTCCCTGGCTCTTGGGGAGGGCGAGGGGGGTGAGAATTCGAAGGGGCGGTTTGTCGGGTAACAACATCGTGTAAACAACAAAGGAATATATTTTTACACCACTGCTTACTCTTCTCGGATGTAACAGTCCGCATAAGTATACGAAAAATTGTATACTTTTATTATAATTAATTACAATAATTTATAAATATTAAAATTTTATAAGTAATAGGAAATTATTATATAGTTGTATTTTTTTGGCCTGGTATCGCCTTTCAGGCTTTCTTCAGGCCTATCATTTTTTATTACAGAAACTTAATTACATACAAAGTACACAAAACTACAAATTCATTTAAACATAATTTGGTCCATAACTGCCACAATGCAGCTCCACTCTCTCGAGCTCTCGAGCATTGCCCCTGTCACTGTATATAGTGACTGCCCATAGTATATAGTATTACAGTATAGTTATATAGTTATTATATAGTATAGTCATTGTAAATTATTATATATTAAAAATATTATATATAAAGTAATGTAAATAGTAAATAATACAGTAAAGTAATATTTTAAAGCAATATTTATATTTTATAAGTAAATAAATAATTATATAAATAAAGAAGAAAGTAACAGAAAATAACAGATAAAAGCACTAAAAAAATACTTTAAATAAAAATTCGTTTATTTATTTATCTATTTATTCAATAATTATCCGCTCCGTATCACTTTTTAGTTATATTCTTTTTTTAGCGCTTTACTTTCAAACCTCAATGCGGTGTATTTTATACATGTATTTATTATACTTGTTTTTGTTATTTATGTAACTTTAGAGGTTAAAAAAATTGTATCTTTTAATGCCCTTGGGCGAAATAGAGGAATAATTATATTATATTTATATTATAATCCTGTAATATTTGTACTATGTATTGTTATACAAACTTATAATTAATTATAGTTTTATTTTAATTTTACTACATTTTTATACCCAATTTCAAACCAAGCAAATGTTTACTGCTCTTTATTCTCTTCTGTTTTCGTGCAACCCTTTATCTCCTGTTTGCACAGCCATTTTTTCAAAAAGACCAAAATAATAGATCAATCTAAATCAACGCCACAATATTGATATAAATTGATAGCGAATGAGAAGTGAAAGTGAGGAGCGATGAAGAATTGCCAAAGCAAAAAAGGGAGAGAGAGAGAGAGAGAGAGAGAGAGAGCAACAACCGAATTTCACCAGAGACAGAAAGAACAAATTTTTTCTCCGGCTTGGCCGGATGATTTATCAGAAATGTCCAAGCTGTGCAGGACAAAGGAGAGCCCAACTATAAACCACAGACCAAGTTGAAAATTAATGGCTTAATCAAGGTGGTTCGCCGTGGGTCCGTCCTGCCCCGGGTGGCCCCCATGCTTAGCTTCCCCTCGACCACCTCTATCACCACTCACCGCCCTCCGCTCCTTTCAACAATGAAAAATTGAAACGTTTATTCCCTGACGCTACTTACCATCATGCACTACCTGCCTGGCACTACAAATTGTTTCTTTTTGGTCTTTTCTCATGCGATGGGAGCCATTGCCTTTCCTCCCGATACAAACATATACATTTCAGAGATGGTTGCCAAAATCCCCGAAGTGTGTTTCCGCCGAGAGGAAGAAACTCAACAGTGGAAAGGCACCGTTTGTTTCTTCACTCTGGAATGTATTTTTCTAAAAACAAGAGAAATCCTCTTAAGGGAGAGGCGCATTTCGCCCCCTTCCCCTCTTTCCGCTTCCGCTCCTTCACTCGCATCAGTTATAAATACGCTTATAAATCACCATCTTCTTTTAAATCCCGCTTTGACAAAAGGATTCTTTTTTATTTTTGCTTTCCTTTTCAATGAAATGAACATGTAAACAACCGCCGGGGGGTGCCTTTCTCTTTCCCGCTTTTCCCAAACTTATATCCCCACTCGCATACTCAATCGAAGAGTTCCCCCCCAAAAACCAACTTCTGGAGTTAACCTTTTCATGGCCCGCGGCCGCATTCGGTTTCAGTTTTGTTCTTCAGCTTAATATAACTTCTCTATCGGTTAAATTGCTTCTTGAAATAACATTTCGGGTGGAGATTGAAATTTCGTTTTTCCGCTTCATTTCTTTTACCGCTTCCTTCGCTCCGACATTAAAACCCCGGGATAAATCGAATAATGTTTACTGACGATATGTTTATGTGTGTTGTATTTTATATACAGTAGCGCTCAAAAGTATTCTGACAATACAAATTATTCCTTTTTCACCCCTTAGAGTTACTTACAAAATGCTTTTTAACAGTCCTCGCATTTATATTAATTTAATATTAATTAAGTAACAGAAGAAACAAAGAGTTTATGTTTAGAATTATACTGTAATTATACCCACTAATATTAGAAATAAGTAAGCGCATTAAGGAAAAAGCAGAAGAATGTTATGTTTTGTACATTTTGTTATTAATAGTATTGATAACTAAATAATACATAATAAAATCTTATAATTAACTAAGAAACTATTAAATTTTGTGTAGTCATAATACTTTTGAGCTCTGTTGTACTAATAATAGAACTTAGTAAGAGTACAGTATTAATAAAAAGAGCAGAAGATTTAGAAGAATAAATACAACGGTTATTAGAAGAAGAATAATTATATAAATAAAAAATACAGAACCATAATAAAGTATGATTAACTTTGAAACCATCAAATTTTGTATTGTCATAATACTTTTGAGCGCTACTGTATATAATCAATGTTTACCGCAAACGAAATTTCGCCTCCTTCACCTGCTAACACTTCCGTGAAATACTGTCAGTGGACTCGATATCCTCTACAGTACCTTAAAAGTTAAATCAGGCGCTGTTTAAGCGAACAAAAAGTCAGCCAAAACCCCTCGATCATAGCGGAGAAACGGGTAAAATTAAAAGTAAGAATGTTTACTGACATCAAAACGAATTAATGTTTACTGATGTGAAAATGAAATAATGTTTACTGACGTGGGACTAAGGTGAGTCAGGAGCAGTGGATATCGTATGGAAAATGGATGACCGCACAAGACTTTCCAGAAACTAAAAATCGGCTAAATTTTTGCACAAACGGCGAATCCAAATTTGGCAACACTGCTTTCGACGTGATTTGTTTACTTTTCGAAACGTCCCTCATCCTTGAGAGTTTCCTCTCACGTCATTTTTAATCCCACAAGGGTCAAGCTCAAAGTCAAACAGTCAAAAAAAATTAGGAGAAACCACCCCTAGTCAAAGTATCATATTCCAGTGACATTTTGAAAGATGACCGCCCGGCGATTCTCCCTCCCGCCCCTCCACCCCGTCTCTGGGGATGACAGCCCTCCATTCACGCGCACCAGAGCCCTCCGTATATGATGTCAATACCCGGGCCGGATTCCTGAATAACCGACCCCCGAGACAAAGATCGGCTTCGGGGGGGGAGGGGGGAGGAAGGGGCGGAGGGGGTCGAGCTCTAATTTCCAACCCCTTTTGTTGAATCTATCTTCTGGAGCGGTGCCACGATTTGTTTTTCAAGAACTCCTCCCTTTCATCTTTCTTCCTTTCTCTCTTCGGTTATTAGCGACTGTTTTCAATGAGTTCGTCGGTCGTTTTTTTGTCGGTTCAGAATCCATACTTTTCAGTTAAAGTTCACCTGTTCAGCCGGAACAGAGGTCACGAGGTCACCTCGGAGGTCACGAGAAAGCGATCGGTTGACACCTTCAGGAATGCGATCCACTGAATAGACGCGGTGCGAGTGTTCACACCATTCGAGTTCGTGGAACTCGCAATTAATCTTCGATATATCGTCGACGAGATAATTGTCCGTCACTCTCATCGCGGAATAATGTGACTAATTCTGATATTTGAAGGGCGGAAGCACCACTTCTCCCATAACACATCACCCCCATTCATCCCCGAAGGAAATGGGGAAAACGCTTTTTATCTTTAACCTTCAAAATGATTGACAATTTTTATTTATTCTGGAAAAGTTTCCCTTTCACTTTTCCTAAATTAAAATCTTCCCGTCAAAGGTTAAAAGAACGATTTCCGACGCGGGAAAAATATTTGTGGGGGAAATTGTGACGCGTTTCCTTTCTCCGACGGGGGTTTATGAAACCCCCCAAGAAAGAAAAGAGGGGATCGCTTTTATGAAACTGAAACTCCGGGATTCGGCCCTCGTCGAGGGGTTGTTTAGGGGTTCCCGGTCAACGCAGTTACCCCATTATCTTTCCCCAAATTTATTCTTTATATACTTTCCTTATCTCTCCTCTCATTTATATTCCTTTTTAGTTTGCTTTTCCCTTTTATTTCTTTCCTTTTATGATATTATCGTGTCTTTTCGGTTCTCTTCTTAAAACAACTGTTTTAGCATCGACTGAAAGTGGATAATCTGTGAATTAAGGCGATAATAAAAGACAATCCACCCCCACTTCGTCCCCAAAAGGGAGTCGACAAAATTTGGCGTTTCTCTCAAACTTTTGAAGAGCGAAAACAGTAACTTCCGTCAAAAACGGCCGTCACTCCCTCCACCGCGTCTGGATTACGCAAGCCACCCCCCACAACCCCCTCAAAGGGGTCGTAACCGTAACTCCCTTCACGGAATTTCTTAATTTCTTCTCGGGAACCGGAATTGAAATTTCTCTCCACTCGGTAACTCTTTAGTTCTGTTTTAAATAGGTCGTTAACTTAACTTCCTCGGATTCTTTCCCGATCTCTCTCTCCCTTCTCCTCCCTTTCATCCCTTCCCTCCCCTCAAATTGCACAAGTCGGCGTTTAATGTCTGCGGGGTTTTCTATTAGGGGCTGTCGGGGTTTTAATTCTCTGTGAGACGGGTGACGGGAGCAGACGATGGCGTGCAGTCCGGTAGATAATTACGGAGATAAACGCCAAAGTGGGAGGGGTTGTTGTTGGGCGGGAAGTTGAGGTGCTAAAATAGGGCGAAACCGCCGCGTGGGGGGTGGACGGGTGGGTGGAGTTTTGGGGGTTGCGATGCCAGTGCTTATTTTTCTGCGAAAGAAAAACCCTTCGCTGATTTATGTCGGTTGGAGCTTTTTGACTGGAATCAGCAGTTTCTCTCCTCCGAATGATTCCTCCTAATAAATTCGTAAACTTTATGGGGAAAATCTCACTGAGCGGCTTTTTTCAATGGTTGTAATTTACCGAATTAGACGCAATTAAAACTTTCCAAATTAGGAATTGAAATGAGAAGAGAGAGAAATGAAAATGCAACGCAAAGTGAGAACAGTGTTTCTTGGAAACGTGCGATTTATCATCTGCGAGATGATAACGCGTTGAATGAAATCAATCACGGAGGCAACGTGTCGAATTAAATAACGAAGGCAACGTGTCGAATGAAATCACGGAGGCAACGTGTCGAATTAAATTACGGAGGCAACGTGTCGAATAGTATTACGGTGGGAGAAGGGGAAAGCATGAATGTCCGTCATGTTTGTTTTCCTCACCCCACCACCGAACAAATGAAGGGGTTCCGTTTCCGGTGGGCGAAATTCCTCGCCGGAGGGCGGGAAATTCAAAAGACCACAAAACAACTCTAAATTACACCGTTCTCCCGTTCATAAAGAGAAAAAATGTGAAATCAGAGGAGCGACTCGGAAAATATTTAAAGACCAAAAACATTTTTATCTCTTTTGTCTGATTTTATTTTTACAACGGTGGAAAAAAGTCTGAAGTTTTCTCGAAAAAAGGTAATCAAAACAAAAAAAAAAAGGGAAAAATGTAATGAGAAAGTGAAAGGGAGCGGATTGGGGGTGAGAGGGGGGGAAAGGGTTGAGAGAGTGGAGGGGGAGAGAGAACAGAAGCGCTTTCATCGGAACTTTACAAGAAACATTAAAGGAATTTTGAATCTCGTCGGTAATTCGGCGAATCCGAAGGAGAGAGGGGAAGAAATCACGAGGGGGTGACGGCTGACCTTTAGAAATTCTTCATCTGAAAATAAAAAGAGCGCTCCCGAAAACTTTCCCCTTTTCCTCTCGGGATTTATCAAAAGTAGCCGGGAAAAATACATCAAAGGAATCCGCTCTTTTATTTCCATCCAAAGAGGTTTACGGGTTTAAATTACATGAAAGGATCCTTCTCCGATGGATTTCGAACGATACGGAAAATTATTCGGAAAAATCATTCGGGGCGCCAAAAACGCAGGGAAGAGAGAGAGAGAGAGAGAGAGAGATAACGCAATTTATTAATTAAAACTCACCCCCCGAAATGCAAATAATCATTAATTAATATATACGAATAGTGCGCTTTCATTTGGAATCTTCCCAATGAGTTGTGAAGTTTTCCCAAAACCCAGAGGGCATCGAAACGATACAATATAAAACAAGTCGTCACGAACGACCTCACTCGACGACATTTTGGAAAAATTTCTTTTGGGAAAATATGGGAAAACTCCGAAGAAAGCTCATAAAATGTACGAAGGAGTGATAACCGCTCTTAATAACTTGAACCATTTCCGGGGGAAAGTTATAAAAGCGAAATTTAGCGAAGAATTTCCCAGAAAGTTTTCCACGGAAACGAAACATCTTATCAAAGAGCGATTTTTTGTTGGGGGAGGGGGAGGGGAGGGGAGGGGGTGAAAACTGAGGCTCATATCCGTGAGGGGGCGCCGGGGGGAGAAGGTGAAATCCCAAATTCGAAACCGCCTCCCCAACTTTTTCTTTTAATAGAATGGCGAGGAGCTTTTGTGAAAAAAGCCCGGGGATTTAAAGTCGCTTTGCCGGAAAAAATTTCAATATTGACAGATTTTCTGCCAAATCTTTTTTCAAAAGTTTTCCCCAACTTTTTAAAAGATTTCTAATGAAAACAAAACTCCGGCTTCTTTTTATTTTTTCCAGGCGAGGCGGAATGTTTTGGAGTTTTCGGAAGCTTTGAAGGTCAGATTCCCATCCCTTTCAAAGGACTTTACCCCCGAAGAAGCGAAAGGGCGAATTCCTTCATTGTACCTGTGGTGACTGCCACACACCCCCAAATGTACAAGGAATCAACACCACTGTCAAAGCCATAATAGTCATCCACTGCTGCCGACTCGCCATAATTCCACGTCAGTAAACATTACATTACTAATTCTGATATGTTTTATAACGAATTCATGAGCTTTGCTGTATTCGCAAGTGTTTTCCTGCAGGAAGGCAGTGTCAGGGAGTGAAGGGAGAGGGAGGATAATCGGGTGCAGAATTCGGGAGAGCGTCCCTCGCAGAGGTTCTCCTCGACCTCCGCCATTACGTCTTCACGCGAATCTCCGCCACTAAATCAATCCCGTTAAATTTATGGCTGGACAAATTCCGTGCTGCGCTTATTCTAAATTTCAAATTGAGTTGTTTTTTTTCCTCCCATCTTTCGTTTTTTTTCCACCTTTCTTTATAGCCCATTGCTTAAATTTATGGCGTTTTGTATTTAGGGATGTTAAGCAGGTCGAAAACATGGCCGCTTGTCAGGTTAATAAATCAATGCTACCGTTGTAAATCCGTTCTAATTTGTACCTGACTCGGCCGGAAATCACCTTTTACCCGTTCTTCTTTTCAATTAGGGATAATTAGATGGGATCAACACGTGTAGATGCGAATGATCTCCTCTGGTACAAATGACACGCGAATATGTCGTAATGGTGAATGTTTGCTGACTATTTCGGCCGATCTCTCTCTCTTTTCAGGTTCACTTTTCATTCTTTCCTTTAGGACTGTTATTTCTTTTTCCTCTCCTTCTCTTTCTCTCTCTTTCTCTCTATCTTTCTCTCTATCTTTCTCTCATTCTCTCTCTTTTTCTCTCTCTCTCTTTTCTGATACTTTCAGGTTCGCTTTTCATTCTTTCCTTTAGGGCTGTTATATCTTTTTCCTCTCCTTCTCTTTCTCTCTCTCTCTTTCTCCCTCTTTCTCTCTCTCTCTCTCTTCTGATACTTTCATGTTCCCTTTTCATTCTTTCCTTTAGGGCTGTTATATCTTTTTCCCCTCTTTCTCTCCCTCTTTATCTCTCTCTTTCTCCCTCTTTCTCTCTCTTTCTCCTTCTTTCTCTCTCTTTCTCTCTCTCTCTTTTCTGATACTTTCAGGTTCGCTCTTCATTCTTTCCTTTACGGAAAGGATTATTTCTTTTTCCTCTCCTTCTCTTTATCTCTCTTTCTCACTTTATCCCACCCACGTCTTTCTTTTGGATTTTTTCCAATAACATTCGCATTTCAATGGTCAAATCAGAACAAATTGACCGATGAGATAAGAAAACGGACGTGACTTTCCGCTAACAGACACGCGTCAAAACTCGCTAATTGTTTACGATTGAGTCGAGGAATTAAATTCCTCGAAAATATAAACTACTTCAACTTTCACACCGGATTGGAAGACAACACATCAACCAAAGAATCCGAATCCGACAGAAATAGGAAAAAACCCTAGGCCGAAGACAACACAGCCCCCCACGAACCCCTTTCCCCCCTCATTCACTCTGTCAATCGTTTAATACGAAAATGTTTTTGTGAGCGATGCCGTGACTGTTTGGGGAGAAACATATCTCACGTAGGTCAAATGAAAAGGGTGAGTTTTTTATCGTCGTTTGTGTGGCTGTCGTTGGGGGGTGGGGTGCGACGTCTCCCCATGTTTTTCGTTTTAAAGAAAAACCATAATGACTTTAAGAACCGCTGAGTTGACGGCAGGTGCTGTCGAAACTCATTTCGCTGTTGCTTTCTCGAAGGCTCACCTTTTTGATCTTTCGCGTTTCTAAAATACAAAATTAGAGCGCGTTGTAATGTTAAAAGGTTTTGAGATTAGGATAATAATTTGGATATTTCAAAACCTCTGAGAATCAAAAATGGCGGATTTCTGACCGATTAAATACCCTTAATCTCGGTTTTCCCCGACTAAATATTAAAACCCACCCCCATTTCCTCTAATTATTCTCTTTATAAGGAAGTCATAATGCCATTCCAATCCGCCCTTCCTTTCCTCCCCTCCACCACCCGATCCAATCACCAGCCTCTTCCTTTCATCCCTCACCGACTCCCGACACCCTCTCGGGGTTACGACTCCCATAAAAAACCCTTTCACGTGCGGCACGAAACCCCCGGAATCCATGTTTTAAATTTCGTTAAAAATGTTCAACGGGAAGAAGAGGAGCACCAAAGACAGAGGCTTTCCGGTTGGGGTTGCGTCGGGGGGTGAAGGAAAGGTCTGCAGGCAAATGATGGGGCGGAGGGCGCAATAAAAACTCAGATAAGAGGATCATTAAAGAATCCCTTCGGGTTGAATTATGCGAAAAGTATTATTTACATTTGGTGGAGTAATGAAATGTAAAACAAGGCAAAGGCCGTGTAATTTACATAATCGTCACGATAATCTACAATAATCCACAACCCTTCGTTATTAATTGAGACTTTTCTGACGTCTTCATTTGCGGGGTGGTCGGGGGCGAAAATGGACGGCGTTTGCCCTCGATTACGGATGGATAATCCCCTAAGAACCGACGATCCCTTTCGGATAAACTCAATTTTCCACCCTTTTCTTCCGGATTTCGACTTTTTTTCCAAATAAAATTCGAAAAAACGCCCCTCAAACGATACCGCCGTAACGACTTTCTCCTTTTAATTAACATTTCCACTTAATTATTATTTCAGGAGCCATTAATCAGTTTTTCTTTCGCGAAAGGGGAGGGGGTGGCGTTTTTTTTTTATTTTCCAAGATGAAGAAATTACCCCGTGAAAAAAATGAATTATTATTTTCAGTTCCGTTTAATTAATTTTAACAAGCTTAAGCTTTTTTCCATAAGCTGCGAAGTGAACCGGGTGAAAACATCCCCGGGGCGGGGGTGTCTCCGTCGGGGGGAGACCAACAAAAAAAATATTTTTAAATTAGGTGAGGTCAAGAGGGAAATTAAAATGAACGAGGGAATCGTGAGAACTTTTTATTTTCCCGCAAAGGTCGTTACGTTTCGGTCAGTCGAAGGGTTCGGGGGTGGGTTTTTAAAAGGCGCGGGGTGGAAAGGTTAATTTGTAAAAGCGCAGTGGAAACTCATTTCGCGAAGAATCCGCGAAGCTTCCCCTCGCCAAGGACGACATTATTTATTTAATAATATTAATAAAATTATTCCGGAGTCGTTGTGTGAAGCATTTAGGGGAAAAA
Source organism: Brueelia nebulosa (assembly GCA_028293925.1). Lineage (NCBI taxonomy): Eukaryota > Metazoa > Arthropoda > Insecta > Psocodea > Philopteridae > Brueelia > Brueelia nebulosa. Next base: position 12,734 of record JAQIBA010000408.1, read on the forward strand.
ATTAGATTATGGTTTGTGGAGTTGAAGGTGAAGTTAGTGGAGCGTGATGCGTGCAGAATGAAGCTGTCTCCCAGCAGAAGACTCACCCGACCGTCATGGCTCCCGACTTTTCTATACTTATTTTTTATACTCCCGCCTCCAATTTAAAGGAGTTTTTTGCCAGATTTGATTCATTTAGAAGGGATCGGAACATACTCTTGATACGCTACACTAATTCTAATTCTAATTACACACGTTTCCTGCTTTAATCAAATGTCATAGGTTGATGTTTCAATACCTGAGGACCCTTTTTTTCCCTTTGATTCATGCTCTGGCGAGCAACCCGTCTAATTATTTCCCTGAGAGGAGCTGTGGGAAGGTCGAGAAGAAGGCTTCGGTTCTCTTCCCCCCCGCACCCCCTCGCACCCCCCCGGTTTCACATGAAATTTTAACCATTTTTCCCCGAATTCCCTCAAGGGTTGTAATCTCTTTATGCCCTCTCAATGCCTCCAAGACCTTTTCTCTCAGAAAAGGGGCGAAGTTCACATTCAGAAGAACTCGACTCTACGAATATTATATTATAATGTTTACTGACGTGAAACTATGCGTGTCGGCAACAATGGATGACGTTTAGCCAATTGTCAGTGTAACGACCCGAAGTATGTACAACAATTATAATGACTTCGACTGTTGTAGAGGTGATTCATATGTGTTTTAACCCATTGCGTTCGTATTCAATTTGGGCATGGGTATCGTATAGGTCGGAATTAATTTCTTTGGAATCAGCAGGGATACATATACATAATATTCACTAATATTTAGTCATATTTTAACAAGAGACAATCTCTAATTACTCCTAAATACAATTTAGAAAATATTCTTTCCTAAATGAATGAAAAAAGACAGTATATTGTGTAATTTTTGTAACTTTTTTGTAATTTTTTAATGTAAATTCGTAATTTGTCGCCTCTAATGCCTACGGGCGACATAGATGATTAATATATATTATATTATATTAAGAAGAGAGAATGTCTAATTACTGCTTTATGTTTATTACATGTTATTATATGTTAATTATGCTTTATATACAATTTATAAAATATTCTTTGGAATTCTACAATGTACACAACTTTTGTGTAGATTAAATTTTGTTATCTCCAATTGTATTTGTTGATGAAAAGGTTTAATAGAAATTGAGGAAAAGTTTCAACTGATACTGGAATGCATACAGTATAAAATTCGTATACATTCGTATAGTTCCTTGCTGTCGTGGCTGAGAGTAGGCATACGACCGCAAAGGGTTAACCCATTGAGTGGTAGACAAATTCAGAGCTTTTTGCCCTGTGTGCCGAGATTTTATCTTGAAGAATACATGAAAGTTTACAAAATATAAATACAATATTGTAATGGCATTTACTGCAACTTTTATTTTAAAAAAACTCGTCACTGAATAAAATTCCTGTGCTGAAATTTCTGTATAAAATTACTGTATCAAATATTCCACTACGAGATATCTCGTAGTTGGCACTCAATGGGTTAAATCAGTGGTGTCCAAACTATGGCCCGGGCCAAGCTAAGGTCAATTTCCGGCCCGTGAAGGTGTTGCATTTATTCCTATATTCACTAATGGTGATTTTGGACCATTTTAATTTTTAAGTAAAGGGTTATGACTGTACGCTAATATTAGAATAACTTTAAATAGAAAAATTTTTTAAATCCATATGGCCCGCGAGATTATAGCAAAGTCAAGTTTGGGTCTCATATTATCAAAGGTTGGCCATCACTGGGTTAAATGCATGATTGTACAATGTAAATGTGGTGTGTATATAGTGTGTTGCAAATATAGTGTGTCTTGATCTTGAATATTTTGTCTGGAAAACCTCCTTTTAAACAATTCCATCTCATGAGAAAAGAACGGAAGACGTCTGGGAAAACTACAGCTCATTAGAATCGGAAAATACAATCGGGAACAGCACAACAGCGACCGTTTCATTCTTCTCAAATCTGATGCGATTTTCTCCGGACGATTTCTATAAAAAGAAATGGGGAAACGGAAGCTTTCCAGCACTGAGGCCGAGTTAATTTTTTTAAATGATTCCTCCTTAGAAAAGCCCTCGAAAGCCCCTCCCTTCTTTTGTCCCGTCCGCCTTTTAAGAAATCACTTCGGTCCGACACTCCATTTCAGTTCGCAGCTCAAAAGCTTTTCCTTGTAATAAATTTCAATCGAAAAACATCTTTAGAATCTTTTATTTTTAATATTCCGCTCGCATTGCCGGGGATCTCGGATTTAATAGGACCGCCCCCTTCCACCCCTTCGGACACCGGAGCCCCATAACAACCCCCTCTCAGAGTTACAAAAACCGATTCGCCCCCAACTTTTCCCATAACCTTCTTCGGCAGCTTAAAAGAAAATTACAAACATTTGCCGCGATCCCTCTTTCTCCCCCGCACCCCTCGAAAAAAGGGAAGAAAGGGCTCCGTCGAGGGGGTGCGTTTTGTGCAAACCTTGTAGAAAATCCATGAAGTTAAATGAAAAGAATTAATTGTTAACTTTTGTGCACTCGGGGCAGAGCGGACGCTGCGAGAACAAATAAAAACTTTTTTCTCTCCCCTATTTTTCTTTGGCTGCGCACTTTTCTTTCACCGGAAGTCGAAACATCGGCGTTTTTATTTCCTGTGAAATTATGGCCGTTTTATTAGTTTCAAAATTAATTTTTATTTATTATTAAAAGCGAGTTTGAAACTTTATTGAGATTTCAAAAGAATGGAGGCCGCTCTCGAGAAAGAAAAACACTTTTTCTGTGTTTGCATTGGGGAAAGTGATTGTATTTAACCCTTTGGCAAAACCCTTTTGTGTTTTCACTCAGTCATTCAGATTTATTTGGTTAAATTATCGGTTATATTTTGTCTTGGAATGTATCGAAGCATTGTCAATATACGAAAACAATTCCACGTTATACTGAAATTTGTAGTTAATCACAGATTCCATGTTTGTATTGATAATATAATTGAGGTTGTGTTCAATGAGTTAATATTTATAATATTTGGAATTAATATTTATAATATTTAATTTTATAATATTTATAATATTATTATATT
>JAQIBA010000041.1:0-157313 GCA_028293925.1 Brueelia nebulosa
CCAAACTGATAATAAATAAATAAAGCCAATAATAAAGGAAAAATGGAAGTACAGGACAAAACAGAAAGAAGAGAAAGGACAGGGAAAGAAAGAATAATGAAAGGGTATAAAAAGGGAAAGAAATAGTAAAATATAAAAAATAAAAAGTGGGAAAATACGAAAAAATAAAAAAGAGGAAATATAAATAAAAGAAAAATTGGGACAATCTGTGATTATTACCACATTAAAAATCCCTCTAATCTGAATATATATCTGAGTTAAATGTTGAAATTTAAACAGGAATTTATGCGGGTGACCCGGGGGTCATTTTGACCCCAGTGATGGACACCAATTAAAAATATTATTTAATAATAAAATAAAACCGGTGGAAAGCGAAATCTCTCCATTTTATTAATTAATAATTTATGTAACGGTTACTCCATTCGCAGTCGGGCCGCACCTGGAGGGAGTGCGATCTCTGTCGGCGTCCTCCCCTCCCCCTCTCTCCCCCTCTCTCCCCCTCCACCCCACGGACAATTAATGATGGAGCCAGGGAAAATAAAAGAGCGCGAGTTCGTTGAACCTGAGATCGAATGTCTGACTGAAAAGGAAGATCCATCAAAGAGGCAGAGGTTCCGTTTCTTCCGCGTCGGAGGGAGAGAGCACAAAAGCTGCGAGGGGAAATGCGATACTTTAATGGGAGGATCTGCTGTGGCCGTACCTGTGCCTGAATGCCGAGGGAGGACTTGAGATGCACAATTCAAATGTAAGACATTTACGCAAGCGTGACGTGCGAGGGTGCCCAAAACGGATGGATTTTCTTTGTCCTCCATAACAATATAATAATAATAATATATTATTGTGAACGTTGGATGATTTCAATAACAGAACCTGGACAATTATTTTACATATTTTAATGTACATTTTTATATCATAAATGCATTTTGTAAATGTATGGGGTTAATTGGGAGAGGAAAAAAACTAATTACTTTTCAATATGACTATAACTAATTGCCTTTTTTTATAGTTCATAATTAATTAATTTAAATATTACTGATTTCTCAATTTATTTCTTCATTATATTATAAATTAACCATTAGTTTTATTGATTTACTATTTAAATTTTATTAATTAATAGCAATAGTTTTATTAGTTTTATAATATTATTATTAATTAACGGTTTTTTTATTCATCGACATTATAATAACTCTCTCTCTCTCTCTCTCTCTCTCTCTCTCTATCTTTCCCTTTCGCTGTCTTCTTCTTTTCTATGTATAGTAAATAGTATGAAATTAAAATTTGTACATAAATATATATAACAAAATACAAAAGGAACTATGTTTTATTATATTTATAATACAGTTATTTTTATTATTTTACATTATACTGTATTTTGCGTTACTCTTTGCTGACTAAATATGTTATTTTTACTGAGTTGTACTTTTTCAATTATCTGTAACTTTTGTAAATTACACAAAATAAAAAAATATAAAAATGATGAGTTGTTGAAAATTAGAAATCAGCTCAACCAAACAAACAATTTGAGAAAACAGTGTGAACACTCGCACTCACATTTGTCGTCTTATTATACACCGATGTGATTCAGGTTTTGTTGTACCTTATCGTGTTTTATTTGAGAAAAAGATCTGAGAAAGTATAGGATCGAATGTAAAAGACAACAAGATGTCCTCCCTGACAAAGCAGCAGCCTTTTCAAGAAAGGAGACACATACAACAAAAAACCAAAAAGAAAAACTCAAAAGGAGATTCTTATCGGAACATCCGCCCGCAGATAAATAACTGCCTTTCATTCCTGTCGGGAGTTGGTCTCAGGCTGTAATTAAAGTGCTCAGCTTTTCCTCAGCAGCTTCATTAAGCAGAGGTTCATTAGCTGAGGCCGTCCGCCCGGCAACAGCATGGCCATGTCGTGCAGACATGTCGGCCACGAAGGATCAAATGTAAATTCAAATTTCCTGCCTGTACCTGGACGGGTTTGAATTAATTACGTTGAGGGTCTCAGGTTTATTTTCCTTTTGTGTCTGTGTGTGTGCAGAGCTCCGACCCTCTGCCATATGTTCCCAAACAGATTTCAGGTTGAAGGTTCGCTCGATAAAAAAAATTTACTGTTATTCGGATGAATAAAAAGTGGGTGAAAGATGTTCTTAGGGATTTTTCCCTTTTTTATTCTCATCCGCGTCCTACCGTAATTATTTATTCATCTTTCAGGTATCGCTACTTGAGCTTCTTCCGCTTCTTTCCTTCCGACCGGAGCTAATGAACACCTTTCCTCTGCCTTTCATGGAACACTGTCCCTCGTCAGCCTTTAATCGGCCTCAGCACAGATGCATTAAAAACACAACTTTATGTTCGCTCAAAAGTATTTTGACAATACAAAATTTAATAGTTCCTTAGTTAATTGTATTATTTAGTTATCAATATTATTAATAATATATTTGTCGGTATTAAAATAACAAAATATATATACATAACATTCTTTTTATGTTCTGCTTTTTTTAGTACTCCTACTCAGTTCTAGTCTGTAATTCTAAAGAAATATAGTAATTATATTTCTGTATTGTGTAACAATTCTATTTCCATAATAATTCTATAATTCTAAAGATAAACTTTTTGTTTCTTCTGTTATTTAATTAATATAATATTTATAAATGTGAGGACTGTTTCAAAGCATTTTAATGAATTTCACTTTGTATGTAACTCTTACGGGTGGAAAACCAAAAATTTGCAGTTGCGATTACAGCCATTTTGTAGAACTGCTCCTCGCTGTATTCTATATTATTATATCTTTACATTTTATATATTTATTGTCTCATTCCAATTTGGTTTAGAAAAATATGAGCCCATTTTCAAAAGACAATTTTCTGGATTTTTTTCAAGAATGAAACCAAATCCATTTTTCATTTCAGTGTTGAAATTGTAACTGAATCTCACCACCAGAGAGCCCAATCACCAGCAGAGTCCGTATGGCTCAACCGGAAGTGGCGTCTAACGACTTTTTGAGAATTCGTCCATTTTTCGAACGGAGCGAAAGCGCTCATCGACAGCATTCGAAGGAAGGGGAAAGGGCGAGACAGACGGTCGCGGGACAAATTGAGAGTGAAAAGAAAACAAAATAAGGGCCTTTATTATTGTAATTTATTTATTATTATCATTATTATTAACGAGGAGCCTAAGTCAAAAACCTGTAACGGAATATAGGTCACACTCGCGATTGCGACACCGACTCAGATAAAGCCGACATCATTGGCTCACAAACGTTTTTAATACGGGTTTTTCTATTTTATTATTTTTGCTTTCGTTCGTTCGTTCATTAAACGCTGCCAATAAATTTGAAATTGGCGTTTTCGCGCCAAAAACCGTTTACTTACGAACTCTCGGAGTAACGTGGAGAATCTGATTCAAGTCTGAATCTTACCTGAAACAAACAACACGTGTTTATTAGTTTTGCTGTGATGCGAGATGTCAGAACGGTCGTAAAACACTTTTTCCGGAAAGTGTTAATTCGAATTTGGCGGCCATTGTGAAAACAAGACGACAGGGGCGACACCTAGCGTGGAAACACTCAAGCAATTGTCATCGCCGCACAAAAACGACAAAACGTCCTTGCAAGGTCTTTGAGTTCCACTACCGAGAAGTTTCGCCCCCTTTGAGCTTATGTGACGTATTGTTTATTTATAATGTCAACCGACTTTTGTCAGAATTACGGAAGTTTAAAAAGAAACAATTCTTCATGTGCAAACAACGTTCAAGCCAACTTCTTAGACTGACGGCGATATTTTAGCGTAATCATAGTTGAAGTTACCGTTAGGGAGATTTCATAATAAAAATTTTTCTTCTAACAGTTTCATTGCCGGAAGAGTTTTAAGTTGCTGAGAGTTTCCATTGGGAACAAAACTCCGCGAGGCGTCTTTCGAAGTTGATAACGCCGACACTCTAGGACGGTCAGCGACCTCTGGTTTTTGTTTACAACGTTTTTTTATGTTAAAATATTAATTATTTTTATTAATTAGCAATTTTATCGCCATGAGGCAGTTTAACGCGTTTGAGCAGAACACTCGAATAAGAATGGAGTTCCGCCATTATAGTATTTATAAGACTACGACTACAGCGAAACTGGAGTGATTTCGCACTGCGGCGTTCTCACAAAAGGAGAAATGGAGGGAAGAATAAAGGCAAAATGCTGAAAAAGATTGCGTATGGTCATCGCCATCCTGCGAGAGGGCCTCCATTAACGGTACAGTTCAGGTACGTGGCGTTAGTGCGGCCGTTCGCCGCTAGAGTGTTCTCACTGCTTGAGTTGTCGGTTTCGTGCGAGGACGACATTTGTCGTCTGCTTCGAGATCCGGGATTTCTCATATAATCAATGTCTTAGTCATGTTTACACTTTTGCCCAATCAAGGGTAAACAATTAAACTAAATGATTCGGTGAGTAAGAAGAGGGATGATTTCCATAATTGTTTTTATAGGTGTTAAACATGAACCGGCAAATGGGGTTATTTTGACCCTTGAACTTTGACTTAAATTATATTCTGGCAATCTTATATTCTCAATTTAAAAAAATTTAAATTTTAAAAGACCGTGAGACGGTTTTTGAACGACGAGGGTCAAAAAGACCCTCATTTAAAATACGACAAATCTTCGCCGTTTTAATATGAAATCACTTTCCACTGTTATCATTTCCATTTAAGAGGCCTAAGACGACGGGGGTCAAAATGACCCTCAATTAAACTTTCACAAAAACTTCATCGCTCCAGTATTAATTATACGTTCATAATTTATTAAACTATTTAATTGCAAAATAATAATTTTTATTAATACAGACATTTTGTGTAAGTTTATTGTTAAAATATACTCAAATTATCCCTAAAATATGCATTCATACTTTTACGAATTCTCTATTTATACGGTATATTAGGTATATTAATACCTGAATTACCTATGAATCTGTGAAATAGTGAATAACGCACTTAATTATTATTCCTACTAACATTAATGCCAATTTCAATAAGTTTTTGGTACTAATACATACTTTTATAATACACTAATAAAATTATTAGTCGGTTATCTTTAATAACTTATGTCAGAGTGCACTGATAACATAGCAATGATAAAATACATGTTGGTTTATTATTAATTATTATTAAAAGAGGCCGTTAGGAGAGGAAGAAACACAAACACAGTTAAAAGCGTCATTTATGTGAGAAAAAAACAAATGACGACGTAAAGTCCGCTTTTTATGGGTTTATTTATTTTTTATTATTATTTATGCTCGTTTAATAAAACTTTAATTGTGCTCTGGTCATCTTTAATAATGATTATAATAATTAGTAAAAGGTAGTGATGGAGACTTTTTCCTTTTTTTTAATATATTAAAATTTTTTTTTAAAATCAAAACATAGCCTAATTTTATTTATAATTCATTGTATTATATTACTTATTTGCGTATAGAATAAGTTTCTGCATTTTTCGTTTTAGGGAAACTTTTGGAAGTACAAAGTGTCAAACGGTATTTTCGATGAAATTTAAAAAATTTTCCAGTTTAATTTGAAATAAACACAAAAGCAGCCATTTCGAGGGGAATCCGAAAATGACAGTTTTCATATTTAGTAAGCCTTCGACAGAGAAAATGAAAATAAACGTTCTCATAAAAGGAAACAATTTTGGGCCGTTAGAATAAATGCAGCAAATGCATTTCTCGCTGCAGGGGAGTTGCCCTTCTCGCCGCCAGAGGGACAGCAGCGCTGGAGGGAGGCGGCCCGGAGCGGAAGAAGACGGCGCTCCTCGGGAGTTTCCAGTCCGGGGGCGCTCTTCTTAGATGACGCAACGCCTCCATTCCCACTGCCGGAATTTACCGTTAGTTGGCTCTGTAATAGTGACGTCACTCGTGTGACGTCGGTACCGTTAGTTTACGAATGGGGCTTTTTATCTTCTTTCTTTTGGCCTACTACTCATGCGTACCTGGGCTTCGTTTACGATTATAGGTTAACATTCTTTTCGGTTGCGGCCTTTCCCTTAGTCAGGTTACAGCTTATGCGTTTTTCTGTTCTACCTGTCAAATTGTGCTTTTTCTTTGATGCTGCCTTACCCTTTATATAACATTCGAAAGCTTTAAGATCTATATTAAACCTCAAAGAATGTCCAGGGGTTTCAAATCCTACATTCTTTTTATTTTTTAATATTATTCAGTGAATGCGCATTTATCTTGATGGGAAAAAAACAAATTTTTGGAACCGAAATTGGTCGGCACGGATTCAAAAAGCGAAAGAACTAAACTATGAAAGCTAAGTATAGGATCGGTGACAAACATAAAGGATTTATTGTCGGCTAGAAGTCGTTTTGAAATGTCTGATTTATAACCGAAATTCCTCTCTTTTTACCAATAAAATCCGGAAATATAATACAATAATTACAGGTGCAGCGACCGTTATTATCTCCGCATAATGTGAGAATCATAAAGTAAAAGTTTTTCTTTATACAGTTTAAAAAATCCGGCTGGTTTTTGGCGGTTGTGTGCTCATTTCTTTCTGTCAACGTGTTTAATACATGTCATCGAATCACCTATAAAACTATTAGGTCGAGGCATTAGTAACTTCCGATATTGTTTGTAGTCTTCTGACAAGTTTACCATACATCTGCACTACTATACTGTTAGTATACAGTTGTATGTACGGTAAAAAAACAATCTGTACGGTAACTGAGCTTTCCATGTGGTAAACGATCTGGGTATGGTATAAAAGAGCTGTATAAATATAAGAAAAAGGAGATAAGAGTTGTCTTTATAATAACAAAATCGTTTTATAAAGTATATATATGGCTGTATATGCAGTCAAAGAGCTTAAATGGTAAAAACAGTGCAGATACACAGCGCTCAAAAGTATTTTGACAACACAAAATTTTATATTGTTTCTTAGTTAATTATTTTACTATAAGATTTCATTATGCTTTTGTGTTATTTAGATATCAATACTATTAGTAGTGTTACTTTGTCGCCCTTCGGCATTGAAATAACAAAATACACAAAAAATAACATTCTTCTATAGTTCTATTCTATTTTGTATTGACAGAAACTTTTTGTTTCTTCTGTTATTTAATTAATATTCCATTTATAAATGTAAAAACATTTCAATGAAAGCCAATAATATTTCACTCTTATACTATAAGTAACTCTTACAAAGGTTATTTTGTATTGTCATAATATTTTTGAGCGCAGAAGGTTACAGCTTATGTTAAATAAATAAATAATGTGTGAGTTATTAAACTTAGAGAAAACAAAGGGAACTCTTTCAACCCCTGAATCAATTCTGTTTTGGGCAACGCGCTTGTGTTGCTTCTTTCCCCTGCTTCCGGGGATCGCTACCAGATGGCAGTGCGAGGGGTGTCCTCATCCGGAAAATGCGGTGTCCGTTGCAGTGGAAGGCAAAGCCCATTGCATCACGGCGGGACGTCAGGCGGGAAAGGCTGTCGCCAGACGGATGAGGCGAAGGAGTTTGGCGCATGAATGACGAGTACCTGAACCACCTGGTGACTGACTAACCGAGTGAGCTGGCCGGCGAGGGGTCATCGTCCTGGAGTTGCAGGTACCTGAGGATTCCCCTGGCAGGCCAACACTCAGTCGCAACCTCGCCAGCGTTAACCGAATGCTTTCATTAACATTCTCCGCCATTAATGGGATGAGTGCAGGTGAGGGCGGGTGGGGGGATGGAAGGGGTTTGCGAATCGAAGGGCGGGGTTGCGTGGCGGCAAAGGCCACGACGTCGAACGGGACACGTGCACAATAGCATGACTAACTGTCGAAAAGGAAATGATAAAGGGAAGAAAGTATTTTGACGTCATCTAGCAGCAAAATCAATACGGTTGTCCGAGTGAAGGGGTGAGGGGTAAGTCCTGAGATCGTACCTGTTACAACGGAAGGCTGCGCCGCCGGGGTGTGGTTGGTGGTGGTCGGGGAGGGTGCGGGGGGTGGGAGGCCACCCCCGTCGGGCGATATGTCCACGACGAGTTTCCCCTCCCCTTCGCGCTCGCGCCCGCCTTCCTCGCCCTCTGATATTTCATTTTTTACAAGCCCCGCCACACTTCCAACTTATTTCCTCCTATACCTGGATAGAAAAACCCTAATTCCTGTTCATAGTAATTCTGGAAGAAAGATTCTGGTGGTCAAGTCTCCTTGTCCGGCCTGGGGAGGGAGGAAAGGGTAAAAGTGAAAACCCCGGAACACTTTTCCACATTCCCTTTATCCAGTTTTCTCTTTTGTCTCCCTTTTCTCCGCTTTTAACTTTCGTCTCCAATTTTATGGTTTCATTTGATCCAAGTCGAAGTTTCTGAATGTAACGAGAGTAAATATGAATGGGAATGGAATAAGACAAATAAAGACAGGTGAAAGGGGTCGTTGAAAAACAGGGAACAACAGCCGATTTGCACCAAAAGCGATATTATTGATATTATAAAGAGATACAATTTTGAAAAGTGTAAATTTGCGAAATTTAATTGTATTTCTTTATATAAAAAACTGTTTCTGATTACTTCTTTTTATATTCATCACTTCTTTTTTTATTATTATAAATGATTTATGTATTTTTTGGTGTTGTCTCATTTGTGTAATTTCGTATCATTTGATTTAAGCTCTGTAATGTTTGGAAAACTTTCATTTATATTATATTGTTTACTGCGATTCCATATTTAAATTTGTATTCCTCTTTGCCTTCTCGATTGTATACTTTTTAAACTTTTCTATTTAAACTTTATAAGCTTTTTCATATTCTGCATTTATTCTATTTAATTTATTTGTGTTAAGTTCTGTGATTGCATTATTTTATGTTTCAGTATTACGTTTATTAATTGTGGTTTTCGTAATTTTTTAAAATTTTATGTCATTCGGCTTCTCCATACTATCGCTTCTCTATCAGTCGACTTCTGCTGTTCCCTTTCCTCACCAAAGGCAATCCCTACCCCACTTTCCAACCCCTCTCCCATTCACCCCACCAACCCTCCCAACTCCGTCCCCACAACCGGGTTAGGTTATGTCCTCGGCGACTCCCCCCGAAGACAACACCACGGGGCACAACCGACACAAACCCCCCCACACCCTCTGCCCCCTCCGCCCCCACCACCCCTCACACCCTCGCCCTCCCTCACGACGCCCCATCCCCCAAACATTCGGCCCCCAACGACGAGTCCCGAGGGAAACAAAAGCCACGTGAATCAATACCTCATTGGCGACCCCCCGACCCCCCATCGCTTATTTCGGCGCAGGAAGGAGACTTGACTCAGCGATAATTTGTTATTGACGAATAGGTGGAAGGGACAGTCTCAAAAATGGCGAATAGCCTCCCCCGTTTATAAAGAGACGAATAACTCTGCTCCCGAACAAACACTCACATCACAGACCGATCCACTCACTCCTCGTGTTGCACTTAACACACCGACAACCGACCGCGGACAAATATACAGTATAAATAAAAAAGCTCCCGAGTAATTGTTTTGATTTTTGTTATTTTGGTTTTTGATCGCGGCACTGTGACGGAACGAACTGGGGGAAGTGCCCATGCGCCAGCAAGAGGGAGAAACCTTTTGCTTCGATCCGATTTATATGGATTACTACTTTTGCTGAAAACATTTTTCCGGGGCGATAGGTGAGGGGTTGTTTTGTCTGGTTGTCTGTCTGGGTGTTGTTTCTCTCGGAGGGGAGGGGAGGGTCCACCCCGACTCCCGGCCTGACATTTGGACTCTCGTTAGAGTTTCACCCCTTTCGGGGGTACACAGGAGCTCAAGTCTTTCCAGGTGGAGATTAAGGGTGGTGATTATAAATAGAAAAGGCGGAAGTGTGGGAGCTTTCATTGTTCGTTGGCCGCAGAAAGAAGACTGTTTTGCAAGTGAATTCATCAAAGGAAAGAAGTTGTGGTTTCAGCAAAGCCGAATGTCAAATTAGTATTTTTTTTTCCTTTTCGTTTACTCCATTAGTGCATTTATTTACAAACATTTCCCCCATTAAGGTGTTAATTAGCTTCATTGGCTACACAGAATTATTATTATACATAAGTCATTCATTGAAAAAAAATTCATTGAAAAACTAAAAAAAATCATTGTCGTGTGATCAGCTATTTATTCGTTTCCGGGAATCCCACTTTAATTTAAATAAATATTTGCGAAACTCAAAGTTATTTGAACAAAAATATTAAAATAAAATAAGTTAATGCTAACACTTACAAATATGATATTAATATCTAAGCGGAAAGGGGGAAAGAAATAAAATATATAAAATTAATATTAGAGATATATATATAAATATTGACAATACAGTTACTAAATATGCATAATTAATTAAAATTATTATGGATTATTAGGTACATATTTTATATATGTATGTATTTTATTGTTTTTTTATATATTTTCTTTATGAATGTTTCTTGATAAAGTTTAACTGAATTGTAATTGTAACACCCGGGAAGGGTATACGATTTTGATTAAAATAATAATTTAAATTATTTCATACTAATTACTATACAATTATTATTATACAATTATTAAACAGATTTAATAAATATTTTTGGACCCAACTGCCATACGGAATTTGGGGAAATTTCCACCCTTACACTCTCACCCTCAGACCCTCAGAGGGTGCAAGGGCAGCCTCGTCCCCCTCCCCGTTGTCGAAATCTCGGCCCAAAAGAAAGGTGGCCAAAAAACTGTTAGAGATTCTTCCTCTCGGGCAGTGTGGGTCATGAGCGCTATCCTCCCATACCGCCAGGTACCAGTACCAGTACCCGGAGTCAACGAACTCTGGAACACGTGTAGCCGAGCTGGAAATGAGTATCGCCGTCACCTTGGTCTGGAGCTGGAGTCCCGTTGGTCGATTACTGGGCTACGGGGCGGCGCCCATGGTTAGCTTCCGCGAGGGAGACTCTCCGCCGACCAACGGGACTCGTGACGTAACCAAACCTCATGCGGACGGTACTTTTGTGATGTAATCACGAGTGGGCATTCTCTTTGTGTTTGGGGGGGCGGCTGTTGGGGTGGCTTTGGGGTGGCTTTGGGGTGGCTTTGGGGTGGTGATGGGGGGAGAGAGTGCGCCGTCGTTGGGGAAGAGGCAAAAGTTAAATAAAACAATAAAAAAAAGTACTGATAACTCTACAATTACTGTATTAATTAGTAAATCTGTTATAAGATCTCACGGGTAAAGACGGAAGGTAAAAGCAGGTTAATTAAAAAGAAAGAAAAGAAAGGATTATTAGAATGTATAACAGTAAAAACTGTTAAAAAATATTATAATAGTAATCTAAATAATGCTTTATGGTAAAAGGAAGAAAGGAAGAGGAAAAAGACGAAAGAAAGGAAGAGAGAAGGGAAAGGACAAAGGAGAGAAGGAAAATAAAAAAAGGAAGGGAGAAGAAAGAGGTGACAAAAGAAAAGAACTCAACATTGAAAACGGAACTCAATTAAAAAAAAGGAGTAAAAATGACTAAATAAGGAGATGAAATAATTAACGATCTGTCCCTTGGGGATTTATTTTGTTTGCATCCCACAGTTTGTGAATAATTACTCCTTCGAAAAGCGCCTCTCCCTCTGCTCACAATTGTATATGCTCACGTTGTCTTCTCATCTTCTCATAAGAGCCTCTCTTATTTATGTCTTTCTCCGAAGGCATTGGCCATAAATGTTTTCCGACGTCGATATTTCATTCTCTAAACACCGCTCCCATATTTCACTCCTCATTGTATCCTGCTACTGATTTCCTGCACGATAATTCACCTGACGTTTAACTTTATTACATTTATACATTTTATAATAATTCCATTTGAATACGAGATTAAGTATTCATTCTAATTAATTCTGTATTTTGTAAAAGTAGTTTAATTCTGTAATTAATTCTGATTATCTCAGTAAGTTTGTAATAAATTCTGCATTCTGTATAGTTCTATAATTAAATTAAGCATTTGCTTTTCTATACTTTTATTCTAAAAAATTCAGTAATTCATATAATTATATAATTTTATATTTGAATGCTCTGCACTGAAAGAGTTTCAAAGTGAAATTAGTAAAACTTAAAAACCGACTTTGTTGTTCTTCTTCTCTTTAAATCAATCGTGAGCTTTTCATGTCAGCAATAGCCACATTAGTCTTTCAGCAATGGTCATATGTCTCAATTCCCCACTTTCTTCACCTTTCCTCTTTTCCATTCCTCTCCGTCTTCGTCTTCTCCCGCACCCCAAAAGGATTGGATCCAGTGGGTCGATAAATCATGGGTCGCCCATTTCCCGGCCTTTTAGAGAATCGTACAGCCATAAATCTGAAGGGGCACCGCTCGGTGAGAGTGGGAGGAAAGGAAAAACGGGAAACGGTGAGTGTACTATCAATCAGGTCCAAACCTGTTCCTCCTTGTTGATAAACGGCGCCGACGTCCCATTCGAATTCCTCTTGTTTGAATAATCGGCCCGAGGGCGGAAGCAAAGGTGTCGAGGGCCAAGCCCCGGCCCTCGCCCCCCAATTTGGCTCCCCACGGCAAACTGCTAACGCCGCCAAAGAGGACACATTGCACTGTGGCTGCACACCTCGTCATGCAATTAGACACAGACGACGTCAGCTATTTTTTCATTCGAAAAGTGTATTAGTCAGTGTTTTGTCCAGATGTTGAACCTCAAGTTGGGTTAGTGACCCTTCGGTTGGCATTGCGACATATCCGTCAACATCGGCCCAACACTGATTCAGTGTTTCTTGGAATGTGGAAATTTGGAAATTATGGTTGGAGGAAAGAGGGAAGAAGAAGGAGACAAAAGAGAGAACGCACAATGAGACAAAAGAGGAAAGCAGAATAAGGGGCAAAGAGAAAAGATGAGAAGTGTGAAAAGAAAATAAGAAAAGATATAAAACCTCAGTAGAAAAGAAGCAAAAATGTGAATTGTGAGTCAAAAAAGGAAGGCTAAAAGTCTAAGAAGAAAGGAGGGGGAAGGCGAAAGCGACCAAAAAGTGTGAATTACTAAAAAAAATACAATAAAAATGTCATTCATAAAAGGGCAAGAAGTGTTAATGGTGTGATGAAGATTAAACCGAAAAGATAAAAACCGAGAAAAGAAAGACAATTTGTAAAAATGTTAATATAAAAAGAAAAATAAATAAGAAACACGTTATTTCTCGTAACTAAAAATAAAAAAAAACTCTCCCCCTTGACGAGGTTCAGCCCCCCAAAAAACCAAGCCTCATTTCCCCCAAAACAATCCCCATCTCATATTAAAAATTTATCACGGAAATTACACCGTTAATGCTAAACAGGACTTATAATCAAACAATTAAATGCGCTGGGAATAACGGATTTGGAAATAAATTCAAATACCCCTCGCCCCCCTCACCCCTCCCCACTCAGCCTCAGGTACTCATCCCATACGATCAGGTATTTTGCCCGCCAAATTTCTACTCACTCACACACTGTTAATAATATAAATGCGAACGCGGGTCGCGGCTTGGCGGTTCCGCATTAATTTCGAGGTGTTACCTCGCAGTGTGTCATTGACTTCGGTCACACGGCCCTCAAGGATGACTCCATTATTATTTCTCTTCTGCTTGAGCATTTCAGGTGCGTGCCTGCGCGAGGAGAGAGGGAGGGTGCCAGCAGACGGATCCCGGGGGAGTTCAGCAGCGACGGCGGTCGACAGAGTATCAGTTTCATATTCACGCGGAGAACATTACGTAAAAGTAAAATTATCGCATTTAACATTGGGGGTCATTTTGACCACAATTTTGGCCTTTATTTTTTAATCTCATCTTCAAATCATTGAAATATTAATTGCGAGGCGATACCCCTCTCCGGGAACGAACAAGGGTCAAAATGACCCTCATTATCGAAAGTCATTTCCCCTCCTTTCGAACAAACAGACAAGCAGACAATTATTTCGTTTCATTGATTTATTAATAAAAAAATAAGCACTAAAAGTTAAAAAATTAATAGATTATTTACTCATCTTTAATGTAATCATTTTAATAATTTTTTATGATTGTATTCAAACAAATAAAAGATAGTAATAAAATTAATAAATAATGAGTATTATAATTAATATAAGTAGAAATTAAAGAGAAATGATTTTAAATAAAAGACAAAAAAGAAAATTAAAATAAAAAAGCAGTTGCACTATTAAAAATAATTAAATTTGAAAAAAACATAAAAAGTATTAATGCATTTATTATTCTAAATATAAAATTTATATACATAACAATACGCAACCAATATATTTATAAAAATATTTATGAACTGAGTTATTTAATATAAATAAATAAGTTTGAAATTAGAATAATGGAATTTTGATTGAAATATATAAAATTTGAAAATGTAATTAATATATCATTAAATAATAATTCTTAAAGCGATAATATGTATTAAGCATTTGAAACATAATGTATAAATAATGAGCAGCAAAATCCACATCCTGCGAAGGATCTTACTATGCTTAGCTTATGAACAGAAATCATAAAATTCCTTTTTAGTTGTAATTAATTACTAAGTTCTGTTTTCTCATTTAATAAGCCAAAATAAACTGGAAAATATATAAATTTCTAACCAGTATTTTTATAATATGCAGTTTTGATTGCGATTGATTTCGTTAAATTATTCATTAATTTTTATACATAATTAAGTGTCAATTAGTTGATGTTTGACATCGCGTTAGTTTTCTCGGCAGAAGTGTTTCTTCAATGGGGTTAAACCATCATTTTTTGTCTCTGTTATTTTTTTATGGACTTTGCTTCACACGAAAATTGAATACTATAAGTATAAGGTTATAATATTACGTAGTTGTGTGGCTATAATTACTACAGATTGACCCATTTTCTATTTTCTCTGCGATTTTCCCTTTTTCATTTTCCCCCCTTTTCAGAGTAGAAAAGTTTAGAAAAATCGAATAAAAAGTTTTATACAGTTTTGAGACATTCTAAACGAGTCCTAATTTTTTTGGCCATTTTGGACAAATTATGGTCCATTATCAAAGAATTATGGGCTTAAAACTTAAATAAAAAGAGTGAATTGATGGGTGAAAAGTAGCATTTGGGTGGTTGGAGTGCCAAGAAAAATGTAAATTACCATCACCGCGTTACACCTTATCCGACCACTCACCTCTGATGGTGCTGGGCATGTCAGGTAGGAGGGGGCCGTCAACATCCCCTCACGGAAATCCACTCTGGCGTATTGTCATGTATCCAAACTCCACAAAAATATCCTTCTCTTGGTCACACTCATGTGCCACGCGAGACTTTAATCGCACCCACACTCCGCGAACCTCGACACGAACCGAAGAAGCAAACAACCTCACTTGGGAATCATTTCTGCCGGTGTCGGTCGGAGTGTGCGGAAAGGATCTGCAACAGGAAAGCGGAGGTTGAGAGCATTGCCACGATTTGGGTGCAAACATGGTGAAAGTGCCCCGCCCCGTGGTTGAGGTCATTACCACTTGCCGATTCTATTTTGCTGACGGCTTCTAAATTCCATACTCATTTTTAATTTCTAGAAAGAACAATCAAACGAATAACAAATAAAAATTTCGCTTATGTTTTAGTTCGGAATGAATAGGAATTACTTAATGCAGTCGTCGAATGTGGCTCGTTCGTGCACCGCTACTGCCCAAGGAAAATTCTAGCCGTTTCTAGAAAGTCTCCTCGGGTGAAAGGAGCCGTTGTGGGCTTTAACTCTGTCAACCTTTAACGGTTTTCACCCCCCGCCCGCCCCTCTCCCCCATTTCTCCTCCGTTTCTTCTTCCTTCCGTTGTCTCATCACTGCATGTGCACCACAATTAGATAAGATTCTTTAGAGATAAACTAAATGCTTTTACTGTATAAAATTATTTTATTTCTTTTTGACAGGGAGGATTACTTTGACCTCA
Organism: Brueelia nebulosa; assembly: GCA_028293925.1. Classification (NCBI taxonomy): domain Eukaryota; kingdom Metazoa; phylum Arthropoda; class Insecta; order Psocodea; family Philopteridae; genus Brueelia; species Brueelia nebulosa. Next base: position 15,854 of record JAQIBA010000041.1, read on the forward strand.
ATTATGGAATCGCTAACCCTCGCCACCCCTTTTCAGGACAGGGACAGAAGACTATGTACGACATCGGAAGAACTACAGCTACAGAAAATAACCCCAAAGGCTAAAGCTTGTTCATCTATTGAATTCTTATATTTACATTATATTATTTATTTTTTTAACATTTAGTTATCTTTTACTTATGTACTTATTTTATTAACCTCATTTATTTGTTTATTTATCCCTAATTATTGATTCTTGTGGACGTCCAGTGAATCCACAGAATTTGTATATTTTTTTAATTTAATGTCGTACACATTGTTTTTCGAAATATAAATATGAATTAAATATACATTTGAGTAAACAATTTTTCAATTCAATATTTTAAAAAACTGTTAATTCAATAATTGTGCTCATTAATTTACATTATTTATGCCACATAATAAGCATTTATATTACGTTATTAGGTATGTTCATATTAAATATATTAAGTTCTATTATTAAGCACTCATTTTTATTGCCAGAATATTTTTATTATTTTTTGTATAAGTATTATAGCTAAATAATATAAATATTATAAGTTTCTGTTGTTTATAAAATAAAGAGAGGGAAATGTAAAATGTGAAAAAGTGTTCCTTTATATATCGCTTGATACTTAAGTTTAATTAAATTCCTTAAACAAACTCAATTAAATAATGTAAAAGTAAATCGATTAATATTTTCGTCAGCAGAATTTAAATTTTAAATAAATCCTAATTCTGCTCCTCTCTCCCGAGGGAAACCTTCACGAAAATTCAATTTTCACTCGGATTATTATAATTTTAATATCACAGCTTCATATACTTTTTTGTCATTTTCCACTTATTTGTATTTGTGCATTTGTTTTGTCAGTGCTTTGTCCTCTTTTTCGTGATAATCCCAAACTCTCCCTCCATTGCATAACACCACTCTCTGTGAGAACCGTTAAATCAAAGAAACTCTAGGAAATTTTCGTGGTTTCTCTCTTTAAGAAAATGATAAAAACTTTACCCTTTCCCCAATCGAAATCGAAATCACTTCACAATTTATTTTGGGAAATCACATTTGCTTATGTACATAACATACGTCACGACAATTGAAGTCCCGTTATTTAATTATTTAAGAATTACAAATTCTACAATTGTAGATTCGCGCGATTTTTCGTTTTCTATCGGTAATTCTAATCAATATTCCGATTAAAATTTAATCATTTACGCGAATATTCACCGAACATCGGCAAACTTTCGAACAGTCACAAGAAAAACCGTTATTTTCGTTTGATACTGAGCCTCGCGTTGAATAGTTTCGGCAAATGGAAATGAGTTCTCCCAGAAAATTGTACAAACCGGAAAACCCGTGGATTTTGTCCAGAAATATCCGACACAGAATCACAAAACAGAAAAAAAATAAAAAACCCGGAGAAGAAAAACAAATGAAGCCGTGAACTTGAAAAATCAAGGTACTAATCACTAAGAAAAAAAATAAAGAACCGTTTGAGGACGGAGAGGGCCCCGCCATGCCGCGTCCATGTTGAGCCAATGAGAAGCCACCTTTTCCCGCGCGACCCGCCCTCCGCGCCTCTCGCGGGAATCTCTGCAACTACTCCTCAAGTACGGACATAACTGTTCGGTCGATGAACTCTGCCATCTAACGGGTTATGGCCTATTTCGGTGTTTGTTGTGGACGTCTTCAGGTAAATGTGTCGAGAAAGGGTGCCACGCGAAGGTTACGTCTCCATCTTCTCTTTCAGCATCAGCTTTTGACTCCTTCCCGCCTTCCTCGTGCCAACGCACACTCCGCGTTTTTAGGTCACACAAGGTCGCCGCTTCTCGCCGAGATTGTTGTTGCATTCCTATGCGGATCACTGCAACGTGCCTCTGCCGTTTCCGGAAATGCTTTCGACTTCCGCTTGCCATCTGACCGGGTTGCTGCACTCTCCTCCTCTCTGAGTGACCAGTCACCGACAGCTGTGATTCACTCAAAGAAGAAAACTGCCCTTCGTCAATATCTGGATTTAAAAGAAACCAAAGAAAAAAGGAAAGAAAATGAAACCTCTGAGATCCGGAATGTATCTCTTAATCCAAACTAATTAAACAATACATTAATACATTAAAAATTCAATAACATAACAAGTTGTATTAAATAAATACACAATACAATCGGAATCGGAGGCATTGGCTGAAGAATAGAGAAAAAAGGGGAAGTTCCTCCAGTTTAACATACTGTAGTAATGTATCTCTTTTTAGGCCGATCAAAATAAAGATACAATAAAATAATTTGAAGACAGAATGGAAAATCTAAATACTGTATTTAAACTCTTAAAAAATACATTACAATTTAAAACACACTGCAGATTAGTTTTAAAAAAAACAGTAAAGATTGCAGTAAAGATAATATGTGTAATGAATAATAAATGTTAACTAAATATAATATATTTTATGATAAATATAAACATTATAATGTGGAATAAATATAATAATAAAAATATAATATTTTAAAATGTTTCATATTAGAAATTAGAAATAGAGTAAATTTTATAAGTTTTTCCACTTTTTTATATGTATTATTTTCTTCATACATTATTTATACTGTATTATTAATTTTACATTTTTGAGTTAAAGTGTTTTAATTAAAATACATTCCATGTAATAAGAATTTCTCACCGAATTATATTTTAATAAAATAAATTCAGAACAGCGCTTCAATTAACCTATTTTTTATTTTAATTACTTCATTAATTAAAGTCATTTCAGAATATTGCAAAGTGTTGCTTATATTCAATGCAATACGCCCCATATAAAAAACAATCTTAAAGGGGTTCAAAATTAGGGGATGGCTTCACCCTTCGACCACCAGCGCTGACTTAAAATGGCGATTAGTGTCCCCCGAAGTAAAAATTAAGCAGCAGAAGACGAAGATGGCCGAGTGATCCTTCGGCCAAGGATGAGACACGACGTCAGCGAAAGGCTTAGGCCACGGCGACCTTCACCCACTCACAGAAACATAAGGTTTCTAATCGCCTAACTTAATTTTATTCGAATGCGACCCATCTAAAATTCTACTAAAGATAAAAATTTTTTATTAGACAGAGTCATAAGTAACTTCCGAACTGGCTGTTGTTCGCTCCAAAGTGTTATGGGTGACCACTGCAAAAGGAGAAAAAGAAAAGTGGCACTAATACGTGGCATTAGCGTCTCCCCGCAGAACAAACGGTTCAGACTGAGGCAATGCACTCGGCAAAGGTGATGACACGCCAGAAATGGAAATCGCCGAAATAAGCGGGGGGTGTGTCTGAAGACCGAAACGTAAACAAAAAGGAAAGAGTGCGAGCGACACGTGTTTGGGCCCATCAGTACTTCCGTTACTCAGCCGATTCTGCTGACGGGCCAATCTCTTCGAGGGAATGAACTTCCCGGGCGACCTGCGTCACCCCCGCCGGAGGGCACCCTCGCCCCGTGGCCGGATTAGCAAGGGCGCATGCGCAGATGGGCCTCGGAGGGAACATTATTTGGGGGTCACAAGTGAGTGGGACTTGGCTGTCGTCGGGCGTGTTGTCTGAGTGCTGACTGAGTGCTGACTGAGTGGGGAGTGGTGAAGCCTCCCTTAGAGCCAAAAATGATCAAGTTTGGGCAGAGAGGAGTGTTCTTGTAAGGTAAAGATAAGGAGATAACAAATGACTATTGGCCAAAAATGGGCACAGATTTGGAGTAAAAAACTCACAAAAATGCAACCTCATATATAATAATATAATAATGTGAGTTTAATTTTGTTTTTTCCTTCAACTGAAGATTATTAATTTTATTTCTGCCGTTTTCGTTAATTTATAAATAATTACGAACTTTTAAAAAATGTATAAGGTTAATTATAAGATTTATGACTTTTTTATTTAGAAAAAAATTTTTTACAATAAATTTAAATTTAAAACACAAAATATTTTTAAAAACAAAATAATCGAATTTTAAAATATGGAAAATCAAAAAATTAAAAGCTTTTATTTCAAATATTTAAAAAAAAAATAAACAAATATACAATAAAATTAGACAAATGTTTAATACCAAAACTAAGAAATGAAATATTATATTACGACTATTTATAACTTATTAAAATTAATATTCTCAATATAAAAATAAAATAATGAATTTTTTAAACAAATCATTTGAGAGAAGGATAACTCCATAAGTTAAGCATAATATTGCCCATCGCTTTACCGAATGTAATAATATTATACTGAAGCCGACCGTCTGTGCCCATATCTGCTGTTCATTAATAAAAAAAGGATTGTTGATGGAACCGCATCCAGTTCCGGTTATCAAATTCAAATTCAATTATCTCCCTTCATATCTCAACACTCGCGGGCATTTTCCGAAACAGAAGTTTCACGAGTTACGAATTATTATGTCACGCGCGGCGCAGTCCGTTATTCTCCTTCCCACGCTGTCGACCACAGCAACCTGCAATTAGCAGAGCTCTCTTTCAGATGAGCAGACGACACTGAGCACTGAGGCGATCCCATAAAAGATGGACTTCCAAGAGTACAGGTACAGAGGTGAGTTCCCGCTACTTCTTTATCTATCTATCCAATAGAGTAGATATTTAGATAAGAGGTCAGAATGTAAGAAATTACACTTAATATGAATTTTATTATCGAATAACCGCGACCAATACAAGTTATAAACGCGTTATTATATATTTATGATTTATAGTGCAACAATAGGCTAAGTTGGTTCCTAAAAATACAGTAACGCTTAAAAGTATTTTAATAAAATCTTTACGTAAAATAATTACCTTATAAACTATTAAATTTTGTATTCTCAAAATACTTTTGTACATTCCCCCATTACATCATATTAAAAGAATATAAGTTTAAAAAGTATACAAATTTTCTTTTGAAATTATTTTTAACTCAAAAATCTGTTCTAAAATATTTTCCCGAAGTAATTCCTCATGTAAATATAATATTAAAGTCTAATTTGAACACATAGTAACAAATTCATCCCTTATTTCTTGAATTAACCCCTTCTCGAAGTATAAATTCCAATTTTCCGAATATTTCCAAGCAATTATGTTGTTCCACCTATGTTTAACTTGCGTGAATTACATTCAGGAATTTCGCATCTGTATCTCATTTATCGCCTTCGGACGGCGCTTCAGTTTATCTTTTCTCATATTATGCCAATTTTCTTTCGAATAATCACGCGTCGTCAATCGTCATCAGTGCAGATTCATCCCTTATCGTAAATCCATCCCCGATGCAAATGAAATAGCCTTCCGTTTTATGGGCGAACACTTGGGGGTCGTCCAACCCCTCTCTCCTCTTCCCCTTCCAGGCAAACAGCTCGTGGACTACATCGCCGACTACCTCCACAACATCCGCGACAGGAGGGTGTTCCCCGACGTGAAGCCGGGGTTCCTGCGGCGACAGGTGCCCGACAGCCCCCCCCTCGAGGGCGAGCCCTGGGAGGACATCTGGGCGGACGTCGACAGGGTGATAATGCCGGGGGTGACCCACTGGCAGAGCCCCCGGATGCACGCCTACTTCCCCGCCCTCAACTCCTTCCCCTCCCTGCTGGGGGACATGTTGGCGGACGCGATCAACTGCTTGGGCTTCACCTGGGTGAGTGGAGGGGGCGAGGGTGGGGGCGAGGGTGGGCACTGAGAGCGTCTGTTGTGTTGAAGGCTTCCAGTCCGGTGGTGACTGAGCTGGAGACGGTCGTCATGAACTGGTTGGGGAAGATGATCGGCCTTCCGGAGGATTTCCTGCAGCTGAAGCACGACAGCCCGGGCGGAGGGGTGATTCAGGTATGTTGTGTTTGCGTGGACCGAAGGAGGGCGCGGAATGCGAGAAATTACACGGATTGTGCAACACAGTAGTCTAAATGAGATTTAATAAGCGGTGTAAAAACTGAGTGGAATTTTAAGTCTCCGATAAGAAATCTTTAAAAAATACGAGGTATTCATTTACAGCTCAACCCATTAACACCCGTTAGAGCAGTAGCCTTTAGTTTTTTTTATACTCATAGAATTTTATTAATTGAAACTTTTTACTTATCGGAAAGTCGTTTTGCATTTTTCAATTCATTGAAAAGCAGTGGTGGGGGAGCTTTTCAAAATATCGACTGAACCGCTTTACATATTTTCATTATATAAAAATTTGTTTCCCTCCATGATATTAAGTATATAGAGATTTGAAATAAAATATTATGCGAGTATTTGTTTATGGCCAACTCACAATAACTGTCCGCAGACAACAGCCAGCGAATCCACCCTCATCTGTCTGCTGGCGGGCAGGACAGAAGCCATTCGCAGGTACCAGGACCAGTACCCCGACCTGGAGGACGCCGAAATCAACAGCAGGCTCGTGGCCTACTGCTCCGATCAGGTAGGAGGTCCCCGCGAGGACCCAATGAGCCCATCTCCCCTCGTCTCCCCTCATCTCCCCCTCATCTCCCCCTCATCTCCTGCTGTTGCAGGCCCACTCCTCCGTCGTCAAAGCGGGTCTCATCGGCCTCGTCAAAATGCGATGCATCGAAAGCGACGAGGGACTCTCCCTGAGGGGGGACAAGCTCGTCGAGGCGGTTTGCAGGGACAGGGAGAAGGGCCTGATACCATTCTTCGTGAGTATTGAAGTGATGTCCTCGGGGAGCGAAATCTCCTGAGCCAATTTTAATTGGCTCCTTCGGGACCGAATTAGGGTTACATGAGAAAGGGAAATCTTCTTAGTTTGATTCCGCGAGTGGCGAAGCTGATTAGTTTTGTTTGGCAGCTGTGCGCCACCCTGGGGACGACGGGGGCGTGCGCCTTCGACAGCCTCGGGGAGCTGGGGCCCATCTGCAGGGCGGAGCAGCTGTGGCTGCACGTGGACGCCGCCTATGCGGGCACGGCCTTCCTGTGCCCGGAGTTCCGCAAGTGGCTGGCGGGGGTGGAATATGCGGATTCGATCGCGTTCAACCCCTCCAAGTGGATGATGGTGCATTTCGACTGCACCGCCATGTGGTGAGTTTTATATAAAATACGGCCGAGAATTAATTGGGATGATGAAAATGATTATTAAAAACAAAAAAAGGACATAAACAGAAGAAAATGAAAAATGGAAAAAAACAAAAAGAGAAAATCGAATGCTTTTTTAATAGCATTTTATACGTATTAAATGTTTTTAGAATTTTTTAAAAATAATTTTGCACTTTATTTGTTATTTATAATTTATTATTATCTTATAATATTATTTAATACATTAATGTAATATATAAAAATTATTATGAATCATTGAAATGGTTTTTAGCAATTTTTATATACTCTAAATTATTTTTAAACTTTATTTATTTTAAGTGTTTGTTATTGATTATTTATTTTGAGTTTGGTTTCTTTGAGTTTTCTTAAATTTGATTAGATAGAAAAACATAAGTTTGCTTGAGATTTGAAAATTTGAAAATAAAATTGACAAAAGAACATAAAAGAGTCAAACTAACAGTTGGGGAATTAATCCAAAAAGTGCATTCAAAGATGAAAGATGAAAAATGAAAACAAACCAAAAGAAAAAACAAAATGCAACAATGAGGAACAGAAAAGTGATCTCCCCAATTGGCAGCACCAAAAGACGAGGAATGTCGTTGAACCTGAAGCGGAACCAGTCCAGTCAGCAACTCAGCAAAACAATGCTGGGAAAAGGAAAATAATGATTCACGACCGTTGCTTACTTTTAAGCAAAAATGATGACCTCTTCGTTCATTTCCCTTTTCAGGGTGAAAAACAGCAAATCTCTCCATCGCACATTCAACGTGGATCCCCTCTACCTGCAGCACGAGAATTCAGGTACAGTTCCATCCCTTAACCGCCTCTCCCACTCATTAACCCCCAAATAACGCTAATCCTGCCTTTTCAGGTCTTGCCATTGATTATATGGTAAATACAACAGATTTCCACCTTTTCAACTTTTCTCCCCAATTTCCCCTTTTTAACGGTCCCCTCGGGTTTCTTTCAACAATGCTTTCTTTTTTCTGTTGGCAGCACTGGCAAATACCGCTCAGCAAGAGATTCAGGGCTCTCAAACTTTGGTTCGTAATCAGATCTTTCGGCGTGCAAGGACTTCAGAAACACGTTCGAGAAGTATATAATTTATGGTCACTTTTTTTTCATTACTTTGAGTCATTGGTAACCTCTGTTGTTTGTCTCCGACCGTTATGGGTTGCCATGACAACGAATTTTTGTTTATACCTCACAGATGAAACTTCAAAACTTCAACGGTTTTTTGTTACTTACGTTAATATCCGAACTCTGAAATTACAGAATTTTGGAGAATTAAAAAGTCCATATTTTTTATGATGAAAGACTAAAAAAGGCAAAACGTTATAACAACAGAAATATCGAATATTTGAGAATAAAAAACCGGAAGTTATTAATGGCTCGACTTAAACCACTTTACAATATTTTCCACCGATCCGATTCGACTCAAATTTGGTTTTCCTATGTTTTCGAAGATTCTCTTTCGATCTGTGTTGGTGGCTTCGACATCTGAGAACCTTCCATTTTTCCACCCAAAAATCTGTGTCTATATTTTTTACCTTTAAGATAAAAAAATTCTTTTAAAGCCAAATTAATATAAATAAGCAAGTAATTTTACGAGGTTTAAAAATAGAATTTAAATGAATTGGAAATTTTTTAAAAAGGATTTTATATTTATTAAATAGTTTTAGAGTTTTTAATTTTATTTTTAAATGTTTTTCAGATTGAATTTATTATTGTAATGGTTTATAGCAATTTTTATTTACTCTAAGTTATTATCAAACTTTATTTATTTTATTGTAAATGGTTTTTCTACATTTTTTATGAACTTAGGGTTATTTTAGAATGTTTTTTTTTACTTTTGTCACCTTTTATATTTTATTTTGCATTATCTCCAGAGCGTGCGTTTGGCACAAAAGTTCGAGGCTTTGGTTTTGGCAGATCAGCGCTTCGAAATACCCGCACCCAGGCACCTTGGACTGGTCGTCTTCAGGTTGAGAGGAGACAATGAGCTCACAGAGAAGCTTTTGAAGCGCCTCAACGCCCGAGGGAACATCCATTGCGTCCCCGCAGCGCTGAAGGTAACATCCGACCACAGAGGGACCCCAAACTCGGCCTCTGACGAACGCCTTTCCTGCAGGATAAGTACGTCATCAGGTTCACGATCACTTCCCAGAGGACTACTCTCGAAGACCTCAACAAGGATTGGGCGGAGATAAAAACCGTCGCCGGAGAGGTTTTGAAGACGGAGAGGAAGCAGACGACGGAGCCGAGGCGAAGGATCCCCCCTCTTGCAGGTACGAACCTCATTTATCTCTGCTTTGAATTCTTCACAGTGTTTCTATCCTTTCGGATTTTCAGAAACGAAAGAGAAATGCCCGTATTTCGGTTCGAGTCTTCTGCTCTCGAATTCGCCCTTGTTGCCGAAAATCGTCAACGGCAGTTTCGCCGCCATTTTCGACGCCGACGAACTCGTCAAGAATCATTCGAATCCGTTGTCTCAAATCCGGTTGGTCCAGAAAGACAGTCCAGGTAGGGGAAACCGTCCACACTGCCCTCTCACTTAGGAGTAACCCAAACGACTTTTCAGCGATGCGCAGAAGAGTTAAGGGCATTCTGACCACGGGAAAGCAATTCTCCCTCGATTCCAGGATCGACCTCGTCAACAGCGCCATTCAGGCGACGACCTCCAGCAGACCTTTGTCCGAGTACCTGGAAGACGATCTGAACCTGCGGGGGGATCCTTTTCCTCCCATTCAAGGTAAATCACTCCTTGACTCACTTATTGAAGTTACTTATGACTCAATCAATGCTCCGTGACGGAAGGGAAGAGTTTAGAACATACTTTATAAGACAAAATTTCTATGCATTAGATGAGGAGATCTTCGAGGAAAACAAAGATTTGGGAACGGATTCGAAATCTCAGCGCGATTCTTCGTCGTCGGAGAGTCCGATTTTATGTCGCAAATGCGGCCACCGACTGAACTGAAGAGACGCAATCGACAACGTTCTCCTTTATCTCCAGAATATAGTTTACTATTTGAATCCACCTAAATATAGGTTATGATATGAAAAGATAATTATACCGATCTGCTGATTGAACAATAATTAATAAACGGGCGGAGAAACGATTAGTCAGAGTCCGCCTCCAGTTTTAAATAAAACTTCTTGCATGCTTATTAACTGTAACTGCATGTATTCAATTGCTGTATGTGTATTAATCGGTAGATGAAATAGATATAGATTACTTCAGAATTGACTGACTGCTAATTATCTAATTCCGAAGACTTCCTTATAATATACAACACAATACTTCTATTTTTCTTTGGTTTGAAAGCCTTCATTCCGTTGTGCAACAGATTCATAAGGATACATACTGTATTTATATTTATTTTATATTTTCAATGTAGGAATCGTAAATCGAATAAATTCACAGCTTATTTTTCAGGAATTTACTTATATTTGAAACTGATAAAGCACACTGGTTGAGTTTATTGCAAATAAAAGGTGGCGATTCGGAAGACAAAAGTTATTTTGGTCTGTTCAGGGCGTTAATCGTTTCGGATCCCTCGGGAACATTGAAGTCTTCCTTATGTTGTCCAGACCGAGGTAGAGCATGACAACCCTTTCCAGGCCGATGCCACCCCCTGCGTGGGGTGGGCACCCGTATCGGAAAGCTTCGATGTAGGCTTTTATTTTCTCCAAATCTGAAAATAAATATCTTACTTTAATTTATATATAAAATGAATTCTCTTAGGAAAAAGTTTTTCTGCAACAAATTCAAAGCAAACTAATTTTAATTAAAGGTCATTCCAAAGGTTGGCAGTTCTTACTTTATCCCCTTCACACAGAATGTATCAATCGACCATAGTTTTTATCACTTACCCACTCCGTGATGTAAAGCCCTCTTCGTCAAGAACTCAGGATCGTGAATACGTTGCGCCCCCGAAAGTATTTCCTCCCCTCTCATGAACATGTCGTACGAGTTGGACGATTTGGGGTTGTTTGGGTCGGGCATTGTGTAGAAGGGGCGAACGGCCAATGGGTATTTGTCCAAAATGTAAAAATCCGTGTCGTACTGAAAAATAAACGAACGGTTGATATTTGGAAAGCGCTGAATTCCATTGTTAGGGAGAGTGTCAAACCTTCGCTTTGACTATTCTCCCGAGTAACTTTTCATCGGGTGTGCTCAGATCGTCTTCCTCCCCTAATGTAACTCCGGCTTCGGCCAACAGAGCGATCGCATCCTTAAACTCGAGTCTCAAAGCCGGATTCAAAAATTTGAACGGTTCCACAGCGTACTGTTGCCTCACTGTTTCTATTTCGTTTGCGTATCTGAAAATAAAATAAATAAGTTCGGCTTTTAAGTCGAATCATTCGCAACTTCTGTATTTAGTGTTACAGTAACTCTTTTGAATAAATTTAACACTTACAAATCTCTGAGACCGACGAAAATTTCCGTAAATGTGTGCGCGATTACATCGACCACTTCATGGTAATGATATTTGAAGGCCATTTCCAAATCCAATCCGACGAATTCGGTTAAATGGCGGTGAGTGTTGCTGTCTTCTGCTCTGAATACTAAAACAATCAATTACAAAGGTTGAAGTTATCAAGAAATGTCTGCAGAATGTGAAATGTGAATGTGCCAACTGTATTCACCTGCCCCAACAGTGAAGACCTTTTCAAAGTCACTTGCAATGGCCATTTGTTTATACAGCTGAGGACTCTGTGCCAAATAAGCTGAATTTTTAAAATAGCTTACTGTAAACACATTTGCTCCTCCTTCACTGGCTGCTGATATAATCTTAGGTGTGTGAATTTCAACAAACCCCTAAAAATATACAATATCTTAATAATAGTTGTGTATTCATATAAAAATATTTATATTATTACAGATTCATTCATAATAACTACAATAACTACCTTCTTTTCCAGTGCATCTCTGAATAATTTACAAACACCAGCTTCCAGTCTAAAAATGGCTTGATTGGCTGGAGTTCTCAAGTCTAAAACTCTGTTGTCTAATCTTGTGTCTTGATTGACCCTAATGTTCAGTGCATCACCTTCCTAAATCAACATACTAAAATTAATAAAAATTTTTTTGTTTTCTCACCAATTTCTAGATGACATTTAATGGATATTCTGAAGGCAAAAGTTGAAAGTGCCAACAGATGAGAGCTCCAAAGCATTTTCTTTTAGGATATCTTTTGCTTACCTCATCATCTCTAATTGGTCTTGATGCATCTTCAATGAGCAAAGGCAGCTGACTTTTGGCTGCACTGACAACAAACAGCTCTCTCACATGAAGTTCAACATCTTTCTGAGTACAACTTTCTATTTTTTGAGAGACAACTTCCACTGTGGCTTCAACTTCGATAATTGATTCTTTGGAAATCCTACAAATTAAAACAATTAATAATTAAATTACAGAATAAATTTTATTTTTTCCCAATTAATAACCAAAACTAAACGTTAAATATATTTAATTCCCATTTGGTCTTAAATTAATATAAACAACAACACATCAAAATACTTACACAGATGCAAATTTCACCATTTGTTTACTAATTGTCTCGCTGACCGCTAAAAAGCACTGAATGGTGTACTGCTGTTGTCTCAGCACCAAAAAGCATTGCTTCCCCTTCGCTCTGCTCGTGTGCAACCTCCCCCTGACATTAACGACTTTACCGGCCATATTTCCACCGATGTCTTTCACATCAGAGAAAGTTTTCATGATTTTCGCCGCGCTCTGAATCATTCCCAGCTGTCCGAATTTTCCCGCAGAGTAATCTTCACCGTCATCTTGGGGCTGATTGGCCTGAAAATTAATCATATGAGAGAAATTATTTACATAACCAAAATTTAGTACAAAAATCATGTTATATTACATACGGTTGCAGATTTGCGGGCTTCTTTTTTCGCTGCTTTTTCTGCTTCCTTTGCTTGTTTCTTTAAAGCTTTCTTCGATTTCGCGTCTCCACCTTCGGTCACAACATTTTCTTTTTCTTCAATCATGGTTTTCAATTCCGAGAAACCAAAAGTCACATGTATTTGCTTTCAAGACAGTGAAATTCAGATAAGCTGATTGGCGACCATTTAAAATCAGTGTTGCCAACTTCACGCTCATTTCAAAATTCGAGTTTTTTAAATTAGTGCTTCATTAATTTTAAATGCACTTCTGTTCTGTAAGTTACACTCCAAGTTGTGATTCTTAAACTTTAAAACAATTTACAAGTGATATTGTAACACTAATTATTTCGTCAGTTCGTGAATAGACATTTTTATTATGAATTTAAATTTCCGTTAGCGGGAAAACTGCAATGGGAAGCAATGTTACCATACAAACGAACAAAAAATAAATTTTCTCATGTTGGCGATTCCGTGTTTTTTAAGCAATGGGTGTCAAACGTCACTGAATGATTCGTAAAACCAGGTAAATTTACAATGGGAAAATATGTTGCCTTGTGCGTGACAGGTGATAATTAATGCGAAGAATTTTCCTTTAGCGCGCATCAGAATGATTCCTAAATTTTATTAGGTTGTTTGAAAAATGATAAACGTGTTTAGAAAGTTTGTAAATAAGTTGACATTTGCCCCGCTTTTTCTTTCCACTATCACATGAGTGGATTCGATCTTATGGAATTTTATAGGTGAGTGAGGCGGCCTTTTTCTCTTATGACATTTTCATTGGCGTGGCAGACCGTGACAAGCCGGATATCACCTTTCTTCCGGCGATAACGGTTGACGCAGTGAAAATCTCAACAATGTTTTCAACGCCCACTTAATTAATCTTAAGCTCCCGGACTCGAACTGATAAGCTCTGCTTTAAAGCAGTATTTTCTTTTCGTTTCCAGATGAGAAAGACATGTTTATAAATAATGTCAAACAGATATTATGATACCCCAGGAAGTGATGATACAGTAAGATTGTTAAGCAATCCACTTAGCAATGAAAATTTACAGACTGATGATCTTGAAATTCAGGAGGAAGCAAGAATAGGGGTGGGAACACCTTTCTGCTCAACATGTTGCTCTGTATCAGTCAGGGATGCAAACAGCATCCCAAATGGGTATATAGATAATGATCATCCGGTAAGTGCCTATTTGGACTATAAAATCAATTAAAAGTTTATTTTGCTGTGATTATAATATTAATTATGTTGGAGAACAAAAAGTGCTGAATTCTAATTGAATATACTTTAAGTTTATTAAGAAAACTGTAAACAACAAATATATTAAAATTTTATTTCAAAAAAAAGTCAGCATATTTGTAATGATGACTTATGTTATATACATCTCAATATAAATGCATTCCTATTATGTGTTTTTAATACTGAATTTACTTTTCAATAATATTTTTAGAAAGCCTTTTAATTAAAAGGAGTGAAAATTATATTCATAATTACAATGAAAACAAATTCTAAAATTTATGAAAATAAGAAAAATATTGATTTATTCAATCATCTTTGGCTTTTGTGTTTTGGCACTTATAAATGTCATTAGACTTCTTTTAATTAATTAAAATAAATTATTTTTAAATACTTTATTATAAATATAAATAAATTTTATATGAACATAAAGAGAAAAAAGTACAAAGTTCAACAAGTTACAGAGTGGAATTTAAGAACATAAAGCATTTAGTAGAGATTGTATTTTATCTAAGATTTATCAGTTGATAATTAAATTGGAATGGCATATAGGTGAGAGATTTCAGGGATTAACAAAGATAAAAATGAATTCCCCAAAAAATATGTCATTGAAAAGTTGAATTGAAAAATAAAATAAAAAAAAACCCCTGAATAAAATAATGAATTATAAATAGATATCAACAAAGAAAAAGTGGTTAATTTTGAGTAAATCATATTGTACATACAATTTTTTATCATGGGAGAGCATCTCTAATCATAAAATTTCTGTTTAAAAAACGGTTGAATCACAGAAAACCGTTGACAAAAAACTAACGGACGTCCATATTGGGTAAAGAAAAATTGGTAAGGGTTGCCATGGCAACCCGTAACGGTTAGAAAGGAGTTGCGAATGAGTCGGCCTAATGTTAATCTTTGTTGGCTTTCATTTCAGGTGGGATCAACCCTGAACAGCGAATGCCATCACTGCCATCAGGTATTGCCCACCCACCTGAACCCCCAATCCAGGTCCAAGCTGGTGCTGGCCCTGTGCCTGTGCCTGGTGTTCATGGCGGCCGAGATGGTGGGCGGTTACATCGCTGGCAGCGTGGCTGTGGTCAGTGACGGAGCTCATTTGCTGACCGACGTGGTCGGCTTCCTCATATCGCTCATAGCCATATCCACTTCCAAGAAGAAAGGCACGAAAGCCTTCAATCTGGGCTTTTACAGGATCGGTACGTCCACTGAGGGACTCCTGAGGGACTCTGCGTGGCGGACATTTGCAATTCTGTCTCCTTTCAGAGGTTCTCACCACCCTAACCAGTATTCTTCTAATATGGATAATGACAGGAGTTTTCATGTACATAGCAGCAACGAGACTGATCGGAGGGGTGTACACAATAGAAGTGAACACAATGATTGTGATTAGTTCTTTAGGAGTTGTGATCAACATCGCGTAAGTGTTGAGTTAATATATATAATATAATAATTAATCCTTATTTCGCTTTTAAGGGCATTAAGGGAAACAAAAATTAAATTAGTGATTAAATAATAAAAATAAAATGGCCAATCGTTGAGAGTAAGTGTTGAGTCCAAGATGGAGAGACGAGAGTCTGTTTGTGTTTCAGGATGTTTTTGGTGCTGCACGGGAGTTGCCACCCCAAGCACTTGCACTCGCATCACATCCCCATGAGGGAGTCGGCCAAGGGCGGCCAGAACATCAACGTCCGGGCGGCCATCATCCACGTGATCGGGGATTTGGTGCAAAGCATGGGCGTGTTCGTGTCGTCCATCGTGATAAAGTTTTACCCCGGGGCCAAGTTCATGGACCCCGTGTGCACCTTCCTGTTCTCCGTGGTCGTCCTGTGCTCCACGCTGAAGTTGCTGAAAGACTCCGTCCACATACTGATGGAGGGGTTCCCGGGCAGCGTCGACTACGGCAGTATACTGATGAGTCTGCAGGGTTTGAGTGGCGTTCGTCACGTTCACAGTCTGTGTGTTTGGTCCCTCACTTTGGATAAGAATGTGTTGCTCGTGCATTTAGCTGTTGGTTAGTTTATTCATATTTTAATTATTCACAATTGTTAGCAAGAGTCATAAGTAACTTATGGAACAGTACAATGCTTTCATTTAATCCTCTTTACCTTCGCCATAATTTTACCTTTCCAAAGGAAAAGTGTTGTGTGTTGTATATTTTGTCCTTATTCTCATTTAATCATCCTCATTGTAATTTATTGTCCTTATTTATTTTTATTTATTGTACCTATTGTTCTTTTCACTGGACAGATTGTAGAGTTTAAAAGGGGATATTAAACAAAGAAAATTTAGTCCTAAAGCATAAAAAAAAATTTTTAATTTAGAAAAAAGGGTTTCACGAGTTTGAAATTTAAAAAAATGTTAACGGTCACTTTAAATCAACAAAAACCGTTAAGACGTTAACTTAAATGAAAAGAAAAACTCGTTGCCATGGCAACCCTTAACGGTCAGGCAGAAACAAAATCCACAAAAAGAAATTAAAAATGACTCTATCTAACGAATTCCTGAGGGGAACTAAACCTATACAGATCAAAATTTACACTAAAGAAGTCGAAGAACTGTTGAAAGGGTTTAACGAAATACGTTTAACGAGATTTGTCTGAATCCCTTCCAGATGATTCCGTCGATCGCGATGTGATCCTCTTCCAAGCGCAGAGGATAATCTCCACGAAATTCGGGATAAACACTCACACGATCCAAATAGAGAAGTACCACCCGAAATGCATGCACGCCTGCCAGAGCTGCAGACCGCTTTGGGGTTGAGCCGGAACCGGAAGTGGGCCCCCGGGCCCTTGGAGTCATTTCGCACGCATCACGAGGTTGTCGGGGCCCCGTCGTCGATTCGCCGTCGCCCTGGGGCTCCGGAGGCGAATCGAGGACGAGGGAACTTGAAATTTTGAACTGGATTCGCCTGAAACCGCTGGATAAATTAAACGAGTGATAACTGTTATTTTAGTGATATTAATATTTACTTTTTTATTTATTTTTTGACCATTTTTATAGTGAGAGTTGTAATTTTGGTTGTTTGATTTATTGTAATTTTTTTCTAATGGATCATTTTTAATTATTGTTGTTGCATTTATCGAAAATCCGCGCGTTGTGAGAGCACTTTTCTGATGGGAATGCCTTAATTTATTCATATCATATAATCGCTGGCATTTCCACGGAATTTTCCACAAATACGACAGTTTTTATGAGGTCGAATCATACGTAACTTCCGCTTTTGTATATTCAGATTTAACTTATTATTTTATTTTTAACGAGTGAAGTCAATCATTTTATATTGTTAACTCTCAGGAGTTGTTTTGTATTGCCGAAGAATTTTGCACAAACATGACAAATTTTATTTGGTCGAATCATAAGTAACTTCCATCGTTTTACAAGACGCTATTCATTTATTTATTTGTTTATTTATTTAGTGTTTTATTATTGTTATAATATTGCTTCTGAAAGGTTGTAGTTTTTTTGCATCAATTTCCCAATAACAATATACAAGAAGTGGTACAATTATTATTACAGTTATACACAGCACAGGGGTTAATTGTGAAAATAAAAAAGGAAGGTTTGTATAATCATCCTTAGCCTTCATATTATACATCACCCTCTATACATCACCTAGTCTTTTATTACTATACATCACCGATAAACCATCACATACATACAACTGGTCCCAATATGTAATTTTTTATTCTGAATTTCATAATTTAAAAAATCCGTTAATGTATCAGTAATCACAGAAACCGTTGACAAAATGTCAGTTAAAAAAATAAAAGCCAAAACTCGTTGTCATGGCAACCCGTAACGGTTGGATGTAAACAACAAACGGAAGTTACGAATGATTCGACCCGATAAAAATTAGTAACAGTTCATATGCAGACGGGAATGATAAATTAAATAATATAATGAGGCACCGTAAATGGAATTGTTTTATTTAGCCAAATTATTCCAAATTCTCTAAAAACGATTTAAAATGGCCATACAAATACTCATGCACTGCTATCGTCATCATAATCATCATAATCACCTTGGCGGCGTCGTCTTCGTCATCATAATTAATTATAACTACTACAATTGCAGTATAAAGCGAGTTTTTTTTGATTTGTTTACTGAAAGACAAACGATTACAATGGTGTAATGCATTGATACATATGAAATCAATCAGTTTCGAAACTTAATAGTTAACGATAATATTAATTAACAAAACGTATTTTTTTTATATATCTAAATCAGATCTCGATTTAAGCACGAAAAATACTTCTTCATTCTACCAATTAGAAAAATTGTTAATTATATAAACTATCTAACACAAGTCTCAGCAGACAGAAAATTCGATAACAATTCGGTTTGCGTTTGTCTACGACCTTAGGATTCGCCAATCAGGAAAAGGTTTGATCTCTCATTTTATTGATCTTTCTTTCCTTTTATTCTTCCTTCATCTCTTTCTTTTACCTCTCTTCTTTAATACTTCTCGCCTGTGATCGCACCTTTGCCTGAACGTTCTATTTCTATACATTAACAACAACAATTCGTTTTATAAGAGCAGATAAAAGCCTTTCGTTCGCTTACGAAGGGCGTTTTCTTCTAAGCTCCTACCCTTTCTTTTCCTCCTTTCGCTTCCCTTTCTACCCCTCTGCTTAAGGGTTTAGTGGAATGACTGAAAACAATGGAGGGCAGGAGTGGACTCTGCCAGAAATCTCGAGCGGCGGCTTCCCCCAAAACTCGCAGGGAGGCCGCGGGGTTAATAGAAGTACCAGTGACCCAGATTGGGGACCAGGTACCGTCCCAAATAGGGGCGGTAAAGGGGTCGATATGCAACCATTTGGTTCCCTCGATTGGTGCCCTCGAGGTGCAGCCGCGGGGGACCGAAGTGGTTCCACTGGGGCCGAAACACGTTGAAAGCAGCAGTTGGTCCGTAAGGCATCGAGTGGTTTAGTCGATGATTCCCGAACCCCCCCGCGAAGCCGAGGTTTAGGGGGACGTACCTGACCTGGTTGAGGAGGAGCCTCGGCTCGAGGGCGACGAGGTTGAAGGCGGCGGGGGGCGGGTACCGATACCGCAAATCTCAAAGTATGACGCAACACCGACAGTAGCCGTGCCTGGCCGTGTTGTTCGCGGGGGGCGGAGTCACAGGGGCGAAGTAGGCGTGCACCATTATCCCGGGCAGGTGACTCTGCAACGTTAAGCAATGATTAAGTAACCCTCTTCCTCCAACTAACAACCACAGGTGCTCAAACTCACCCTCAGTCTTCGTATCCCCGCTCTGGTTATCAGCTGACAGTCGTACAGCTCGATTCTCTGCAAATTGTGACACGAGATTAGATGCTCCAGACTGGCGTCCGTTATCAGGGGACAATTGTCCAGTTCCAGGACCGTGAGGTTCTCGGCGGCGCAGGGCGACATGCCGAGATGTCTGATCCCCTCGTCGGTTATGAGCTCGCAATGGGACAAACTCTGTGGATGAAAGCAAACGTGAGGAAAGGGGAGGAGGGAGGTGGCGATGAGATGGGGGCGGCGGTCCCTTACGAGTTTTTCCAGTCGGGGGCAGCCCATGGCGAGATGGATGAGGGTGGTGTCGGTGATGAGCGCGCATTCTTCGAGGTCCATTTTCTCTAGGAGTCTGCAGCTCCTGGCCAAAGCCTGGAAGCCGGTGTCTGTGAACTGGGAACAGCCCGCGACTTCGAGGGTGGAGAGGTTGGGGCACAGGTGCGCCAACATGAGCAAGCTGTTGTCGGTGAGGTGACTGCACTGGGAGAGGCAAAGGTAATGCAGCTTTGGACAGTTTTCAGCTAAATGTTGAACAGCTTCGTCTTGGATGCTCTGAAAAGGCACAATCCATAATTAAGCAGGAAAAACGTTAGAGAACGCCATCACTTTGTTATACTTACGGAGCATCCGAATAGATTAACGACTTCTAAATTGGGGCAATATTTCGATAAACAGCTAACGGCTTTGTCGTTAATTAATACACAGCCTTTTGATATAAAGGATTTGAGTTTGGGACATCCCCGGGACAGCGCCTCCACACCTGAAACCGACAGCGGCCATCTTTAAGTGCTGTCGAAGCCCTCGGCTCGAATGAACCGCACACTCGGTTACCATTTTCCGTGATTTTGTCGCACCAACTGATATTTATGTGAGTCAAATGAGAACAGCCGTCAGACAAATACTTGAGCGAGTTGTCCGTTATCGAAGGACAGGAGCCCAAATCCAATTTCTGTAGTTTGGGACAGTATTTGCTAAGTGACTGACACGAACTGAAATGGAAAGTTATGTCATTGGTTAGCAACTCTCTTTTCAAATAATCAAAATAGTTATAAAGAATCTACATTATATGTAGATAATTCTGCAGATGCAAAATAATTAGTAAACAAAAACATAAAAGAAAACATCGGATAAAGAAGAAATCAAAAGTTCCACTTTTTTATCAGACATTTTTTGTGTATTTATATATTTACTTTTCCTGCAAAGTATTTGACTTTTCTGTTTGTTGTTACAACATTGCTTTTCAAAGGTTGTCGTATTTTAAGGTCTTAACTTTTCATCCAATGCTGTTCGAATGCTGAATGAGTCGACTTAATATAATTCTGAATGTAATTTTTAAAAGGCGAATATTTACCTGTCAGTAATGTTTTTACACCCGTTTAAGTTTAAATCCTCGACATTGTTACATAACTGAGCAAATGTTTTTATACTGGAATCCCCTATTGATTGACAACCTCTTAAACTGAGCTGCCTCAGGAAGCCGCAACAGCGACGAGAAATGTTTTCTATGACTGGACCCTGAAAGAGGAATGCAGTGAGTGGAAGGGCTCCTGAGGGGCCCCAAAGTGGCTCCATTCCCACGGCCCACCTCAACGTCTCTCTGGAAGTCGAACAAGTCTATCCTTTGCCAGTTGCTCCCATCCAGGGCCAGGACGTTCCAGGCTTTCGAGACCTGGGCGCACCTGCACAGGGAAACGACATCCAGGTACGAAAATATCCTAAGCAAAAGTTCCTTTGGTAATTTCTTGTTTATTGGCGCGTCGTCATCCATAAATGCACGTGAAAGCTGAAAAGGGAAGAAAAAATAAAGTTAAATTTATGTGTTTGGCGACTTTCAAAGGAAATTCCGAATCTCAACTAAGCAGGAGAAATTTTTTCTGGATTTGTAATGAATTTGGCAAGAGTTCAAGTCTGTCCGCGGAATCCCGATTTCCGCTTCCGTTTCCCAAATTTTTTTCCTCCACATTAATTCTTCATAACATCATTATGAATAAATATTTAAAACCAATATGAAATACACTTAATTAAAACTAATTTAGTTGTTGTGATCTAACCAGACTGGAAAGAATAAAATAAAAGAACAACAAATTGCACTCCTAATTATAATATTTAATTATACAATAATAATAAAATTATTCATAGCACACAGAAAATAGTAAACTATTTATTATAATAGATTTTTAAAAGTTCATGAAAAAACAATTGTAGACATCAAATCAAGAAACCTATTGTCTTATTGTTGATGCTGATTAAGTGGTTTTCATTAGCTTTCTCAGATTTCTCATGGATTATTTTCCTCACTGGACTGTTTTGAAAGATTGTAAAAAGAAGCATGTCAGGTCTTTTAACTGAAAGTATTATTATATTATATGAAAATATATACAATGTCTCCTGTTCTTTGACTCTAATAAAATTTTTAAATTGTCTTAAACACATACAGTTTAAATTTTAGGATGTGATTGATACCTCTGAGACTGTTAATACTCCCTCAATCTCATAAATCCTTTGGGAACTGCTGTTTCTTTCAATCATAAATTTTCAGATGATACAAAAGCATAAATAACAAATACTGTTAATTGATAAGATAAATATATTAGAACACCCAAATATCATCAGGAGATAATTTTTCTCTGATATAATTGGCCCTCAAATTGATGTTTTGACTAATTAAGAGTTGCACTAAACATTGTTTACAATTAATTCCACTCATCACATTCCACATAGGTACAATATTTTAATTATAGCTTTAATAAAAAAGAAAATATTTGTTATGAATACACAAATTTGCAGAAAGTTATCAGTTTTCAACAGCCTCACTGAAATAAAATGCCTAAAAGAAAACTGACACAGTAACACACCAAACAAAAAGCATAAAGCTCATTATAAAATTAAATCAGCTGCAATGACTGAATATAAACACAAAAAATTCAGGAATAATTTAACCTCTCCTTTTTCTTTTTCCTTCCTCAAAACCTCCACTGACAAAATCAACTTTTAACGCCTTAAAAAACCCCAGTGTAAAATAAAACCTAAAAAGAGCAAAAAGTGTTCACGCAATGCCAATAATGATTATTTTTAGTAAATAGCCAAGTCGTTGTCTATAGAGTTTTGAGGGCAGTAAACTATCGAAGTCAGTTAGGTTTTTCCTAAAACCAACTGCGCATTAAATTAAATTTTTATTTTTGACTCCTTCAAACGGGAAATAATGCCAGGTTTGGGGTTTTACGATATTTACAAACGCAAAATAAACAAAGAACAACAATAACAAAAATAAAACGTCAAAAAAAACAACTGACAAAACAAACAAAAATTATTAAATACGATTATACGATGAAATCAATACCTCAAATTTATTTCGATTACTGTTTATCATTTTTTTTTAAATTTTCCGTTTACAACATTGAAATTATTTTAAAAAAGGTTAAATAATTTTCATTTGAAAAAAAGAACTAAAATGGATTTTCTTTGTTATCATTTTACACATAAAAGCAGACGATAACTGTATTTTGGTCGTTCGTGCAGAAAAGGCAGAAGTTAATCGAAAACTAATATGGGTTAGTCCGTTACACCCGATTGGATAGAAAGCCGTGACGTCACGAGGAATTTATTACCCTTCGTCGTTTTCAAAAACATGTTTTACATTTTCGGGATAGAAAAATTTCAAATCTGAAATTGCGAGGTGCTTATTCGTTGACATCTGATATTCCAGAGAATTTCGCTTGCTAAGATGGTGTGGTTCGACGGCTCCATCAGGAACGCAGTCGATAAAGTCAAATCGACTGGCATCTTCCTTCTGGTGTTCGTGCAAGGTAACGTGGTATTCCTTTTCAAATGATTAGAAACTAAGTGAGGGTTTATTTTGCTGATGAAATGATGATTTCATTCCAGGGGAAGATGAACTCTCGAAGAGGTATGAGAATTGCCTGAACGAAGAAGCAAAATTCAACAAAGACGATTATGTGGCTATTAAAATTCCCAATGGTACGGTCGCCCTTCAACAATTCAAACAAATTTGTATCCTTTTTAGTGTTCCAATTTATTAACTTTATTTAACTTCTCTTGGTGATAATGGAGGTTGCAAAATGATTTTGTACTCAACTGAGCTGAATTACATCAGCCACATTGGTTAATATGCCAAGGAAAGTTTTCATGTTAATGTGGAAGTGGTGATATTTGAAATCCAAATTTCCAAGGTTAATTTTTACACTTTGCAGTTATTTCTGCTTGAATGGTGTAACAGCCTAATTCAGGTCTTATGTATATGTAATTTAAATAACCATATTTAAAAATTCTTGTTAGATTTAACTTAATTCAGGTTTTGTAAATCATTTTAAAAATTGACGCAGAATTTTTTTACAGTTTTATTATTTAAACTTTTTTATTAATGAATTTCTTTATTTGCAAATTAACAGTTATTTATTATACACTTATTGTTTATTTATTTATTTAATGTTTTATTGTTATTTATTGTTTGTGTACATGTGTATTTAATTGTTGAAGAATTAATAGTATCATTCAAGTTATAACAAAATAGGAAATATTAGAAAAGAAATTGATGAATTATCATCACTTTACTGTTTCATTAAAATTCTTCATCAATGTTTCAATTTAAGACTTTAATATGAGTTCTTAATAACCAAATCAGATGTCTCAGTTCCAATCCCATCTGTGTTTCTAATCCAAAGCAATGGAATCCCACTGAATGTCATTTCATCTGATCAGACTTCAGAGATTTCCACTGCAATTGGTGATGCAATAAAAAAGCAGGAGAACAAAGCAGGGAAGAAAAGTAAAATTCAGGCAAGAGAAGAGGAGAAACAGTTACATTCCCAGGATGAAAGGAAAGGTGAGTTGGAGAATGAGACAATGTTACCCCCATTAGAAGTGCATTTGCAAAGAATGAGTAGTGTGTATTATTTTTCAGCTTGTGAAGAAACTCCCTCAAAGGCTTCTAACCATATAAAAAACATTGGTAGGTAGCTGAATGTGAAGTAGATATTATTTTGTGAAGAACAGGTTTGTAAATTAATAACTTTGTATAGTTTTGCAATGATCAGTTGGGAGTTGGGAGATGTGGTTAAACTAATAAAAATCAAACCTGTTCATAAATAACATACAGAATAATTGTTGTGATTTTTTGATTTGACATACAGAATTCTGAATTTCATGAGTCTCTCCCACAACACATTATGAACAACTAATTGGGTTTTTCTTTTTATTTATATGCAATTTCGAAAAGGAAACACAATGAGCATTTTTTGAATTTGCCCCTTTTTAAGGTTCTTTGTCTAAACCAATATTCATTTTCTATATTTCTGCACTAAAAAAAAACCTTGTCACGATTATTCTGTTTAAATTAAAAAATATGTCACGAGTTTTAAAAAAGTTGGAAAAAAACGTACGCGATCACATAAAAATCGTTGGCAAAAGACTAACGGAAGCCTCTCCATAAAATGAAAACGAAAGACCGTTGCCATGGCAACCCGAAACGGTTGGAGACAAACCACAGAAGTTACGAATGACTCGAGCTTTTTATGTATCATAAATTCTTACATTATGCCCATAAATCTGTGAAGTTATGTGTGAGATAATTCTAATGAAATATTATAATGAATTAGCTATCTATAATGATATTACCGTGTTGGTTTCCGGTGCCGTTAGGGCTTTTAGTTGACCCATTCGTTGGAATTTTTAGGTCGCAAAGTATTCTATGTAACGGAAGAGGAAGTAAAAAAAAGACTGAATGAAATTAGAGCCTTCCCGAGATTTTTGCTAATCGAACCCCCCGGCTCCACGTCTTTCCCTTACTCATCTCCGAGACAACACTCCGGCAAGTTCTTCCTTTTCTCCCTCCGCCACCCCAACACTCGATGCACCCCCGCTCATCCAAACTCTCACTTCCAGCGCGGATACAGTTTCGTCTGCCCAACAACAACATGCCCTCTTGGGAGTTTCCTGACCTGTCCACCCTCGGCGACGTCAAAGCCTACCTAATGGAGAAAATGAAGCTCTCCTCCAACTTCAAACTCCTGAGGACCTTCCCCAGGACGTCCTTCAGCCCCCAGGATGAGGGTAAGACCCTCGCAGAGCTGGCTCTCACCCCCAGCGCCACTTTGGTCGTGGTGCCCGTGAGTATAGCATTTTGTTTCGCTTTCCATCATGGAGGGATTGGAAGGGCATGACTGAAGAATATTGTGCTTTCAGGTGGAGGATAAGACGGTTCAGGCGAAGGTGAAGGATCTCATAGTGCAACACAATTTCCTGGCGGCGGTGGTGAGCAAATTGCTTCAGCCGCTGTTCAGGGTTTTTAATTACCTGAAAAAGCACTTCCTCAAATCTGCGGACGGTAATGAGAAGAAACCGAAGAGATTGCCCAGCGACACGGCCGTTGAAAAGATGTAAGGAGTGGCTTTTGTACGATATTGAATTCTTGTAATATTAAAACGTATACTATCGTGATTTTAGGTTTTTGAAAATGTTCCGCCCATATTAATTAATCCAAAAAATTAAGACCTGATGAACTTGTATTAATTTTAGATACAATAAGAAGACGTCAACGAGCAACATCCACGGGTTCAAATTCGATGAAGACACAGACACAGACACAGAACATCCCGACAACGGAAATTCCACTCAACAGCGATTTCAATAATAATTTGTTTTATTGGCGATATTAAGTAAAATAATTATTGACATATTCCAAAAATTTTTATTTTATTTCCTGAATTTCATTAGAAAGTGAGGTTACAGAAGCAGACGCGGTCGAGTTGCTGAAAGTTAACAAAATATCTTAAAAAATTATTTAAGAAATTAAAATAATTAATTAGAATAAGTTATTCACTAAATCAATGTCATATTGATCCTCGAAGGAATTGGCTATATATAAAAAGATTGGGCAGGGAAGACATAAAATGAGCAAAAACACCGAGAACATAACCCTGTAAAATTAGAATAGAAGCAGAAAGAAAATTATAAAAAGAGATCAAAATATTAGAGAATGAAAAGGAAACAGAATAAAGATGGGAAATGTAAAATAATGTTTTATGGGAGAGGCAAATTATAGAAAATGCAATGGAGTGCGTTTCTGGTTGTGTATTTCATAGCTTTGGTATTTTTTTTTAATTTTGTGAGCCAATAAGCGGGGCAAAGAGGTTTGTTATTATAACTACACTCTCATCTAGGAGGCTTCGTCGCCCTTTGGAAAACAAAGAGCGGAGTTTCGGTCGGGCTCACCCTTTCAAACGTAAACAAATAAAAAAATTGATCGTCAATAAGCTTAATTAAGTTTTGGCAAAAGTGAAATGTGAATCCACTTAGAAAGCACATTTTGCATTCCGGGAAATGACGATAAAAAAAATCTGCGTTCTCGGTCTGGGCCACGCGGGCGTCCCCCTCAGCGCCACCATCGCCCTCAAATGCCCAGAAATCCGCGTGACCGTCGTCCAGAACAGCGCCGATCACATCTTCCAGCTCAACGTCAAGCAAATCCCCTCCTCGATATACGTCGCCGGACTGGAGGAACTCATCCGCAAGTGCCAGAACAAGAACCTCTTCTTCACCACCAGCGAGGGAGTCGTCATCAAAGAGGCCGACGTCATCTTCATCGTCTCGGAATCCCATCTCAAGACGTACGGAGAGGGGATGGACGAGTGCGTGGACCTGTCCGCCATCGAGGAAGCCGCGTACCTCATCGCGGAGCACGCGGAGTCAAATAAAATCGTCGTCGAGAACAGTTCCATCCCCATGCGCACCGCAGAGTGCGTGAGGAACGTCCTCAAGTACAACGCCCGCCCCGGCATACAGTTCCAGGTCGTCTCCAACCCCGAATTCTACGAGGAGGGGAGCGCCCTCAAGAACCTTCTGTACCCCAGCTGCGTGCTCATCGGGAGCGACAACACCCCGCAGGGCTACGCCGCCGCCAAGACCGTGGCCAGCCTCTACGAGAGGTGGGTGTCCCCCCTCACCATAGTCACCAACAAGAACTGGACGGTGGAGTTCATCAAGATGGCGTCCACCGCGATGGTGGCGCAGAGGCTGGCCACCGTCTACGCGCTGGCGGCCATCTGCGAGGAGTCCAGCGGGGACATCTCCCAGGTGGTGAAGGTGCTGATGAAGGACAGCGGCATCGGGACGGAGGCCCTCGCGCCCAGCCTCAGCGTGGGGCGGCTCCCCGCGGCCGTCCGCACCCTCATCTACATGTGCGAGAGCAACGAGATGCTGGAAGTGGCCGACTACTGGCGACAGGTGCTGGTCATGTACAGCCTGCACAAGGAGCGGTTCTTCAGCAACCTGACGTGGGCCCTGCGGCAGACCGTGTGGAACAAGCAAGTGACGGTGCTGGGCTACGCCTGCCACAAGGACACGGAGGTGACGAGGGGGTCGGCGGCGATAGAGCTGTGCAAGACGCTGTTGGCGGAGTCGGCCACGGTCAACATCTACGACCCGAGGGTGACTCTGGAGACGGTGGTGAGTGACCTGGTGGAGGCGGCGTGTCCGCTGTCGAAGGAGCAGCTCAAGAAGACGGTGCGCGTGTACAAGGACCCCTACAGGGCGACGTGTCAGGCGCAGGTGATGATAGGGTGCGCGGACTGGTCGGATTTCAACAGTTTGGACTACAAGAGGATCTTCGACGAGATGGTCAAGCCTGCGGTGGTGTTCGACACGGGACTGATTTTCAACCACTCGGAGCTGTTGAAGATCGGCTTTAAGGTGTATTCTTGTGGAAAATTTATAAAAAATTTCTGTTGAGTCGCTCCTGGTGATGGGTGCAGTGGTTCCCTGTTTTATGTCTGCTCTGCTCTTTATTGAAAAATAAAAATTTTAAGTTGGACAGTTTCAACAACACCGCTATAAAACACTGCTGAACAGTTGTTCAGACTAAATGGAGTACTGAACTACTACAAAAAGTATGCTAATGATCCGAGCAGATTATGTGTGATCGTTATAATTTTTTAAAAATTATTAAATTTAAATTAAACCTTATGTTCGCACTGATTAGAGATGTAAAGCGTAATGATATTTGTTTGTACGTTTATTTACGTATTTTATTTATATTATATATTTTCTTTTAGACGATCTCTTAAATTTTTTTAATTCTTTTAATTTAATTCTAGTGGTTGTCTTAAATTTAATGATAATTTAAATTCTACTTTAGATAATCTTTTAGATAATTATACTTCTCTAAAATATCATTGAATCCTTTTTATATAATCTTTATACTTTCTGATCATATCATCTTTTGGGAGAAACGATCTATCGGATTTCCATTAAATTTCCTTTGAAACCAGAAAATTCCAGAGACTGCTGTAATTTTTATAATCTATTCTCTTTTCACCCTCTCTCTCTTGTCAGTCTTTAGATAGATCACATACAGGAAATATAGACTACAATAAATAAATAAAAAGCTAATCATTTATTGTAAACTAAATAAAAATGAGTATCTTTTGGGGAGAACCTCCCCCGAGGGCCACCACCCCCTCCTCCTTGCTCTCAGGGGTTATTTCCCTTTGTGTATTCCACCCCCGTAGAAGGGGATTGCTCCGAAACCGCCACCTCCAAAACCTCCGCCGCCATAGGAAGAACTGGAACCTGTAAGAGTTCATTTCCGGTTTAACGATTTTCTCTCTGACCTCAACAAAAATTGACCCATAATTTTATAAAATTATTGCAACCCTTTGCCTAATTAGATATTAATTAAGTTTTATTTCCAAATATAAAATTCAAGTGATCAAACCATATAAATTAAGATCAGAATAATATATTCAGCAACAAAAAAACATTTATACTGAACTTCAGAAGTCGTTCAAACAGCCATTTCATTAATTATTACTATATACAGTGTCTTATAATCTTATACTCACTGGAAGAGCTGCTGCTGGAGAAAGATCCACTCCCTCCGTGTCCCAATCCACCCCCTCCTCCTCCTCCGCATCCGCCCCCGCACCCTCCTCCTCCTCCTCCTGCAGGCCAAACCAACAGTAACAACCACAGCTCAGCCCCACAGGCTCACCAAGTGACAAACATACCTGGAATCACCGGAATGTGGCCTCCGCCCCCGCCATAACCGCCTGCAACCAACGACAATTACTCAGAGACGGCAAAATGGGTTCTCCCAGTGCGGATTTAACGCTTACCGTGACCTCCTCCGAGATTACCGCCGTGAAATCCGCCTCCTGGCGCGAATCCACCGCCTGTTGGAAAATAACGATCTTCTGTCAGGTTTTGCTGCCGTTAAACACTCATATTCAACCAAATCATTTTTGAAAGCTTTTGTTTTTTGTTAATTTTAATAGTTTCAGTCATTAGTAACTTCACTTTTTATGATTTTTTAATTTTATTGGATTGAATTATAAATAACTTCTTTTTTTCAGTTTTATACTTTGAGTTATTATTTACTTTTGCTTTTTTAAGTTCAAATTAGAACTTAGGGGAGAAATGTTAGTGCTCACCTGTGCTTCCTCCGAATCCACCTGATTGGCTTATTGAGTTACTTCCGGTGAAGCCGCCGCCGCCGTGTCCAGAGCTCACTGGAAATCCACCCCCTCCGTGGCCACCCCCAAAACCGCCTCCTCCGTACCCTCCGTGACCACCTCCAAATCCACCCCCTCCGTACCCTCCGTGGCCGCCCCCCAATCCACCAAATCCACCCCCTCCGTACCCTCCGTGACCACCCCCCAAGCCACCAAACCCACCCCCTCCATACCCTCCGTGACCTCCTCCTAACCCACCCCCGAACCCTCCCAACCCTCCCCCGACGCTTCCACTCGATGCACTGCTCTTCGAACTCGACGTCGAATACGAGCCTGCCAATCCTAAACCGCAGTGTTAATGAATGAGGCTCCATTTCCAGTGGGACCCCTTGCGCACTTACCCCCTCCGTGTCCACCACCACCGCCACCTCCTCCGCTGACCGGCACGACGATCACTTCCGTCCCGCCGCCTCCTCCGCAGGTGTTGCAACCCCCGCCGCCTCCGTAACCCGTGCCTGCGGGAAAACACTCGTTAATGCAACCCTCTCCCCCTCGGCCACCCCAAACTCACCCCTCGCACGGGCCAGCAGCGAAAGAACCGCACAACCGACGAACAACAGATGCGTCATGGCGGCTTTTCTCGGCCTACTCATCTTCTCTTTTGTTCTTTTTTATATTTATAGGTTCGTGCCTGAACCTGAATAAAGGAGGAAAACCAAACAGATTCCATTTTCCGCTTTGCTTAACTTCCATCGCGCGCGTTCATTAATTGTCCTCGGGGAGGGCGGGAGGGGTGCGGGGGAGGAATCTCAGACGGTTTTCAGTGTGGGAATTCCCTGTCAGTGTTGGTTTTTTATGATTGGAATTATTTATGTTTTGGATGATGGTTAGGGGTGGGCAAAGGTGTGTTCGTTGAGGAGGTAAACGCGGTTGGAGGTTGTGAATATAAGAAAGGGTTGTTCTAAGGGGAAAGAGAAGGGTGAAAAGAGGAAAGTACCGCAGAGGAGAAAAATAAAACCGCAAAGTTTCAACGAAATTCATAAAGAAAAACAAATAAAAGCTCTACGCGTCGCCTTTTTGTAAAATGGTGGTCGCCGGTCTTTTGTTTCGATTGTTGAAACTTACCGGTTCAGATATAATTTTTATATTAATAATTTTTCGATTTAAAAATTACCTTTTCATTAACCCATTTGTTCTGTCGTCAGATTAATTTATTTTAAATAATTTTATAAACTTTTCCATTAATTTTGCATTGAACTTTTTTCTGGTAATAAAATTTTAATTCAGTTTTCATAAATTTTGTTTAATTATTTGATCAATTCGTTTTATAAATTAAACAAAGTCATAAATTGTGTATAATTATACATAAAATATAGTTCTTATAATTTTTCCTTTTGGAAGAACATTGTTCCATTGTAAAATATTGTTTAACCTCATTTCAAATTTTTCTCCAATTAAAACTTTATCTGAGTCGTATTATTTTCTCTTCATCCCTTATGAATCTCACCCCCGAAGGAGGTCATCATAAACCGCACCAGTGGACATCATCTGTGACAATGTGGATACGGTTTGTCAGGGGAGGAAAGGGTAGGATGATAAACGATTCCAATTCGCAGGCATAAGCGAAATAAAAACCTCCCCTCAAAATGGACTTTATTTGGGGGTGAATTGAATCAAATCTCAATAGCATTTGGCTGTAATGAAACCGGAGAACCAGATGTTCCATTCTAAAGAGTTAATGTGTTTTCCGCTCATCTCCTTCCAATTTCACGCAACCATAATTGGTCTCTTCTCTTCCCCTCCCTCCCCGCCTTCCCCCACACTCCCTCCCCTCTGAGGGGAGGAAATCTCCGTAATTTATGTCCGGCCAAAGGACGTGTTCTTTTCCGGGCAATTGACTTCGATGCCCCCAACTGCTTGTCTTCTTGGCAAACGCCGTCGTCTGCGCTCCGCCAAAGTGTAACGTGAGCACAGAGATCGGTGGCGTCAGCAGCAGCAGAAGACAGGTGCGGCAAAGAGACGAGACTCGGAGAGGTTTGGCAAATTAAAGAGTAAACGCCGGATGGGAAATGAAGCAATTAAATCCGTTCCGAGTGTGCGGACATTTTGAACTGGAGGGGCGGAAACATTCAAAATGGCGGAACGATGGCGGACTGACCTTGGTCATGAGACAATGCTTGCTCATGATGGATAAATATTTGTTGGAAATAGTGATTGGGTGTGCAGAGAGTGCCCCTCTCTCCACGGCGCGGGGCTTTGATTTGCTTAAATTCTTAGGTTCAGATTAGGCTGAACAGGTTCGGATTGGGGAATGCGAGGAGAGAAAAGAAAACGAATGTTTGCCAATCGTTGCCTTAATCTCATTTAATTTCAGCCTATTTATTACCTTTGATAGTGAATTTTTAGTATAATTTTAATCTTTACATTTTATTTAAAGATAAATTACAGTTTTTATTATAAATGGCAAAGGAAGACAGTTACAATAAAAACTGAAAACATTGTAGTGTTAAAAATAATTATAAAAAACCAAAAACGCTTTTTTATTATCATCATTATTAAAATAGTTTAAAATTTATTAAAAATGTAATTATATAATATATTGTTTTATGGAAAAATAATACATAACATAATTATAAAATAATATAATTAGAACAAACAAATTATTGTATGGCAACATTTTATAAGTTTAATTAAATGCTTTTAATTTATTCAGTGTTTGAAATGAAATAAGTAAATAATGCGTAACCAAATTAAAAAATTCGATTCTTTTGTGATTGCGAAAGGTTTCTTTGTCTTCCTTCGTTTCACCCCGGAGTCACTGCCCTTCCTCCCCCTTCCCCTCCAGCACACCACCCCCAAATTCCTCTAATTCCACTCCACTCACCCATATTTGGCCATCCGACGCCATTTTATCACCTCTTCCCTCGTCATTGACAAGTTGCTCCTCCGTCACCCCCTCCCCCTCCCCTCCCCCCTCCGCCCCCTCCGCCCCCGGACCCCACCTGACCACTTGCACTCCTCTTTTCATTAGTCGACTCTTTTCCATTCCCTTACTCGTCGCTTTTCAAACTCCTGACAAAGTAATGACCGCACAAAGCCATTGTGTTGCTAATTGCGCAACACTCTTCCACAACCTCTTCCCCGCTCGCTGACCTTTCACGATTGCCAGCGCTCGAGAGGAGAACTCACCGGTAAAACCCCGGGTGATTACCTCACCGCGCCCCCGGGGCACTTCCGGCTGTACCTGGTCGCCTTGGTCGCCTCGGTCGGCGAGGAAAGGGTGAACGGGGGTGAAGGTTCGCAATGACACCGTCGGGTGGGTCGACTCATGGAAAATAATATTCAAGTGGCAATATTAGTGGCTGGGTTGAGTCACAAGTAACTTCCGTTATAATTAAAAATAATCTCCGTATTTTATCAAATGCTTTTTTTCATAATTAATCATGGTTATTCATAATCATAATTTTTTTATTCATAGTCATAATTAACTCCAGTTTAGTAGTTTTATAAAGTCGAGTCAAAAATAACTTCCGCTTTTTTTAGACAATTTTCGTTTAATTATTTAGGACTATTTAAGTCAGACTGAGTTATAAGTAACTTTCGCGTTTTCATCAGATTTATGCCGTTAATTTATTTACTTCAAATATTATGTTATACATTAAAAATTGAAGACTTTTTGTGCAGAACAAATTTATCTGATGTAAGACAATAAATATGGCGGAGTTTAGTCGTATTCTGCGCCGATGGTGATGCTCATTTCGTCGGAAACGATTAAAGTGCTGTGGTACCATCGATTGGTGTCCAAAACGACTGAAAAGAAATTCATCAGATTAATCTGTCTTTTCTGAACCCGAAAATGTAGAGAAAATTCGCTGAAGTGAGGAGATTTCTGCAATCAAATGTCGCTGATACGTGTGAGGTTTTTCGGGTGCTGAATTCAATATGGCGGATGAAATCCGATCACCAAATTGATTCAGATTATTTAAAAGAACGTGAAACTATTCGGATATGGTATATAAAACCAATAAATTTGAGTAATTTTATTTTCCTTTCGTAATTAGAAGTTTATATAATTTATTATATAAACTTACTTATTTCCCCAGGTTCCACCACGACCTGAAAGCTGGTGCAGATGTAAGAACACTCCGGGGGTGGCTGAAGACTCCACCGCTTCCTCCCCCGCAGCTGCGCCTGCCAGGAGGGGTACTCCACGTTATCCACCTAACAGCAAAGAGTAGAAAACTACAACCCCGACTCGCCATCTCTCCCCACTTTCCGCCCCCTCATAGGAAACACATAAAACAGAAACAAACTTTTATTTTTATTTCGCACGTCCGAGGGATGATCGGGGGTGAGTTTTATTCGTTTTTTATCGGGGGGCGGCGAGGGTACTCACGTGCATGGGGGCCCCGTAGCCGCTGCTCCCCATGAAAATCCAGTCGAGCCTTTTCGTCTCCGCCGTTTGGGGGAGGAAATATGGCTTCTCGTAGTGGCGGCGCAGTATCTGGTTGATCTCGTCATCGCAGTTGCTCCTGAGGAGAACAGAGGGGATGAAAGGCGGAAGGCTGGCCACCCCTGAGTTATAACACGAGGCGTGTTTCTTGGCGATATGAAGAATATAAAAGGGCGGGGGATGCGGTTGAGCCATGCACGGCGACATTGATTAAGGGAAGTTTCTCAAAAGGGGAGGGAATTAGTGGATGTTAACCCTGAAAATGTTTCCCCCTCACTAAAAATAATATCGGGGAGGTCATTCGGAAACCTTTCAAAATGAATTGAATATCGATTTTATTGAAAATTTTGTAGTGCGGAGACCGATGTAGTGAAAATATTTTATGGATATTTTAGGGAAATGAGTCAATGGTTCACTCACCAGCCGACATACCACTGCTCGGGGCCCTCAGCCCTCAGGGCCCTCTCCTCGGACATGTTGAACACCTCCCCGAGATGCCTGAACCCCGTCTGATAGGGGAAGAACTGGCAGTTGTGGAGGCGCCACTCATGCATCCTTCGGGTGTATATCTTCTTGAAGAAGTGGAAGTCGAATACGTGTTGGGCGGTCCAGTTGGTCATTCCGTCGGTGACGACGACGGGGCGCCCGGTGTACGCGTACCTGAATTGTAATTGTGCCTTAACGTGGGCGGGGAAAGAAATAAAAGAAACAGAGCCGTTCACTGCAGTTCCCAATACAATTACACTATAAAAAGTAATTAAATTTGAAGACCCCAGGTGGTCAAGAGGCCAGCGCACTCGACTTCCACCCCTAAATCAAGGGTTCGATTCCCGCCCAGGTAATTTCCCACCTCTTTTTTTCCTTCCTTTTCCTCACCCTTACACTCTTACATCCCTCCTTTCCCGAGGGACGAATATCCCTGTGGTAAGAATCATTTGGCGAAACTTTCAACATACTAAAACAATCCAAAGCTCTCCAAAAATTACTGTATGTAAAAAGTTTTAAAAAATTAATTGTAATATATCAATAATTCATTATATTTTACAATACTATGTATTATTATAATTTAACCTTTCCTCGAAGAGTTGGGGGGACAAATTGGAAATTTTTTCCACTTCCTTCACCCCCTGACACATCGAACAAGAGACGGGCGGCCGAAACACCTTCGACAGTTGGTCCGGCATAGGAATGGTGCACTGAAATCAGACAGAACACCCGTGTCAACACTCACACTCGCAAGAACCTCCCTAATTTAAAATCCCGATGAAATTCGCCTTTGTAAAATTATAAATTAAAAACTGTTGGGGGATGGAAATCCTTTGTGCTTCCGCCCTCCTCTCCTTTTTTTTTCTTTGAATTAAATCGCTCGAGTGGAATTTTAAATTTATAGATTTGACTGATAAGCCATAAAGAAAGGCTTTCTCTTGGAGGTTTTCAAAGAGACTTGAAGAGCCTTCTGTCAGTCCGTCAGTCTCCTGTTTGTATCTGTGTGTCTGTGTTATTTCTATGTCGTTCTGTTTTAGCTTGTACTGTAGGGCCCCGCACAACGAACGCATTTCATGGGCGAAAATGCCATTCGTACAACGAACCATTTTTTTAAGGATTTTCATTGATTTGGGCATTGGATTTCTTCGAAAGGATATGCCGCCAAATCCTTTTCCGCGCATTCCCCCTTCAGCTTCCAGGAAATTTGGAAGGCGCTGTGATTGTTCCCACATTCCCTCCCGACCTTTTTTAAACTCTAGCAAATTTTGCCTGTCATTGCTCTATTATTTCCTGAAGTGACCATCCAAAGAAGTGTGCATGGGACTTTATAAAGCTTTAATAGTGTTCCTCCTCATGTTCTACTAACATAATCTCTTGCTCTGGTGAGGGCTTCCTATGTTCAACCCTCAGATAAGGGATAAACACAGGAAATTTCGCCTTTACTTTTGGCTTTTTTTTTATCGGTTAAACATAGAAGTATACGGGAAATTGCGTTTCGTACAACGAACGCAGTCGGGGAACGAATTACGTTCGTTGTACGGGGCCCTACTGTACTCTTTATCAATGCTTTATGAAAGACTTTTCAGGTGCTTCTCCCCCTTTAACCCTTTCAACTCACCAGTTGATCCTTAACGCTCCCGTAATTCCATCTCAGCCACAAACTGGAAAATCCCTCCAGGGTGTGCACCTCGCTCGCGTACACCAGCACGGCAGCGATCCCCACAAGGGCCGCCAAGGGGCGCCACCCCGAGGGCCTGCCCCCGCTGCAGCCCCCCTCTCGCCCCAGCAGCCTCCCCGCCGGCAGCAGCGCCACCTCCGCCCTCGAGCAACCCTTCGCCTCCGCCGCCCTCAGTATCTCCTCCAGTTTCTTCTTGGCTTCTTGCAACTTTCCCACTGATTTCCTCATCTGTTTTTGCAAATTTATTCATTTACTCTCAACTTTCCCATTATTTGTGTATATTTCACTGTAGTTTTAATTTAAAAAAGCCATTTATTTTTGGAATTAAATTCCTCGAGTATTTTATAATTGAAGGGATTTTAGTTTCCCTTCTCAGAAACGAAAAGAAATCGCTCACCTTTTATTTTCCGCAATAAAAAGTTTTTAAATTAAAAAAGTTTTCCTCGTAATTTCCGGTGCGAGAAAAGCCCGCGAAGGTTTCTGTCGGAAAAGTCTGACCGCAGTCGGCCGACCAAATGGAAACCCCGTCAGCAGACAACTGGAGAACTTTTATCTCCACGCAGAGCACGTCCATCGCGGCTGCTGTTGCTGCTGTTGCTCCTTCCTTCGCCCCTTCTCATTTCCTTTCTGTTTTCCCAAATGAAAATTCACCCAAATTTTGGCCAAATTTCTGCACTTTCATTTGTACTGAAGGGGTACATTTTGACATAATTCTTTGCTGTTTAAACGCCAGCACAGCGAAGATGGGTCATTTCGACCCCTGAGTTTTAATTTTATTTTTTTGATATTTTCCTAGAATTTATAATTCTCTTTAATATTTCATCCTTAAACTAACTTTAAGCCATTTTTCATGAGCAGTAAAGAAGGTCAAAGTGACCCAAATTTTATAAAAAATTTTAAAAAGTCGGGAAACAAAACAAAAATGGCGGGGGAACAAAAGTTAAAAATATTAGTTTTTCGCCATTTTCATCAAAACCGTAAGTTTTATCGTAAAATTAGCACAGACATAAATTGTAGAGAATAAAATTATCTACAAAAAATGTATTAATACTTTTCTTCCTAAGAGTTACCATTTCTGAAATGTAATGATTTAAAAATTTGGATCAGTTGTAAAAAATTCCTATAAAAACTGTATTGATTTTTCAATGCACCATAACTTTTGTTCAAAGTGACCAATTTCATCCAAACTATGTGCGGCTACAGAGCAACAATAGGGATTTAAAATGAGCCGTGTTTGACGTTTGTAGCATGAAAACTTCGGAGGCAATGAGAGCTGAAAGTTGCAAGTAAAAGCCCCCCTGAAGGATCATTAATTAAAACAATCTCCATTCGCTAATGTTTTATTAGGAAACTCACAGGAAAACAGACCAATAAACAGCGTTCAAAACGAAGAAAGAAAACGGGAAGAAGTACCTGGAAAACCTGTCGATGCAGAGAGCCGCCGCCTTCCCGGAGCACATCGCCTGCTCCAGCCTGCTCCCCACGCACCCCTGCAGGCTGTACTCGTCCACAGCCCCCCGCAGCTCCTCCTCCGAGTACCCCACCATCCCCTTCGCCGAGCTCGGCCCCATGTAGTTGTTCACCACAGCGAACTCCATCAGCGACAGGAACACGAACACGGAGCAAGACGACATCCAGATGTCGATGGCCTTCACGTACGACACCGGAGGGAGACTCTGCTGCGACTGGGTGTTCTGAGTCGCTGCGGGAGGAACCCCTTCATCAAACAACCCTTAGAGGGGGAGGATGTCCTCAAGGCCTCACCGAGAGTCAGAAGGGACGTGACGCCGAGTGTCACCCTCGCGGGGATCGCCTCCGGTTTGATCCAGAAGGAGATCCACGACATGACCACGATGAGGGCGGAGGGGATGTACGTGTGCAGCAGGTGGTACCCCAGTCGCCTCTTGAGGGTGAAAACCACCGCCAGGCAAGTGAAGTTCCCCGTCGAGTACTGCACCGTGCAGTCGCTGGTGTAGTTGCTGGCGATGTCCAGCTGAGGGAGTTCAATCTCGGGGTTGACCACGAGGGGGTCGCTGATGTTCCAGAGGAAGACGAGATCCTCCGCAGTGTGGGAGACTGCAACAGGGACGGGGTTAGAGGCGAAAGGGGTGGACACGGGGGGAGGCACTCACGGCTCTCTATCATCATCGAGCAGACTTGAATGTCGTGTGGGTAGGACTCGAACTTCATCGCGCAGGAGAGAACCAAAGTGAGCCTGAAAGCGAGATGTCGGTGAGAGTGTGCGGGTGCTCGTCGGGGGGAGGGCACCCACTTGGACATGTAGAGGAGTGTTTTGTCGTGGTACAGCCAGACGTAATGATTGGGGACGGTTATCTCGTGGAAGGTGACCTGCTTGGCGTTTTTGAAGAAGGAGTCGGGTCTCCAGATGTCGTGGAGCCAGTCCACGTCCAGGATGCGGTACTGCTGACTCATGTTCTCGGGGAGCCTCAGTCGGGGGTCTCTCCAGCTCTGAGCGAGGAAGACGTCGGCGACGTAGGTCTGTGGGGGAGAACGACAGCGGTCATGCTGAAGGGCCATGAAGGTGAGGAAGGCCTCACCATCGATTCCTCATTGATGGAGTCCAGCGACAGCACTGTCACGTGGAAGTGAACGACGGTGGGCTTGCCCCCCGTTTTGGGGGGTCTGTTCTTGTCGTAGGACTTGGAGTCCAGCGGCAGGATGTCTTTCAGGGATAACCCCAATTTGAAATCATCATCCGGATCGTACCTGCGACAGAAAGACTCCACATCTTCTCCTGACGGACATTCAGAAGGATTTACTTACGGAAGGTCTTTCGCTGACTCATTCCGAATTTCAATAAGCTTATAATGAGTTCTATCTCTTTTGCACAACTCGGCCATGAGTCTCTCCAACTGTCCGTGCAATGACTCCCCATCCACCCCTTCAACCACCCCAAACACCGCCTCCAGGAGCGGCATCAAACTGCCCACCTGATGGCAGACGGGGCCGAGTGAATGACACCGCTTCGACACTTTGCTGTAGGAGGCGTTTTTGGGGAGGACGACGGAAACGTTTCCGAGTTGTTCGACCATCACCGACAGGAGATCGGGTTCCGGCATGGCCGCCCTCACCAGCACGAACATCTCCGGTCCAGACTGCGTCAGCAGTGGCCGCAGTCCGGCGGGACCTTCCGAGGAGGAGAAGCATTTGCGTAGTCTGGGGGCCCTCGGCGGTCCGTCAGCGAAGACGAGGAGGTTGCGGCGCTGCGGGGCGCAGTCGGGGCAGGAGGCGATGCTGGGGCGGTACCTTCGGGGCGAGCGGTTCCCTCTCTGGTGGTGGCTGAAAGAGACAGTGGAGGTAATTCGGTCGGGAGGGTCACATGTCGGGTGTCGGGTGTCGCCAGTTGGTGACATTGGAGTGTTCGGCGCCTGAGTGTGGTCTTTTCAGCGGAAGCGAGGAGCTGAGCTGGCGAAAAGGCGTTAGGTGAGCCGAAGACGGACGTCAGCAGTGTGGCCATTCATTGGCCAAGGCCGTGCTGACACTTACTCTGCTTGTGTGGCCATGGAGAAAACTGCCAGGGCGAAGAGGAAGGACTCCGGGTTCATTTCGCCATCACACCTGGAAGTAGAGGGGATGAAACGTTAGGGATGCTTTTCATCCCCCAAATCTCATCAAATTATAAAATTTATCAAATTTTCCTTTATTTTTTTCTAAATTTTTTGTTTTTTTTTTTTAAATATTTCTCTATTCTATTTATATTTTCTTTTTATTTAACACTTCCGTTATTTTTTTATTTCTTTCAGTTTTTCATTTTTTTTCCTGTTTTCACAATTTTTACTTTTTTCCTCTTTTCAGTCTTTTTTTTGTTTTCATAATTATACTCATTTTTTCAAATCTTTATCCTTTTCTTTCTGTTTTCATTCTTTTTCCAAAAACTTTTGCTTTTCAATAATTCTGTTTAGTATTTAACTGTCCTGTCTATTCTTTAATTTATCTTTTCTACTGCTCTCGCTCTGCTTTCTACTATTTCTTTTGCGTCCAGTACTTTTCCAAATTTTTCTTCTGCTTTCAACTCCCATTTTATTCTTAATAATTGGTTATTCTTCTCATTTTGTCAGTGACCGTCCTAAGTTTCTTTTCGCTACTTCAACCTTTTTCTTTTTTCCTTTTTCCTTTTCAACCTTCCTTTTCCTTTTTTCCTTACGTCATTTCATTTCCATCTTATTTTCTGGAATCTTCGTACCTCTTCTTTTCACTCCCGCCTCAAATTACACACATAGAACGGGGAACAGAGACATTCCAACCGACAGCAAAATTCCTGTTGGATTCACACGACATCAGCCCCGGGGAACGACTAAAAGGATTTCGGATGTGAAGCCGTACATATCGTGCAGGGGTCAGTGTCGGAGTGTGGATGCGTTTCCTTCTGCCCACGGGAGGACTGACAAAGGGAGACAGAGGTAGAAGACGTCTGGAGACGCCGAAGAAGACGCAGAAGAAGACGCAGAAGAACGTGGGTCTCAGTCGAGGCGAGAGAAAGCGAGAAGAGAAACGTGGACACCCTGTAGGCAAAAGTAGAGAATTTCTTGGGAATTGTATGAAAATTGCCACATCAGCGCGAGATTAGCTGAAAACGATATTATTTACAATAGGAAACGTCGCAGGTTTATTTCGTACCTGAATTTCTATCGGAGCGGTTCGGTCCCACACCGGTTTGCCTCGCAAGGAGAGGAGGCGGTCAGGGAGGCGGTCAGGGAGGCGACAGCGGCAGCAGAGGCTGACTAATACCTGACGATGTGATGTGCTTGTGTGCTTTCTTGTATGCGAATGATGGCCCACACTCACATTACTATTGCCAGATGTTACGCGCAACGGTGGCTCGGGAGGCGAGGGGAAAATGGATTTTCTTACACCCAAAATTGTGAGTTTTTATGTTTCCCACCGAAACAGAAATTTTAATGCCTATTATAATGGTCATCTTAAAAAAATTTCCCCAAGAAACGAATTTTTTAACGCTGTCCGTTTTTTTTAATATAAAATTTCTGTTAATTTTTATTTTAGAGACGAAAGTTATGCATTTTAAAATTGAAAATAATTGAAAACTTTTTACATTTGCCCACGATTTTCATTTGTTATATAAATTAGAAAAAAATTATTGTTATTAATTTTATTTTTTTTTTGAAAAGTGAAAATTATTTATTTGTAAAATGAAAATAACTAAATTTTTTTTTAAAAATCATTAATAATTCCATTTTTATTTTTAAAAATATTTTATATAAATGGAAATCCCTGTGAATTTTTTTCAACTATTTTTAATCATTTTTATTGTTTTTTATTTTTTAGCTTATATTTTTAAAAAAATAGGTAACAAAAATTATAAATTTTTGGATTTTTAAATTTTTCAATTGTCATTCTTTTTTAAAAGTTATTTACATTTTATTAACATTACATTGCCTTTCAGGATATTTAAACTCTCATTGTTAATATTTCGAAATGTTGGAAAAAAATTAATGAAATGAAATAGCAAATTATTTTTACAGAAAACAGAAGAATTTCGTGGCGAACCGACAGGGAAAAAAAAGGAGAGTTCAACAGTGAATTAAAGAAAATAATTCGGTTTCAAAAATCACAGTCTGTAAATTCGGAAAATGTTCTGTACAATTCTATGAAAGTAAAACTTCGAAATGTGTAAGTCATTAAGCCTTTTTTCCGATTTTTAATCACAGAAGAGAAGAGAATTTAGGGACTCATATTTGTAATTGAAATCCCAATTAGCGCCGCCATTTTTCGACAACATTGAATTAAATTTCCGTGACGGGCATTCTTTTCAATTTTCACATTCCGAAATGGAAATACTCATTACTACGTGAACACCCCTTCATTTCCCTCCCTTTACTCCTCCACCCTTAAATCCAAACTTCCATAGCAGAATAAAACAATTTAAAAAAGCTCTCGTGTAAACTGTTGTATGCGACTTTCGGACCAACAAAATGGCGGACGCCACCACTTCGACTTCCGGATTTTTGAAAGCAGAATTTTAAAGTCTTTATTCGAACTTAAAAAACCCATTAACTTTAGTTTAAAAAGGCGGAAATTACTTAAAGCTCACCTAAATAATTAACGTTTTTTTAAGGATCTCAAATGAATAAAACAGTTAATTGACCGCTTCCAGTTAATCATACTAATATATCTCTTCAAGGAATTTGTGTGTGTGTGTGTGTGTGTGTGTGTGCACACCGTTTTTGTTATCTAAGATCTAAGGAACCACCGAACCGATTTCGACAAAGAATTATCTGCGCTATGTCTCATTTCTAACAGAAAACTGTTTAGGTTTAGATAACTTTACCAATTTCTTTCTGCTGTTAAAGGGTTGACTTTGAGTAAAGTATTTGGGGGTTCCACAT
This sequence comes from Brueelia nebulosa, assembly GCA_028293925.1. Lineage (NCBI taxonomy): Eukaryota > Metazoa > Arthropoda > Insecta > Psocodea > Philopteridae > Brueelia > Brueelia nebulosa. The sequence continues at coordinate 58,722 of JAQIBA010000041.1, forward strand.
TCGATTAAGAGGTAAATACTGAATGCATTATATACTTTTTGTGTATTAAACATTTTTCACAGTTTTCAGATAATTTTCAGTGAATTGTTTTTACATTTAATAGTAATTATTTAGTGTGGATTTAGCGTTATTGGTTTTCAGATTTTCATAGAATTTGTTGCAGAATTGATATCTAAAAGTTAGTATTAGATATTTAGAGTTTAGAATAAAAAATAAAATATAAAAAAGTCCACTCTGTCGGCGTTGAGTGCCAAAGGGAAGAAGAGATGGAGGTTTGAGTCGCCCACAGATAAGTGTGCAGTTTAGAGATTGCAGACCAAAGTGAGAATACCATTTAGAAGGAAAAGTAGTGAGAAGTAGGGCGAAGCTACCCAGTGTAAATAAATTAACAATTACAGCTGACTGTATAATTGGTAAGTGGGTGCGTCGGACGTTGGTCAGACAGACGGACAGTAAGGAATTCGATTTGAAATAAATGGCATAAAGAAACATTTTATTAATCAACAACAAAAAATGATTTTATTCAGAATCCAATTAAACAAATCCAAAGTCTTGTTGAATCTCTCTTAGAGGACGGTTTAACAATACCTGACCTCGAAACCGATCATTATTAACATCGATTAATTCGCCATTAATCGACATCAATATTGATGTTATTTTTTCAGGAAGAACTTCATCCCCTTTTCCGTACATTAACCCAAAAATGGCGGATCCAAAATAAAAAAACGGAACGAAAAACCGTTGAACATTCTCATCCCACTTTTAAAATTACTTCCGGTAAAAAACACATCACTTCCGGTTCCCTTTCAAAGTTTACAGACTCATAAATACTATTTACATAACTAATACATAAATATTTATACACAGTGGACATAAAAAGCTTCGTGACGTATTTTCATCTACCAAACATACATTATAATACCTATGATAATAAAATATAATTTTATACTAGCTTGCATTTCGGTATAAAAAAGGCAAGTCTCTGAGCAAATTTATTTTAACATGTGAATGTTTTTTTTAAAGTGAAGGGAAGATGATTTGGGGGTTGCGAAGGGGGAAGAAAGCACAAAGGGGTGCGAAGTGACGTCGCAGATGCACAAGGGAGACACCTCTTCTGTACTCCTATTTAATTATACAATACAATGTATATATTACACATTTTCATTTTTATAATTTTATACAATATACAATATAATAAGAAAGAACAGAATGAAATAAATTAGCCGGTGCAACGAAACTCTCACATGAATTTATATAAAGAATATATAAGTGTAGATTAAAACAAATTATATATATATAAATTACAGAAAAATTTCTACGCCTTTGAGTTCGGAATTTTACAAATCTGTATAATTTTTAAAGCTCAAAATTATTATTCGTGCTTTTACAAAAAAACCGTGAACTTTCTCTCATTTTCTTATACAGTAAATAATCACTGTATTTATGGGTACAGTTTTGAACAAATTATACAATAAAATGGTTTCATAAGTAATGCAAATGATGACATTGTGTAACTGATTTTCCTTTTCATACTGTTTTATTTTCAAGTGATTTCTTTTAGAATAACGTATTTCTTTAATTTTAATTTTCATAAAACTTCCAAACAGAATTAATCATCAAAATTAACAATACTACCTTAAAAAAAAAGGACCGATGAAACGGATGTTTTGCTCCTCTAACGGTTTTCAATTTAAGACGATACAAATTTCCTATTCAATAACAACGCCTTTGCTTGACGCATTAATTATTAATCACTATTAACTGACGTATGAACGGTCTTTTTAGTAAAGAAATGCAAACAAAATGGCGCCGACTCGAAAAAGATTAACTTTTTCGGACTGTCTAATTATAAATGTCTGCATTTGGTGCATTTTGGTCATATACAAACTTAAATATACTGATACCGAATGTGAAATTACCTGAGACGACTAAAGAACTGATTTCAATGCATCTCTGCTTGCAAAGATGCTCGCATAAACATTATAAGAGTAACAACAGCGACGGTTACATCAGTGGTTTCCAAATGGGGCGCTCCAATTGTTCAAGAAGGCGGTGACGGCCACAGAAACGTATAAAAAATGAAGACTAAATTTATAAAAACAGTTTATGGATTTATGAATCATACGTATTATTATTTATTGAGCCGTTAAGTGAATTTATTGATTATGGATTGGTTGATGTATGAATTATGATTTAGAAAATTAACGATCGAGGAAATTATTTGAATTGAATCAATCCATTCATAACAAATATTTATTTGGCAGCACCACAATATATTTATCCTCCATTGTTTTCGAGGTTTTACAATAAACACCTGTTTGTTAATTATTTATTTCTTTGTCCTTCTAATCGTTTATTCTTTTTTGTTCCTCTACTCTTTTATTCATTTATAAATTTATTTATTTGTTCATCCGTCTGTTTTTTCCTCATTATTTACTGTTGTTTCCTCTAAATTAGGTTTTGTACATCCTGATCAAATACATAAAATTAAAATTTAATACTCTTGGGCGATAGAGGCGTTAATCACATCATATTATAATTAAATTTAACGGAAAAACAGAATCATAAATCAGTTCAAACGTATTTTTAATTGATTGCTATTGAAATTAAAAGGCAGCAACAATGACTTTAATTAAATTAACGAAATCTGAAATCGTAAACATTTTTACAGTTATAAAAATTAAGAAATTTTTTCGCATAATGTACTGAAAAATGTAAATGTTGTAAAAGAATAACTATTGTATAAATACAGCATTTAGGGGAGGAAACACAAAAAAAAATATAATGTCCCAAAACGGGACTCTGGGACAAAAACTTTGGAAACCACTGATTCACATAATAACATACGTATTTTAGGTAAATACTGTTTTTGACTTATGGCGGACTTTCTTGAAACGACAAAGAGAGCTGTAATTAAACACGGAAAACCTATTTATTTGTCATGCTTCAATTTCATGTCTGCGCACGAACATAGATCTCGTTTCTCTGAAAATATAAATTAAATATTTATATATACTATATATAAAAAAGAAAAAGTATTCATTCCCCCGAGTGGGGTTTTCACAGGGAATGTCAACCGCAAATAGCGGTTACCCTTATTCGAAAAAAAGAATCCCTCAATGGGGTCTGCTCTCGCGAAAACATCCCCTTCCTGTGAACCTGCAGGTCCCTACCAACCCTCTCATTCGCCTCAGCAGTGGAGGCGCACGACAGCGAATGCCATCGACATCCATTTTCTGTTCTCCCGTTCAATCGGATATGCATCACAAAAAATTACATAAATTTTAAATACACAGCAACATTCCTCAGTGGTCCTTGAAGTTAACGCAAAAGACACGTCCTGAAAACAGGCGCCGAAGGATTGTCATTCTGACGGGGAGTTGAGAGCGATCGGAGCCGCCATTTTGTCGTCTGCCAAAGGGCGAATGTCCAGTTCATCTGGCAGTGATGAAAGTGATGTTTTCGGTTATCTTAACTCATCGATTTGGGCGACGGTAGGAATGCGAACTTGCACCCGATTGAAAAAAGACAAATGAAACTGACCCAGTCAGGAAATATTGTATTGCTGCGACGGTTAGGAACATTTCACCTGAAGAACTCAGTTCGTCATTTGTAATATTAGAGAATTAAATTCACACTCAATTAGAGGAAACCCTCTTAAAACGATTTGCTCGGAATTGGATTTTTCGGACCAAATTTTATGCCTTTTACCTAATTCATACTTCAGATAAGGATTGCAACTGCGCTATTTTGAGCCGTTTGTAAAAATTTTACTTTTTTACATACAGTTGCACTCCCTAATAAAACTAATGGTGCACTCTGTTTTTTGTAAAGTTGTCCCCACTGTTTAAAAGCGATCGACAACAGAATAGTTTGTTTCTCGAAAAGAGGAAATTGAATTGAATACAAACTGTATTATTTCTATAGTCTGTAAATTTGTTGTGTATTTTTTCATTTTAAATTGTATTTTATTATAAAAATATTGTGATTTTTTGTCTTTAATTGTACAGATTATTAAATTTTCTCGTAAACTATACTCTAAAATGATTCATTTTTGAAATTTTTCAGATCTTTTAAAAATTTGTAAATTAACAATTAACTGAATGGTGATTTACGCTTTTTGTCGATTAATTGTATGAGATTTTTTATGATTATTAACGGACAGTTGTATTTGTGATATTTACTCTCTTAAAGAAAGTAATGATGTATTCTTTATTTTTCAATAATATCGGTGTAAATATTTTAAAAATATAGAAAACTTTTGCTGAGACCCTGCAATCTCTAATTTTATAAAAGATTCACTTAGGCAGCTACGGTTTATAATTACAGTATTACAGTATATAATCTACGTATATACAAGCGTGAAAATTCAATTTTTTTAACTCTCGAAATAAAATCAAATGGTCCGACGAAGGCTTTCAAACCTTTTGAAGTTAAATTCTTTCCGACACAGAAAACCAAAGTAAAAAAGGCAAAAAAATTTAAATGAGCCCTCATAAATATTTCGAGAACAGAAATTCTTTATTCACTGCCTAAAGATAACTTATAAAAGTTATAAAAATACTTCGCTTTTCAATAAATACTTTTTAATTGCAGTCGAATCCGCCCAACGGCTCTTCTAATTAACTAAAACCAAACCAAGTATTTATCAGTTGAAAAGAATTTTACGTCGTCAAAATACTTTTGAGAGCCACTTTATATTCTTTTCTTGGATTTTTTACTTTGAAATTGATTCATATTATATACTTTTGGTGACGCCAATATCAAATGATATAATAAAAATAATCAAAGCTCTATTCTAAGAAGACCGACTTATCATTTCTTATTTATCAACGAAATAACTGAAATATTTATTCATAAATATTATGTTTATATTACGTTATTTATTTATATATTTTACATTTACTGTTTAGAGGGGTTTTTAAATGGTAGAAAATGATAGTGAAAGAGAAAAAAATTACATGAACAATGGGAGAAGATAGAAGGCACATTAAAAGAAACTCATTTTGAAATTGGAGTTAAGAAATTGTTTTCGATCAAATTACACCGCATTATTAATTACTTAAAGAATAAAATTATTCGCCGAGTATAATTAAGCGAAGTACAAATATGGCATTCATTTTAAAGGGGAAATTCGATCCGAAAAATCCAAACACGTTAGAAGGCTCGACTTTTACCCTTTCGTCCAGTCTTATCGAGTTTTCACCCCTTCTCACCACCCTCCACCTCATCAACTCCAAGGACTACGTATAAATTTACAATAAATAATAATAGTTTTTGGTGTCAACTTGAGAAAAACAAGTAAGGAGAGTCCTAACGGCCTGAAAACCGTCAACACTTCATCCTGCCGTCCAACAGCTTCCTCCACAGCTCGTACTGCTCGAAGGGTTTGATCATGTGAAGGCTTATGGACTTCTGGGCGTTGCACGTGGTTATGCTCAGACGGCGGTTGATGAACTCCGTCACGTGCACCCTCTGCACGTTCTTCTCCTGCGCGACTATCCCCGTCGTGAAGACGTCCTCCAGCCTCAGGTACGTCATGTCCAGCATGCCCTCGTACAGGTCGTGGATGACGTCGGCGGTCATGAGGTAGGCCGGGCCCGTGGTGAAGTCGGGGAACAGGGGGCGGTTGTACTGCTGCGGGGAGACGTAGTACTTGGACGCCCTGCTCCGGATGGGCTTCCACTTCCGGGCCAGCTTCCCGAATATCTTCCTCTCGTCTTTCCAGTGCGCCGTCACGAAGTCGAGGAGCTTGGGAATGTTCAAGAACATGTCGTCGTCCGTTTTCAGGACGAACTTGGCCTGGCCGCAGTAGTTGTCCACCCACTCGAGGATGGAGGCGGTCTTGAGAGTGAGGTTGTTGTAGGAATCCACGAAGTTGGCGAGGATTATGTCCCCGTAGATGTCGCTTTCCCCCCGTATGAGGGTCTCGTTCCCGTTGGGGGACCGCCCCAGCATGAACGCGATCGCGACGTCTTTCCGGAGCTGGTAGTGGCCCCAGGTATGGCGGATGGCTTTGCGGGCCTCCGCGTGCTCGTGCGCCGTTGTGATGAGGATGACTAGGCGGAGGCCCTTCCCGAAATCCTGGCACAGCTCGAGGTTTGGCACTCGGAACCCTGAGTCGTAGAGACTTCGCGTTGGGACACCCTGTAACCACCAGTTAACTGTAACGGAGCTTTAACCCACTTTCTCTGAGTGGGAAAGGAAGTCCAAAACTGAGGCGACAGCCTTTCCTGCGCTCGTCACCCATGCTCGCCTAAGTGGCAATTAAATCAGGCCGGGCACAAGCCAGCCCCCCCATAATTTCCTCATAAAATCCCCAGAACGATGAATAGAATCCGATTATCTCGGGCGAACGTGGGCGTGGAAGAGAAACTTAATTCGTTTAATGACGCAACATTTTCTAATTGATAGTCAGATAGCGACAGCAGCAAATCCATCGAGAGAAAGATTGGGCGAAGTGAGGCAGTCACAGTGGGGAAGAGGGAGGCGTACCTGTACGATGTAGTCGACGGTGACGTTTTCCACTTTGGGGGGGATTCTCTGTATGACGCTGGGTTTGTCGTCCTCGGGGGGTGGCGGGGGCGGCGGATTGTCCTTGGAAGTGTTTTTCAGAGGAACTGTATTCCAAGATTCTTTCTTCTCATCCGTTTTGTTTTTAATTAACTCGCTAAGGCTAGATAAATTATTATTACTTTTTTCGCTAATACTGCCCAACAGTGAATAAATACTCGACGGCTCGTCCGCTTTTTTTTTAGTGCGAAGACTAGAATATGAGTATGATACATTTCCTAAAGCTGCAAACAGAAAAACGATTTCGGATTTTATTCGAGTCGTCGCCATCATCCATCAAAATCTTCACATGCGGCCTCGCGAGAGAGATTTTTCATAATTAATTACCAAAAATCGGGAATTGGAGCGCAGCCCCGGAATGGGAGGGGGAGGAGGAAAAGGGGAAGTGCGGAAATGGTCGGATAAAATCCTCAATTTATTAGGCGAAGGGGTTTCAAATGGGTAAAAGATGTCCAAATGACCATTACATTATATTCCGTTTTCCTGTTTGATTTACATCTTTTAGCACAGATTAGACGCAATGGATTGCTTTTTCTATGTGCAATTTTTACTATAATCGTAATAAAGTAGTTGTTACAGATTTTCCGTATTTCACTACTTTTTATATTTTTCCTTTCCTTTTTTCTTTATTTTTCCCGTATTTTCTGCTTTTCCTACTCTTTCTTTTTCACGGTGAGGATTAGAAGGATGAGGCAAAAAATCTGAGGCAGCATTTTCATTATGAAAAAGCAGTCGTTTGGACTGGTCATGAAAAAAAGGCAATGATCCATTATCTAAGAAAGAAAGCGAAACTTAAAATACATAAAATATGAGTTGAAGTCACGAAATATTTTCATTATAGTCGCACATGGGTCGGAATGACTTCTGTGGTTGTTCTGGAATTAGCAGGACAAAAAATAAGCTTTACTTGCTTGTATTTCTTCAAACAATGCACTTATTCCCCACAAAGTACAGTACGGAAGGAGATGTTTACTTTCCTCCGGTTGTGGCTCAACATCAATTAAAATACAGGGGAGATGGGTCTTTCCCTGAAAGTGAATTATGCCTCATCGGGAAACTTTCTCAAAAGGGACCGCAGACGATTTCCACGGTCACTTGTCACTTTCATTTTCCGAAAACAGTTCCCCAGTGACCCTCACAAGATTTTTCGCGGTTTCATCGCAAACCTCAACCGAAGTAACCTCCCTCTCTCTCTCTCTCTCTCTCTCTCTCTTGCTCCCTCTCCCGGTCGGGGGGAAATCCATTACGGGTCAGAGTCACAGGTTCTGCCTTTGTCGGACGACTTTCGATATCGTCATTCGTCCTTGCCTGGCAATTTGCATGTACTGTGTGGACATAGAGGACACAGAGGACATGCGAGTGACGACCATCTGCACCGGAGCGATTTCCCTTCCATTGGATCTCTTCGTTTTCGCCTCGAGAGATATCTTCTTTAGCCCCAAAATTAAACGTTGACTTCGTCGCCATTTTGGCAGTGCAACGTCGGCCACTTTGAAAAAAGGAAATCTGACAGTTGAAACCAAAAATATAAAACGTTAGAACGGTGTTAAAAAACAATATTCGACCGTATTTTGCGCAAAATTTTGAAACATCGCCCTCCTTTTCTTAACAACATATGATCCCACCTAATGTTCTTTTCGGTGAAAAATAAATTCACGCAGTTCAGGCAACGTTTCTCAAACAAAAAACCTGACAATATCATAGTATAAACCGCCCCACTGCGACAAATGTTGATATTTATTTAGGTTCGATTGGACACAAAAACCTGCTCGAACCCATTCGGGGAAATCGTGAAAAAATTAATTAACATTCCTTTGAAAGGAGTCGTTATATAAATAGAGATACCTGATAGTGTGGAAGGGAACTGGAAAATGTTCAAGGAATTCTCGGAAAGGACTGAACATGGCGACCTGAAACACAAGGCGAAGTGGCGGAAGTGTTAACAGAGGCTCAAAGGCGAGGCGGCCAAAGGAAAAGCGTTTACCTTTGCCGGACTGATGGAACGATCCGTTCAAACTGGACGTGTACGCCGAGTACAGAAAGTACATAAACCCAGTCGCCGAAACCAGCATTACAAAAAGCGTTCGCTTTGGTGGAGCCATTTAATGAAATTCCCTGAACATCCTAATGGGTTTTACTTCTCCACGTGGAACATTCGATCTGAAAAAACAACACACGATTGACATTTAGTTGATATCATTTCGTGAGAGCCCCAATTTGGGGAGAAGAGGGATTCCCCCGAGAAGAGAACACAAATCGCCACTTCGAGAAACTTCAAAACCAATTGCTACTGTTCATTAAGCTTCAGTTAATTAGTTTTATCTTTTACCGTACTTTAAAAAAAACATTCAAGGTTCGTTTTTTTATTTACGTAATTTTCTCTCAGGGGAATAACAATCAGTTTTTATACATACTGCTATTACAGTTTTTATATGTATTTTATGTAGCCGAAGGGGTGAGTAGTGTGACTGGAAAACGCGACTGACAAAAGCACACATTCAACCAATACAGTACGCGACATATATTAACTACTATATTAACCGGCCATAATAAGAGTTTATCTTAATAAATGTATTAGCATTATAACTTTTTGGCTTTAGTATTTTATAAAGTGGAAGAGAGGCGCCATGCCATGAATTATATTTTAAAGGAGTCGTGGAAACCACTGCTATTAAACATATTATATCCGTAGAGATAACTGCAGTCATAAATAATGCAGATAATAAAATAACCGATGCAGTAATAAGGGTCGGCAACACTTTACCGCATAATTAACATAAAATCCACATCCGCCCATCAAATGATATCCAGCTCGGTTTCAATTGAAAATACAAATAATTTAAAAAAAAATACATAAAAACACTTGGAAGTTTTATTCAGTTCAATCCTCAAAAAATTCCACCAGCTCTCATTCCATCCGCTAACAGCTACCTGGGTCAAGATTAACGTCTTCGACCTCACTCAAAGACTCAATCTCAAAATCAGGTTTCTCACTTCGAAACAAACATACTCATATAACCGTCCTCACTGTCTGTAATAACAGTAAACGCGAAAAGAATGCAGCAGGAAAACTCGGGCGTTACACCAATCAATTTTTAGACATTCAAAATGGCCGCCATAATGTAGACATCGGGCAAAGTGGTCAACCGACGACTACAAACACATAATGCATTTCTGTAATAATATGACATATATAGATAATATGACTGAAAAATTTGTAGTCTGACTGTGATGTAATGTTATGTATTATATGTTTTGGTGACAAATCTGATAAATTTTATTGTTATGACATTTCAAATATATGAATTATAAATATAAAAAATATTTGTTAATTTATTTATTGCTAGGGGGCTTCGCCCTCGCTGGGGAATTCATTTCTATACTTATACCTTAATATAAGATACAATAATTCCTGAAAATTGATATAATTTCCTGAAAAATTAAACGCACCTTGATAATCCCACTGCCCTTAACTCTAAATATTATAATAAAATTTAATAGTGAGTATAAATGAATATGAATGAATTATTTTTCAAAAAATAGACGGACAGAAGTTTGGCCCATTTGGCCGACCCGACCTCAGATCTGCCACGTCAACGCCAATCAATGGCGGCTCATTCCGGCTAACCTTCAGGTAGAGGAGTTCTGCCGGAAGCGGTGCCGATCCGCACCTTCCGGTCGGCGGCTCAAAGGGAGCCAAAGAATCTTCCCACAGAAGTCGTTATGGTCGCCGGCCAAAGGAAAACAACCATGAAGGAGGCTGCCCAAATTCCGGGCAATAATTACTCCTTAAAAGCTACTCACAGTCGTCTCCCGATTTCATTTCGTTCAAAGCAAACAAAACCTAAAAACAGAAGAAAAATGGTTTTATAATGTCAACAAAGCCATTTCTGTTCATTTCCCTAATGGAATTCACCATTCGTTGTGTTGTGACGTCATTATTAGGATTCTTTTTTGCCTCCGAGTGAAGGGAGGCTCTGGCATGTGGAAGTTATGGCGACGGGAGAGAGGACATCGCAGAAGTAAAGCAGATAAAATAAGAAATGACGGCTTCCAATGGAAAAAGAGAACTTTCTATTTAATGAAACTTCCTCAAAAGATTTCCAATGCGCGCGCCTTTTAGGATGTTTTTGGTTTCTTGTGTAATTTGCCTTTTTTGGCGGATGACGGAAGGCAAAATTTCGTACGGGGAGATATAGAGTGAGAAGAGGGGGGAAGAGAGACAGATAAAGAAAATAAATAGATGAAGAAAAGGAAAGAGAAAGAAGACAGAAAAAAAGGAAAAAAGTACAACAAAGAGAGATAAAGAGGGAAACAACATAGAAAGATTAATTAGAACGACGTAAAAAAGATTGGAATAGAGCGTCAGCTTTAATTCAGGTCCAACCAAATGTCTTTGTAAACGTGTGCCTATCATTTTGGCTCCTTCTGGCCTTCCCTCAAAGCCAATTCCCCGAAATTCGGGCCAAATATTTGTTTCCGATGACAATACGACGTTCCGTGACAGTAATTGGCGGGTAATGATAAAACACGTTAATTGCTTAAAAGAATGTAAAAATGAAAGGCTGCCATCCATAATGCATTTAATCAATTTGAATGGGGGCGGAGTGTGAAAGAGTGTGAAATTGCACGGCGAAAAGACTCCCGCAAATTTTCGCAATTAAAAACTTTTAATTAATAAAAAGGAAATAAGTTTTTCGCGGGAGCCCTCAATAAAATAAAGGTGAAAGCAATTTCACGAGCTCTAAAAATTAACAAATACTTTTCCGAGAACGTGTGCATACACTGAACGTACCAACCAAATAAATGGAGTCGGTTTTAGTGACAAAAGCTTCTTTGTTTCGCCTCAGCGTCAACCCATTCAAGTGCAATTGCGGCTGCTTTTTTAAGGCTCAGGTTTATTTTAGATAAATCCGCTTGACTTTATTAATTTTCCTGCCGGAGGAAAAACGTAATTTATTGTCGGTAATAGAGGGAAAGAAAAAGAATAGAAAAAGAGGGAAGAAAATTGGGAATAAAATGGAAGAGACAGAATTTAAAAGAGGTAAGGGAGGAAATTGTGAGAAAAACAGAAGAAAAGATGAAGAAGAATAGAGAAAATAAAAATTCCATTTCGAAAGGAAAAAACCGAGGTTTTGTGTTGAAAATCCTTGTTTCGGATTTTTTTGAAAAGCAAAATTTTCGCTAATTCTCAACAATGCGTTAATGGCAACAAGCACGCAAGAGGACTCATTGCTAACGATCGAGGTCGAATGAGTACGAAGAGTACGTCCCGGCCATGAAGAGTTCTTCTTCATCTGCGGTTGTCTTCGGTCGCCCATTCGACTCCGACCCACAAAAGAGCAGATGAAAACGACTTCCGATTCATTGCATCACTAATTACACCATCGCAGTAATTTGTTTAACCTGAATTAAAAGCGTTTGTTTGCAATCGTGTCACGGACCGCGGTCGTCCTAAAACAGGCAAATCACTATAATTTTTCATTGGCCGGATAAAGCAATCATATTCGCCGAAAGGAAACCCCAATTATGACCCCCGGGAACTTTTCGATTAAGACTTTTCCAAGAAAATCCCTCTTTCGACGTCTCACTTCGAAAATTGTGTTTTCCAACTTGTCATTATAATTCCGATTCGATTATTCGTGAAAAATTCTCCGAATTTTCCACTCGGAATGCATTCCCGCATTTTTTGCACAAATACTTGGAGTGGAATTTCGAGAGAAATTAACATTCGAGTGCCGAACCTGAGATTTGTTTGTTCAGGTTATGGTATTCGCAAACCGGTCCGCCGTCTGCTTCATTTCGAGATCGTAATTCGGGAAACTGATTCCAATCATTCCCGTTTAGAAAAAAAAATTAAATTGATGGGATTCTGACTTGTCTGTGTGTCTGACACTTCGGACTATTAAGAGGCTTGCTAACATTTAATTAAACCATAATTATAATTTCATTTTTATAACAGCCAATCTGATTTCCCCTCATCTCTTCATTTTTTGACTGCTTTCATATTTTTTTTTATTAATTATTTAGAAAAAAATATACATATTAATATTTATTTTGAATTTTGAAACTCTTCACAAAGTGAAAAAAATTTAAAATATTATTAGAAGTCATAAATAACTTCCGGTTAACATAGTCATTATTTTTTGTCACCTTTGTATATGTTAAAGGCAATAATACAAATGTGCATTAACCCGTTAAGCGCTTATGACGGATATATTCGCATCATGATTTTTCTTGGAAAATGTTTCTTGGTTTAGTAACATTTTCAAAAAATGTTACAATCCAATACACCGAAACACATTAGCCATGAAACAATTACACACATACAAAAATGACCTCATGACTTCCAAACGAACAAGTAATTAACCAAGTAAATATCGGCTGATACAGAAGTTGAAAATGCAGTGGGAGGCAAAGGAAAAATAATTCCCAAAGGGGGCTTCAGTCAAGGGATACAAGTCGTCCCCGTGTGCATGAAAGGCACACAGCGAGTCTCAACGCCCCAAGAGAAGTAGTTTTCCATCGGCCATTTTCCTTTTGCGAAGGTAAAAACAGAGAAAACAGGTTAGAGAGACCCATTCACCGAACGAATGTCGCTAAATCCACGTCATGACCACTCACAGGATCATTAGGAGAGCTTATTTCGGTGGCGAGGGAGGTTCAAAATACAAGCCTCGAGCGCGGTTTCCTAACCTTAATTACAAAATCCGTAATTTGACCGATAATCGCGGGATGATGCGATGGCTAATAATCATACGATTACCACCGTGGATATTGAACTATTATGCCTAATGGAAATCTTTGGGGAGCAAAATGATCGGTCTAGAGTGAAAACTTCCTCGGAAGTTGAGCAGGCCAGTCCAAGGATTACAGGTCCGCGGAATGTGGAAGACAAAAGCTTCGGACCATCAGGGCACAGGCACTAACGCGGCCATCACCGTTTTATATACAGTATATGACTTGTATTGATATGCTAATCAAACCGGTTCCGAATTCAACCGAGCGTCGAATTTAGCAGAGAAAAATTGCCTATTTTCTCAACGAGGAAAATAATTTTTATAGGGAATTTGATTCACTGGGTTTTACCTTAAACTAAAAATTGTTTGAGCTGCAGCAAAAGGATAATGATACAATGATTATTTTTAACTCAGAACCTTGGGAGCCTGACTCTCAGTAAGTGTATTCAGTCGAGTCATAAATAAGCTCATTCGAACTTTTATTTATTTCACAGTATTAAACCTTTCTATTGTAGATAGAATAGTTCCTTTAACATTTAATCAGTCAATAAAAAGCTCAACAAACGGAACTGAATGCCTGAAGATTAAAGACGTGGAAGCGAATAACAAATTAGTCTTTTATTTATTAAACATTTGGAAAAAAGGGTTATCGTCTAAAAGGCTGATCAAAAGATAGCTATATTATTTTATACAGATATTTCCTTTATTTGGTTATTTATTTATTAACCTTTTCATTTCTGTGATTTTATGTATTTAGCTATGTGTTTTCAAATATCTATTCATTCACTTAATTATTTTCTGTTGTATCTGATATTATTTTTATATATTTATGCATCTGTTTATGTTTTTCTCTCAGCTCAGTTTCTGTGTTTTTTAATATATTTATGTAATGTTTGTTTAATTATGTATCGTTTCTTCCGTCCATCAAAAGATTTTTATTAGAAGGCTTGAAATATAACAAAATATATATTTTATTATTGCTTACTATGATTTTTAGTTAAGTAAGACAAACTATATATGACAGCTGAATAAAAGGCATCCTTTCTGTAATGAACCTAACGGTAATTTACATAAGAACCCAATCTATTTAGCTCCTGCAGGAGTTGTTATTGCTGGAGTCCAAAAAATATTTTGTGTGATTTAAAAGCTTCATAACTTCCTCCTTTTCTCTACCCTCAATTAATAAATATGGCACTTTCGGATAGAGTGGTTTGTCTCTCAAAAAGTTTTTTCCACTGACTGCGTTAACCGGATCAAATCTCTAAATATAAAAAAATTGAATGCAGAGTGGCTCTATTGAGCCATTATATACTCCACTCTCGTTTGAGTCGGTTCAAGTCGGCCTTTCATTTTCACCTCATTTTAAATAATTTGAGATGGAATCGCCGATTATGAAGCAATGAGTGAAAATACGCCTTTATGCAAAGTGCAAAATGAGTTTTGAGATTAGAGAAGAGGAGTTGACATCGATTCCGAGAATTTGACTGATAAGGCTAATCGCACAAAGTGCTCACCCTGATTTAAATACCGCACAGAATAAAAACAAATTTCATTATATACGAATCGATAAAAAGATAAGCCATTGATTGAGAGTGTTTCAATTCATCAGATGTGTTTCCGAAGCTCCAAAATATTTTCCTTCTGCTTCCATTTTCAGTTTGGCATAAATTTTTATTTTTTTTTAAACAGGTCCCATAACCCAGTTTATTATCAATTTTACGAACCGGAATGCCTTCGAAGTCGGCTGAGACGCCACCGAAGTAGTGAATGACCAACCTGAAGATTATCTGCGGGCACAGGGTATTCCAAAATCAACGCAAGTTTTCAATTTCCCGCCAGTTTCCCGGTGTTGTCGTAAATTTTCGAAAAGGGTAGTTGAAGCAATGCTTTAGTCCAGTGATGGCCAACCTACGGACCGCGAGACATATCCGGCCCGTGAAGGTGTTGCATGTGGTCCGCTCTTTTATTCCTATTTTCACATACGATCATCTTCATGCTGTGATAAGAATCAATGTGACAAATTTTGAGGCAAACATTCCGAAACTGGTTTCTGAAAAACAATTGCAGATATCGCACTAATAAAATAAACGTCAAATAGACTAATTTAAAAAATCCATATTTAATTTTCGCATAAGCTGTGTACAGGAAAGTCAACTTTGGCCCCCATATTATCAAAGGTTGGCCATCACTGCTTTAGTCAGTTTCATTATTCGAGTTTTTGGTAAAGAGTGGCGGATACAAAAAGAGAAACATATACACTCGGCAATTTTGGCGCAGCCTGTACAAAACCGCGAATTACAGATCATCAGCCCGTGAGGAACCTTGACAACACACTTCGCGTTTCGGATAAAACGAAGCGGGAATTTTCCGAATCCGCGGTTGGATGATTTCATCCGATCCAGGTATGCGCTAATCAGGTGGATCGTGATGGATGAAACCCCGGCAACACGAAGTAATCACTCTGGGCTCCTCTCTGCTGCCGCCTTCAGCAGTGCCCGTTGCGGAAGGACAGTTAGCCGACCTTCGTGGGATTACGCACGGTGACGACGCACAAAACACGAGAAAACACACACAGTCATCGTGCGTGTGCTTCTTCCGTTGATTTATCAATGACTTATCGAAGACTATTCGGCCTTTTAAAAATTAGCAACCGGTGTTTGCAACGTAACCGTAAAACACGGGTTTTCATCTTCTGCTGCCGCCATTTTTACCGTATATTCCCCTGCTTATTCTTTGCATCGAGCTCTTCTGATGAGGCAGCGATGGGGAGCGAAAAATAACTGAAAGGGGATGTTGACGGTACAAAACATTCTCATTCCCTTCAACAAATACTTATATAACGCCGGTCGAAAAGGTAAACAACTTATTTACAAAAAAAAAAACAATTGCAAATGGTTATTTCGGATTACCTCTGACGAAAATAGATAATTTTTAATTTAGAATTAATTTGTTAATTTAATTTCTCAAGGCTATTTTTATACATAACTTATACTTAATTTATAGATTATTTTCATTCCTACAATTATCATTTAAATATGAGTTTGAAAAACGAATGCCGAATGAATTCGATGATTTTATTCATTTTTATATTTCAATTAATTATAAATTAAACTTATATTTAATTTATTGCCTGTTTATATTTGCATTTAATCTAATATTTTTAAATTAATTTAATGTCTGTTTATACATTTATTTAACTTACTAATTTATTTATTGATTGTTTATAAAAAAAATGTATTGTTGTTTCCTTAATGCCCTCGGCCGAAATAAGGCTAAATTATTATATTATATATATTTCATTTAATTATTGTTTGATTATAACTGTAAAATATAAATAAAAGACATTATAAACAAGTAAAGGCAAAGGAAGGATTGAAGAAAGTTAAAAGAGGAGCAATGGGACATTGAGCAGTCTGTTTACTAAGCACAGAAGAAAAGGCGTCGAACATAATAGCATAGGCCTTGTCAAGGACAGTTAGATTAACGTGGAAAAAAGCAATGACCATTACAAATATTTACATGATAAATAAACCACCAGTGTGGGATTTTTTCATAATAAGGGGAACGTTGGTTATTCCAATATGGGTCAGCAAAGGGGCGTTGAAATTCACCTAACCTATTTTTCCTCATTCAGTTGGCTTTGCAGTGAAATTTAACAAAAAAAAGGAAAGTGAAGGTGAGCTCAGAAATTTCAAAAAACTGCCAATAATCTGACCCAATGCTACCAACATCACAATTTAACAATACAAACCAGTTGAGAGTTGCCTCAATTAAACTCATTAATTAAATTGCAATTCAATAATAAAATACAGTAATTTTTTAAAACAATGACAGCCACATCTGCTTGGATAACAAACACACTTTCATCAACTGTTCAGATAAAATAATTGTTAAACTGTTGAATTATAAAATTAACAAACCCTTTCCCTGAGAAGCAGAAAACAATTTCAATGGTTAATTCAAACTCCACTGGTCTTCTTCTTTTCTTAGTCATCTCAAAGTTTGCTGAGTTTTTCTTCTTCCCCTTCTCCTCCATCAATATTTTCTTTTTAAGGCAATGAATGACTCTGAAGGTTAGTCGTTACATCACTGATCTGAATGATGATAATTGCAAAGCAGGAAAGATACACTGCCACCCTTGAAAGTCAGAGGACAATACAATGAAGAAATCAAGGTTCTCAAATAAAATTTCAATTTCAGATAAACCAAAATTTGACTTTTTTGACATTATAAGAAAAATCTTTTGTTAAAATTTTTATTTAATAATCAGTTTAAGTTAATTAATAATATAACTTATTTTCAGTTAAAATTGTGATATATTTTTTGAATAAAAAGAGAATTTGTTTTTTAAAAATTTGATAAGATTAAATAAGAAACTAAATGAAACAGTTATCAAATTGGAAACAAATCGATTTCATTTTAATTAAAATAATCTTTTTTCTTAGTTAACATCAATACTTTGTTAAAACCAAAGGAAAAATAATAAGTTAAACTGCTAAATGATAAAAATACAGTTTCATATAAAAAATATTTTAGGTTTTAAGAGAAAATCTCTTGAGTGGTCCTTTTAGGAAGGAATTTTATGGAACTGGTCGATATTTACTTTTTTCAGAGCAGTGATTTCTGTCTTTAGCAGCCTTCTGATTTCAATATTATATAATGACAGTCATGAAAAATTCAAACTCTTATGTATATTTCCTTTTCGGATTCACTGTTTTAAATGTATAGAAAGTTATTATACTCTGTGATTTCATTCCTTAATTTAAACCTTTGGTAACAACTGTACTTGGACTACTGTTATAAACTGCAATGATTTTCTTAACAACTATTTTAAACTTATTTTTCTTGGCTGGGCATTCATTTTTAAACTCAAACCACCGCCGAAATAAAAAAAAAACAAACCCATAATTAGCAAGACAGAAAAATATTCAACTTTCCAATTTTTATCAATGTCCGGTAATAAACGAATGAAGTCATTCACATTTTTAAAAACTTTTTAAAATTTTATTATTATTAATGAAATCAATTTTGAATGTTAATGAACTCTCACCCACTTTTACTCGTAGTTGGACTAAACTAAATTCCACTGATTCTTTTTATATTTATTTAATTCCTTAAAACCCACAGGGATTTAACGTAGATTTTAAAATTATACAGCAAAAGCCACCAGACCCGAACCAACTCGTTCAGGTGATTTCGCTGAAACTGACAGAAGAAAACCAAAATCGCCACAAATAAGCGCGAATCTCGAAAAGTACTTACTGAATTAGGCACTTGCTGGGAAAGCTCACTTAAAATCCTGTTATCCTTTACATCCTAAGCTTTGTGCGTTAATATAAAAACGTATGTTGTCATCAATAGCGCGACCACAGGCACTTCTTGGCTTTTAACGTAACGCACAAGAACTGAAGCGATTACGTTACTCTCCATAGGATTAGTATCAAATGCGAATATCTTTTAATTATTCACGCCAATAACAACAGTCAGGCCGACAACCGCCTAAAATATAAAACTCTACTCCAATGCTTTTAAATTCCATTCTGGGTTTTGTTTTGGAAGTTTTAATCGGGGTCTGTTGGCAGCACTGAATATGAGCAACTTCCCGTGTGTCGATAACTGAAACGATTCTAAGTTATTTACACAATAATTGAGTTCTCTAAAATTTACCCCTCCCGTTGTCATTATTATTGTATTCAAAAAAAATTAATATCACTTTAATTTATTATTTACAATGATGATATATTTTTTTTTATTAAAACAAAATCTGAAATTATTTTAGTGACTTATCTAGTTTTGTTGAGGATTTTTTTTTAGTTGCTTTTTTATTGTGAATGTACGAAATTCGTCTGACAAAAATCAGACGTTGATGACAAGTCTGTAAATAGCGAGCGTTTGCTCCAGCCGGACCGGCATTTCAGTGCTTCCTATTATTTTTCAGTAACCGTCTTCTTATGATTGAAAGAATTTTATTTTTTTATAATATTTCAGTACGGAGTTTTATATTGGAGCGGAATGTCAAATCCCAGTAAGATATTTAAAGGATATGAATTTCAAATTTATATTCCGCGCCATTTTTAATGTTTCCTAATTTAGAAGTGCTTATTCCTCTATGTGAAAGCGTTTTATCCATTTCGAGTTGGCATTATTTCCTGATCTAAACTCATGCAGAGAGATTGTATGAACGTTCATTTTTTTATTTTAAATTATTCTTTTAACTTAGACTGTGATTTACAATTAAAATTTTTTTGGACTGGAAACGATGTACTTAAATGGTAGGAAAAAGTAAATTCATTATTTTTGGCAGAGAAATAATCATTTTATGTTTTTTTTTGATAATTCGACATTTCGAAAGGGAATCTTTGACTTTATTTTTGCAGTTGTGACGGGTACAAAGGGATTAAAAAAACTAATGTCAATAAAAAATAAAGGACAGTGAGGATTGAAAAATTAACATAACACTTCAGTACTTCATTTTTCATTCAGAGTCAATTTTTAAGTGAATGTTGGTTTTCATTTAATTTTCTACTAACCGTATATTTAATATGAGATGTAAAAGTAATGAAAATTTATTCAGGTTTGTCTGCAGCACTCTTACTTTGGAAGCAACAGGGTAAAGCAGAAATGGAGTACAAGAATTGAAGTGTCCGAGGTGTAAATTGAGGATTCCAAGTAGTGACAGGTAATTGAAAAAAAAAACATTTTTTTACAATAGTGAAAGGCTGGTGGAATAAAAAGCGGTTGCAGACTTTGATAAGGAAGCCAAAGCTGTGCGGAGTGAGAGTAAGATGCGCAGAACCCAACACGAATCAACTTCTCACCGCGCTGTCACAGTCACTTTGTCCAACCAATTCTAACCGAAAGGGTCCGGTCGGTGCTTTCGCTCGGGTTTATGTGTGTGTTTTTTTATACCCGTTTATATAATTAAAATCGGTTTGGAAAATTGGTTATTTTACCGGGGAAACTCGCGGGGGGTTTCGATTCATCATCGAATTATCGCGGTATTCGGGCGTTAATTATCGATACATGAAGCACACGGTTCGAGCTGAGGTTCGCCATTTCCAGTGAATGCATTTCGAGCGTCGCCATCTTTTTATAACGGGGATAAATAATGCATTATAGTAAATTTATTTTAATTATTAATCGAAATAGAGTTTTACGTGTGATCGGGAGGTGTTGAAAATATTGTCATTTGTCTGGGCTTGACGGTCAGGGTTTCGTGCTTCCTTTTCAGTCATCCCGGGCAAGCCTACTTTTACTCTACTTCGTGGTTAATTTTGTTTGTATTTTTCCTGTGGTGAAGAGTTTCTTTTATAATTATTCGTTCAATTAAATTGTGATAATGCAACATGTGGAGGTGGAAAATGGAAAATCGGCCCTTGTGTGAACTTTCACCGCCGTGTGTTTATATGGGAGAGAAATGCCTTCATGGATTATTTTAGAGGATAATCTGGGATTTTTGTTAGCAGTCGAGTGTCTGAATGCTTGATTGGATTATTTTAAAGGTATTTGCGTTTTGTTTTTGTCTATAAACAAAATGTATTTTGTTGGTAAATAAAAGGAAATTCCTTAAACGCTCATTTGAACTTTCCCTGCAACAATACCCATTCATGCACTGTCAGAAGCTGTGTGGGAAATGAATTTCAATTTGGATTTGTAGGAAATGAGATTTGGGTGTGTGCATGTGAAACACTGCATTTTGTCAACCCTTATTTCTGGGGAGTTTTGAAAAACCACCACCAGTCATATCATGCAATTTCTTCCATAACTAATTAGGATTGTTTTCAGGGGGAGGAGATTGTGTGACATGAAACACACTATAATTATTACAACTGCTTTTTCTCAAAATTGAATAATTTAGTTCACATTGGCCATGGCTTTGAGCAGCAATGAAATCAATCACAGCTGTTAATGATTTGTTCACTTTTGACACAAGCTTGAATCAAATTTAGATCTCAAAAGTTAATCGTTTTTTTTGTCTCTTCCACTCTCAGCATTGTTGTGGGCAATTCATCAGCTTTAATAACATTATCATCTAAATTAGCTTCTCATTTGCAAGATTTTTCTTATCTTGGCCAAAAAATGTAGATTATTATCTGGTATGTACCAAACGGCATATACAGTTCAAGTGAAGGCAGTTTGTTTTTTTAAACGTAAAGCTGCATTAACTTCATTGGTTGAAAATTAAGGCATAAATCCTGAAATTCTCAGTTTTTTGATCAACTGTAGAGATCAGATTTGAGTTTATTTCCAATTTTTTTGTTGTATTTCATTCAAAATATGGTTGATATAGTTTACCTGAAATGAATGTTCACTGTTAGTCAAATTCTGCTTTTTTGGTTGGACTTATTTTTACTTTCATTTACATAAATATTTTAGAAATTGTGGCAAGAAAAAGAGCAATGAAATTTGAAAACAAATCAAGAAAAAGTGAAAATAAACTACAGCATAAAAAAATAGATAAACAAAAGAAAAAACCAAGAAGAAAGTCTCATGTGATTGTCATTACCAATATGACTTGTCATTACACCATATGATGTGTCATTAAAGGAAGATTGGAATGATACAGTAAGTCTGGTTCAAAGGCAGATACCGTAGAATAGAATTGTGAAATCAGGTATGACTCAGAGTATAAAAATAGGTTGAAATCGGGAACGCCTGGGAAAAAAGGAAATACAGAGGGAATGTAATGGCAAAAGCAGACCTGAAAGAAAAACCTTCATTAATTTTTTAAAAGGGTATGGTTTTTAATTTGTAATTAAACAATTTTATTTGTATTAAAGTAATTTTTCGTACGATGAATTAATAGTTGACCGGAATCGTTTTATTGTTATATACATCTTTTATTTATTTCATACCGTATAATTGAATTTTTCCACAGTGAAGAAATCCAGAACAAATTAATTTAAAGTAATCACAATTTAATTTAATTTTTTACCCTTTTTGGGATTTCCATTGCACTTTTCTTTTATAGAGACATTGATTTTATGAACACTATTGCAACAGTTCAATTCTATTCATTATTTAGTTTTTATCGGGTAAAAAGGCCAAATCCAGATTTGTTTCCCCAGGACAAGAGAGGATTCGCCAGGGAAACTCTGAAAGGCTCCCTTCATCGGGCAGGGCGGCCTGGAATGAACTGGAGAGACAGGGATTACACAGGGGGAGCTTTCATTCTGCCTTGAAAAGCCCGGGCTAATTCGATCTCTGCTCGGTTTAATTCATTCTGACTCTCATTGTGTTTCGATTTGCATTAATATTATTTTCTTTTATTTTTTAATGAGAGCATTAGGAGTAACATAAAAGAGTGATTCATGCACCAGCTTGACGAGACTCGATTCATTTTCATTTTTTCCAAATCGGGGAATTAATCATTGCAGCCATTACACCTGGTTTTCCCACTGTTTCCGACCTTGAACTAGACTTTTCCGGATCATTGTTTAGCGCCAAAGTAAACTTCACTGACATCTTATTTAAAGTGAAATTACATAAATGGTGACACACTTAATGGGTGTTAAGTACAAAGGTCGGAATGATACTGTGACTTTATTGGGCGGGAAAGGAAATAATTAGAAATATCAAGTCGAGTCATAAATGACTTCTGTTTTTTCATCAAATGTTTATTTATTCAGTTGATTGCGAAGCCTTTCTGTTGTTGCCGGGATATTGCCTTTAAAAGGTTGTCGTCTTTTGAGGTCGCTTCTCTGACCAATTTGGTTATTAGTCCTTCACATTATGCACAGCCATAAATGAATAACATGCACTTGCCAGAGTTTGAATTTGACTACAAAGTGAACCCAGTGGTTACTCACAATCCTAAGACATGAACGGCTTCATCAAAAATATAAACATTTTTTATTTGCTAAATTAGATTCCCGGCTCAGTTCTAAGATAAAGATGTCCTTAGTGTATTAAATAATAATTATATATATTATAAGTAAAGTATAAGTTAAAAAATATATTATTTCCAAAACAATGTAGATAAACATTTAAATAAAACCATAATCACAGTTGATAAGTGACCATTAAGGGGCGTATATAATTTCGTTATTTTTTCTCCAATAATTAATCAGATCATATCATCAGAAACACAGATAAAAATCTCGAGCTTAATAAAACCGTGCAAAAATTGCAATTCTCGGACTCGGATTTCTTTGGCCTAAAATAAACAGGGACATTTTCGCGCTATAATAAGGCATAATATGACACGCGATATATAACTGAAATGAGTTTGTCCTTTAGGTGAGTGAATATAGAGGGAACAGTAGAAATTGCAAAATCCATAAAGAGTAAGGTCGAAGGTAATTACATAAAGTTGGAGAAGAGATTATCTCAATCTCAGCAAAGTTGCATGGAAAGTTTGAACGTTGCAGAGCGCACTTCAGATACTATAAATGCTGATGACTGCATTTCTGAACAAATGCTGATTTGCAGAACAAACAAAATCTTTTTCGAAAACAAAACCGTTGTAATCAATTATTGTGATACAAACGTAAAATATCACAGCCACAGAAATTGCTTCAATATAACAGCACAGAAATTAATTATGGTTAATTAAATAATGACATTTTATTAAATTTATAAATGCATTGTAATAATTACTTGAAGATTAATGATCATTTAAGAGGAATTTACTTCAATTCTATAAAATAATGATTCCTTCACAATATAACTGTTTAATTATTTTATATTGAAGGGAGATGGGGAAAAACGAAAAATAATTGATTCAATTGATGGAAATATTATTAAGAATTTTGTTTAAAATGACTGAAAATAATCGCTGAGTCATCACCGCGTAAAATAAATGGAACAAAACATAGTCATAAAGACTGTATTGGATTCCTTTTAAACACTTTTCTTTTCGCGATTGCTTCAATTTAGCCGTTATTTTACAGTTCTGTGCGGTTTAACTCAATCAGTGCTGCAGTCAATTAAAATGAAACCACGAGAATTTTGATTCGGCCTTTTGCGTTGAAAGTTGAAATAAAATAAAAATATAATATATTAATAATGCCCAAGGGCTAATTATTTAACGCAGTGAGCCATAAATCACAGTTTTTTAAACATATTTGTTGCTTTCTTTCCTGTAAAACCTTCCACAGGAATTCACCCAGCCTTTAATTCGAAGTTGTATCTGCAAAAGTCCCCCTCCCAAAGTCCCAAATAAAAAGAGAATAAAAAACGAATGCGGAAATAATACGGAAAAGCTGAGTCGAATGTTATAGATTCGCTTAAGGGAATTACGCATAATTGTCAAACGCAAAGGACTTCTTTTACAGTTAAATCTTTTATAAGATCTCGAGTGGTAAACCGGGAAAGTGGGCGAAAAGAATGCCAGAGGAAAAGTTTTCCATTTGATTCTAAAACAGTCCCTTAATTTATTCGAACCAGACTTTACATAATATTTTCATTATATGTATTTCCAAAAATATCCGAATTAAGAAGGTCATTTATTAATTAGTAATGCATTGACATTATTTTAATCGTATCATGTTTGAAATTATTATCAGTTGGGCGCAGACAGCAAGTCGGAGGGACTTTTCAGTTCAATATGAGTAATTATAGAGTTATTGCGATTTTTAAAGTTTGCATAATGTGATTTTAATAAACACTTTTAAATACAGTAATGAAACCCGTCGAGCAATGGTTTATTATATTCCATAATAGCTTATTAATTGTATTTTATTTGCACGGTTTAATGGGCCGGAATTTTAATTGCAGTCCAGAAGTAATTCGAGCGCACACACCCAAGAAAAATACCCCGAAGGTTCATCCATTTTTGAGCTGTTGCCACCATCACTGAAAATTCGATTTGAAAACCGAACAAATGGCGAACGCCCTCAAATTGAAAATACTTTCCGGTATTCTGCACCATCAATGGGTACCCAATTAATTGAATTCCTTCGCCATCCTTCCCCCCCGGCCTCCCGGAAAGAAGGCATTAAAATTTCCACGTCCTCAGATATCGTTTCAATTATTCGCTCCCTCCCGGCCGGTGATAATTTATGGAGTTGTCATCTGTCTGACAACCCATTTCATGTCGGTTCTTGACCTAAACTTATTAGAGAGTGCGATAAATATGTCAATAATCTTCGCCGGAGCCGAAATCTGAGTCGCATGTGCGATTTCGGAGCGTAATGTAAATTCATTCGGGGTTGTCCAAAACGAACCCGCCGCTAATTAATTAATGGCCTCCATCGAAAACGTACAGCTGCCACGAGGGATCGTCATAATCCTGTATCTTACCTTTTTAACCTCGGCAGGCTCGGACTCGAGCCTAAATTGATTAAATTCTTGTGCAGTTTTACGACACTTATGTTGTCAAAGGAAAAAGCGCTAATTGGTACATCGTCGTCCACATCACGTGTAAAGATTACTTTTCATTTTGTTTAGAAAAAAAAGAGTGAAAGACAGAATTTACTTGGTGAGATTTAAAAGTGCTCTGGCACTTTGTGGCAGCCATCTCCCCCGCTGGGAGTTTTCTCAAACTGCGCTACATAAACAAACAAATAAATAAAGGGATGCTTACAAATAGTCGGACAGACAAAGGCACGCGAGTTAAATTAAACTGTGAAAAATCAAAATATAGAAAGCGATTAAAATACGGAGAAATTATAGTAAAGTCACTGTATTAGTTAGAGTTTTGCCCCCCAAAAGTTCTGAGGGAAAAATCAGCGAATAAACATACTTTATTTGATTGCATACATAGTCATTCCTGAAATTGGGAATGGGGGGGAGGGGGTTACAATATGATCGATAATCGTCACACATCAATATTAATGGAGATAATCTTCGAAATAACAGCCATTAAACCTTAGGGTGGGCGAAGAAAGCTCCTCATACAGAAAAAAGGTTTTAAATTATTACACGCCATGGAAATCTATTATTGTTTAATCTCGCTTCCATTGTTTGTTTAAACAAAAAAAATGGGAAGAGGAGGAGGGACTCGTTCGTTTCATCGTTGAGAAACATTTTAACCCAGACAAGTGGTGGGTGAACCCAATGAGTATCTGTCCCATTTTGAGAGAATCAAATCACTTTCGAAATTTAGGTTTTCTATGAGAAAATTTTAAAAGGAGAGAGATCCTTCGAAGTCAAGTCGAGAGGTCATTTCACCCTCAGCAAAGGGCGCGGCAACAATATCAATTTAAAAATGTTTTCTCGTAATCTAATACGGACGCAGGAAAGTTTTACTTATTTGCAAATTATTAGAAATTTAATGTATAATTTGACCCTCAATCGCCGGGTCACAATGTTAGTGTGGTTTATTTTCGGTCTCATAAAACATAACTTCTCAGTTTTGGAGATTAATGCATGTGGAAATAAATTTTTTGAATTTTTTTCATCTCCCATGTTGCTGATGATGAATTGCCAATTGGAATCATATTAAGCCATCGAGGAACTTCGTTCACTCTCTTACTCAGGCGCATTGCGGCCCTCTCGAATCCCTCTCGAGCTTTCATCCACCCACCATCCCTCGATTCGGTCCCCAAATCGGATGATTCCAACCCCCATCTGAAAAGGCCGTCCGGATTAGGCTAAGACCGAAATCTCCCCCCGGGGACATTTCCCCAGATCCGAATCAAACGGAAAAGATATCTTTTGATTAGAAGAAGGGAGGATGAGAGTGGAACGAAGAGGGAAGGGGGTGGCGGGTAGTATATTGAAATTTTTTTTTTCCACGGAATGCCGACGTAAATCTCATCCGACGACGCCTAGTTTTAATTAGAGGTATGGCTCAAAGGAGATGCAGGCGAGGAGGGTGCATTAATAAATTTGGGTGTCACCTCCCCCTCTCATTCTGCTTTCGTTTTCAGCCGAAGAGATTGAAATTACTCCGTCTGGCTTTGAATTAGTCTTTGGCAATTGGGGGATGTAATATCTTTTCCTCAGAATTATTAGGTCGAGTCATAATTTTTTTATTGGAGTTTTCCCATTTTTCGAAGTATTCAACCCTTTTATTGTTGTTAGAGTGCGTAAAACTGAATGTAATAGTAAGATCTCTATATAGTGAACCCGATGGTTAGATACAGTCAAGAAAAAGATAAAATGAGATGTCTTCAGAACAGAAGAAATATATTGAGGGGGCATTTCTTGGGCGCGCCGCCATCCTCATGCTGAGCTCGACGTGAGAATAAACCAAGAGAGGCTTCCAGTACCCACAAGGGATGCATAATTGTGCTCATCATCGCCGTTCACACCCTGCCGTGGTGACTAAGCAGTTCCGAAAAAGGCATGGCAAGGGGTGATGGAAGTCCTATCGGTGTTGTTGGTCGCGCCCTTTTTTCTGGGTTTTCTTAAGAGATGAGGAGGAGAGCTCAGAAGAAGAAACGGTTGTGGATTCTTCTTAACGTGTTAATTATACCCGCGACGGGTGTTCCATACGCACGGCCAAATTAATTAAAGGCCGAACCTAATTATCTCTTATCATATGTCACTATAAGGTTTGTTATATAATTTTTAGTGGAGTCAAAGATCATTGCATGCCTCAAGGTGGAGCCTTGGAAAGGAGTGACTCGGAAGTGTGCGGCCATTTTTATTTTTATTACAGAACAGAGCTTTGAGTGGCCGCCGAGAGTGGGCGTCTGCCTAGGCCAAAATACTCACTTTTGATCGGTTGGAAAACGCTTTCTCCGCCGCTCAAATGTTTGCTTTCCATCGTTCGCTTTTCAGGTTCCGGGGCAGTTAACTGTTTTCGCTGCTAAAATCCTTGACCCAGTTGGCGATATTTTTATAGACGACCAGGAAGTAGACTTTCCTATGGGACTGAGTTTTGGTGCCATCCTCAAGTCCCCCTTTGCGCTCTAAAGTGAAGAAGCTCACTATGTTTGCACGGTTGAGAGTACATAAACCTCAATATTTTTATACCAACATTTGACATTCGTTCTGTTTGAATTTTATACCTCTTTCGGCCGGTCTGGTGTTAATAAAGTCACACAAGACTCAGATATTTAGGAATGGAATATCGCGGCTCGAACAAAAGCCAGACGCAGTCCTTAAAAACTCATGAAACCCTCAAAAAGCCTTTGAAGCTTCAAATGCGAAGGAATGCTCTCTTGTGGGTGCCCCAGATGTTTGCCAAACCAGAGTTATGCGCTTCTATTTGTTCAGATATCACCACCGAACAATTTTAAAACTTTTATCTCTTTTATTTGTGTTTGCCTTTCCTTAATTGACACAGGTAAAGGCTCAAATTTCATTAGTGGATTTGATACACTCGCACGTCGGTCGGGGCGCGGTCGGGGCCCAGAAAACGTTCCCCGGCCAATTATTCCTCGTTGGAAAGCCTCTTATTAGTTTTTTCTCCGTCCTCCGGTGTGACTTTCATTCAGGTTCCCGCACAAAGCGTCCGACTCGCCCCGGAGGTTTTGTCCGAAATCTCTACAACTCTCCTCAGGTATTTCCACTCGTCGAAATCACTCGTTCTGATCTTAATCTGCTCCGTCCGTAAGTCGGATGCCCATTATCCTGAAAAAATGTCGCGGGCAGTAAACACGTCACGTCAGAGGCGGTTTGGTAATTTCGACAGAACCTGAAAAAAAGGAAACCAAAACCAGTGGAAGGCGCCTTTCCGATAGACCCCCGGCCTCTCCGCGTTTTATTTCGATCCGCTCATCCGTCTATGAATCGTTATGTTAATTTATTTTCTCAAAGGGATTTCAATCCTGGGAAGTGTCCCCTTTTTACTGTTATACAGTTTGAATGTTAAATTATGGAGAGTAGAAGCCGTTCCTACTTACTATTATTGCCATTAAAGTGACAGATATTTCAAAAAGAACCAACTCTGCAATATATTGTATTTTACATAAATTATACAGTGACTACAGAATACAGTTGCGCTCAATTTGTTAATTTACTACTGCCAAACCCCAAATTTTAATGGTTTTTAGTGAATGCTTTAATTACGCGACAAGTTTAATCCTTTTCAGTTTTCATTGAAAACTCGTTCTGTATTAACTACAGAAAATTGAAAAACTGAACACACAAAATAATTGGTAGAAGATCTTAATTTAATAATATAACTTTTTGATAAATGTAACTTGCTGACCTAAAACAAAAACTATATCATCAGCTTATTCTAAATTATTATTAGCAACATTCACAAGTTCTATAAAAAAAAAAAAACATTCTATATTATGAGATTATATTTTTAAGCAGACAACCTGCACTTGGCAAGACTTAACATCATTGTTTATTTTGTTTGAAACACATAAAAATTAAAAAAAAAAACAAAGTAATTGTAAATGTGTGAGTTCTGTTTTGGGATTACTCCCATGCAATGCCAGTTTTTGTAAGGCTGAAGGCAGTTTTTGTGATATAATTCAGCAATAAAATGCGAATAAATCCAAACAATTAATTCATTTCTAAAATGACTGTCATTTGTCATAAGGACCGGGTTTCTTTTCTCCGTGTTAGTGGAATATTTCGATATGTTTTCAGTCAATTCTTCGACAGATTTATAATTGTTATATAATTTTAAAAGCAGTACTGCGAGGATTGAATAATCATTACGGTTGCCAATTTAGATTGACACGGTCGATTATGCACCGCCCAACCGCAGCCCGAAATTGCCCTGAAAATGGCTTTCGGCCCCCCAACGGCGTAGGAGTATTTTTTATACGAAGAATCGGGGTTTGTGGTGGATTGGCCGCAGATGTTGCTTTTCGCCTTCTCTTTGGGCATTTTCTCGTCTGACTCTTCGTGTCTGCGATGAATTTTCATGATGAGAATTTGTTCTAATTTTATAATTGAAAAAGTTTAAATAATTTAAATACCTCGCGGTAATTCATGGTTTTATTTAAAGGAAACTGCAATAATATTTTTGCCATGAAAAAATGAAGGAAATTGGAAAGAGGGAAAATAAAAGAAAGAACAAAAGATTGATTGTTGAAATGTCAATAGGTGAACAAAACAAAAAATGCAATAAAATAAAATTTTTGTGAGAAAAATAATATAATATAGTTTTTGTTAGGAAATTTTTTGTAAAAAGAAAATTTAAAACAGAGTTTTTTGTCATTAAACTAAACACGTTAAACTTTTCCGATGAGAGGAAAATTAGATAAACAAAGGGAATCGGAAAGAAAAGAAAAGGAAAACAACAGAAAGAGTCGATTGTTGAAATGTCTGTATGTGACCGAAGACGAAAACAAAGGAATTTAATATAAAAGCAAAAGTTCCTTTTTCTCCTTTCGCAGTCGCCACATTTGTGTGTATTAATAAATCCCGAAAAATATGTTTTGTTTTAGGTAAATTCAAAGAGAAGAGGATTTATGAACTGTTATCGGCATTCTAAAGAAAAGTCCTTATCAGAGACGGTGACTCTCATTGTTGGAGTTATGGATCGAATCATCGGAACGACCGAAAACACGTTTATTTCATTAGAAAAAGTAGAGATGAAAAAAGAAAGTCGAAGACTCGAAGTTCACGAAAAACATTTCCCGTCCCTTTTCTCGGCGGAATGAGGTCAGTCATGATGTTTTAGCAGAAGAAACTCCGACATTAATTTGTCGGAACGGATTATTTCGAAATTTTTTTTAACATCGAGGAGCTCATCATAAGCTGAGTGTTTATTTTGAGAAAATGAAAAGCTCTCAAGGGGAAAGGCGATTCGTCAAAGCAACCCTTTCTACCCTCCGAATCCGCCCTTCTTTTCCTCCCCAACTGCACGAGTGTGTGCATTCGGTAATTATTTCTGTTTCGGAGTCCGAAGGGGTGTCTCACCTCCCCTGGGGCTCGATCGGGGGGTGGAAGTTTGCTTTTCATTTTTTTATGATGTCATTGGCGCAGGGGTGAAAAATTGGGTCTTATTCACAAGAGGAAAACTTCTCTCGAAATTGAAATCGTTCTTCGAACTGTCGATTCGCAGAAATGATGTTTTCCAACGACAGCGCGATATTTCACGATTATATAATAATTAAAAATAAATTTGGGTCGGGAGCACGAAATCGCACGGAGCTCACCATCTTAAATTCGTTTGAAAGGCCTCGAGTGTAAAGGTCACGCGGTGAGAAATCCACCAGTCGAATACATATGGCGAACCGATGTCAAATAAATAATTAATTTCACAGTAAAATGTGTTCGAATATTAAGAAATTATGAGCAGTGGTAATTTACTTTGGACAAAGTTCCAACGACCTTTCGTAAGCAGTCAAATGACCGCTTTCAATTTCCGATATACAACTTAACTATATCGCCATGGAAATTACTGATTTTTTCTAAATATACATACAACCCGCTTTTTGATATTTACAAATTTTTCATAATAAAATTGGAAGCTTGTCCAGTCATTTAAAAATTTCAAAAATGCTCTTATACTTCCAGAAAGAATATATTATTCTTATATTTATAATATGAAAACAGATAAATCTTTTTATTTTCTTTTTTCCCTTTTTATTTTAATTAAATAATGCCCTAAACTCGCTAATTATCTTTCTTCTTTCATGCCAATGGTGCAATTTCAACCTCTGAAGCCTTTCCTCTAATACTTCCCTTAGTTTTTCCATTTCCAAACATTCCCCCCATGAAAAATGCTACATCTTCTCCTCTGCACCGTCTCACTCTGTCGACGTTTGTGTTAAAATATGTCCCTTTTCCTGATCTTAAAAGTTCTAATAATTTCATTTCTGCTTTGTTTTATAATATTTCCCAGAAAAAAACTAAATAAATGAAAAACGACCCATAAAAAGCGGAAATTATCTGTGAATTGACATAATGAAAAGGTAGTTTTTAAACAAAATATTTTTATTATCTAATTTGCTAAAAAATTTTTCGGGTTAAGATATATATTTCTTTTAGCCCGCGTTGACGGGACATGTTTTTTTTTCTGTAAAGGTCATTCGAGCGCTCACGTAGAAATAGATAATACACGAAATATGGGCAGGTTTCGCGTTAATCTTTCCCGCGCCCTCCGACGAAACCGGCAAACTTTTCGCCGGCCCACACCCACTTTTGCCTCAACCGAAAAACATTTGGGATGTTCCCTCCTCTTGCCAGCAGTGCACCACCAAAGAAAACATATATGCGATTCCTGGCGAGGAGCCAGCGCTCCCGACCTTGGCTATACTTCTTTTCTCTTCGAAAATTCTCCGCATTCCTCATAAGCGTGATTTTTCACTTTTGTTGTGGCGGCCTTTTTCCAAGTTTTCCACCATCCGGGAGGAGAGCCAGCCAAGAGGGAGGAGAATCGCTCCGGCAAATCTCACCTACTTTTCGGCGAACAATGCGAGCTGGAATTGTTTTCCCATGGCGGGTGTTGCGCAACGGTGCGTTGTACCATTGTTGCTTTGTGTACGTTATGAGCGAAAATTATCGAAGGTAGGTCGGGTCTGGCGCAGTGATTGCCAAAGTGGGCGCCACCGCCCTCCGGTGGGTGCTGCAGCGGTGAGGGGCGGTGGCGGTCACAGGTGTATGGGGTGTGAGCTGGGGGGGCTGCGACTGTGTAAAAGGGAAAAGAATAGATTAGATAAACTCAAACGAAACTGAGGATTGCCAATTGATGGATTTTATTAACCCTTTAACGGTGCTCACTCACAGTGAAAATATTTTTATTTCTAGTTTTGTCTTTGAGTCGTCGTTTCGAAACATTAAAATTTGTTTACGATGCATCTTTTTGTTATGATGCAATTTTACGATGCATTTGCGTTCAGACAAATTAGCTTATTTATTTATTGGTTGTATAAGGAAAAGCTTGTTATAATATTTAAACATTTATTTTTACTCTTATTTAAAAATTTTACATTTAAATTTCTAATTAAATTATATTTAATTCTGGTTTTTAATATTCTAATATTTTATTAAAAAATGTTTTTTTTTTTTTTTTTTTTTTTTTTTTTAATTTTATAAATTGCCTGGAACGCCTTCTGGCTCACCTCAGGCTGCGGAAGAAAAAATAAAATAAATAATAAAAAAAAAATAATAATAAAAAAATAAATAAAACATTAAAAAATAAAAAATATAAAAAATGTAAAAATATAAAAAATATAAAAATATAAAAAATATAAAAAAATAAAAATAAAATAATAATATTAACATGCAGTGTATAAAAAAAGAATAATAAATAAATATCCAATAAATAACATCACACAAATATCACAGATTAATGTCAGTCTTTTTGTTGAGTATGGCCCTCATTGTCGACGCAATTGCATCCCACGATGCCCTGCTCCGCAGCATAGCCTTGACCAGGTCCCAGTAGTGGATGTGCCGCCCCATCACCCTTGCCAGGTGGCTCCGTTGCTCCTCCCACCGGGGGCATTCGTCCCAAGTGTGCTCGGGGGTGTCTTCCTCGTCGCAGCGCTGGCACCAGGGGTTCTCGCGCTTCTTCAGCCTGAACATGTAACTCCCAAATCGGCCGTGGCCGGTCAGGAATTGGGTGACAAAGGCGTCGACGTCGCCGTGGCTGCGTGTGACCCACAGTTTCAGGTCCGAGATGAGCTTCCGCGTTCGGACTCCCGGACGGCTGCTTCCCGCCCATCTTTCTGCCCATTTTTGGAGTGTGGCTTGCCTCGCTTCCTTCTTGGTTACTGCGGGGGTCATCTTTTTGTGGATCATCTCCTCGATGAGGAGATCGATAGGGATGGTCCGAGAGAGAACCAGAACGGCCTCCGTGGAGACGGTTCTGTAAGCTCGGCAGATGTGGATGCCCATCCTTCGTTGCTCCTGGAGCATTTTTTGGACATAGGTTTTCTTAGAGATAACGGAAGGTCCCCAAACCGAGGCCGCATACAGTAGGATGGACTCCGTGACATTTTTGAAAATGCGCCTTTTGTGTTCTGAGGGGCCTCTGTATGCAGGAAGCAACCTCTTCAGCGCTTCCGTGAGACGTTGCGCCTTTTGGACCTGGGCTTCCAAATGGGGTCTGAAGGTCATCTTCTTATCAAGGATGACCCCCAGGTACCGTGCCTCTTGTTTAATGGGAACGACGACTCCTCCGACCCGTATCTGTATCTCTTTAACTTTTTTCCGACCAGACAGGTAGACCGCTTCAGTCTTTTCTGCAGCCAGGGTAAGACCATTTCTCCTCATCCAAGAGTCTACCTTAATTAGGGCGCTGTTGACCTTGACTTCGAGTTCTTCTGCTGATTTGGCAGCGATACAGAGGGCCAGGTCATCCGCATATGCTAGGGCCTGTACTCCGGCGGGAAACTTGAGTCTGAGGACGGGGTCGTACAGGATGTTCCAGAGAGTCGGTCCCAGAACCGATCCCTGGGGGACGCCAGCCGTTACCGCCTTTTCTCCGCCGTCCCAGGTTATTTTCCTCTCAGAGAGGTAGGACGAGATTACTTTGATGATGTACCCAGGTATCTCACTTCGCCTCATGTTTTCTAAGATGACGTCCCACCTCGCACAGTTGAACGCGTTTTTGACGTCGAGGGTTACTAGCAGGCATACACCTCTTGATGCCTGGTTCTTCTGGAACTCCTGGAGGGCCGTTTTTTTAACAATAGTCAGGGCATCGCAAGTACTTCTGCCTCTCCGGAAGCCGAACTGGTTGGCGGCTAGACCTCCTCTGAGCTCTAGGATGTCCTTGAGCCTAGTGCAAATGAGTCGTTCATAGAGTTTCCCCCATTCATCCAGCAGACATATTGGCCGGTATTTTTGGGGCTCCTTCGGATGTTTCCTAGGCTTGGGTAGCAATACCACCTTCGCCTTTTTCCATATGGCAGGGAATTGTCCTCGTTCTAAGAGAGCGTTGAATACGTTTAGGACTGGCACCGGTTCCAGGTCGGAAATTTTTTTGATGATGGCAGACGGGATCCCGTCGGGCCCCGGTGCTTTTTTCGTTTTTATTTCTCTTGTAGCCCTTCGTAGCTCCTCTGCAGTAAACTGAGGAACGGGATCGGTGCTGACGTCTGCTACCTTGCCGGGCGTCACAGGGCCTGGGGGGAACAATTCCTCGATGATGCCTTTCACGAGGTCTGGCTCCAGTTTTGGGGGGTGACATCCTAGCCTCTTTGTCACTATTTTGTAGGCCATACCCCAAGGGTTGTCCTCTACTTCCCTACAGAGCTCCTTCCACTTATTTCTTTTTGCGCTTTGGATCTCATTGGCAAATTCCCGCCTCTTACTGGAGTATTCTCTAGCTGCTCGTTCCAATTCATCTCCAGTGTGTGACTTTCGGGCTCGCAGTCTCGTGAGAGTTCTCCGAGCTCTTACACACTCTTTTTTCAGTGCGTGTAGGGTGCCATTCCACCAGTAGGAGCAAGATTTCTTGGATGGCTTAAGTTTGGCCAAGGACGCTTCACAGATGACAAGGGACTGCTTTACTAGGTTTTCGGGGGTCGCGGCCTCCAGGGCCCCTTCCTTCATCAGCTCCATTAGTTTGTTTTTCAGTTTTTCTTCATTCAGTCTTCTCACGTCCCATATCGTCCTATCACCTAGTTCCCTGGGAACGCTGCAGTTTAGCCCGGGCTGAAGGCGGAGTTCGATGAAGTTGTGGTCACTCAGAGATTCCGTGTCTAGGACTTCCCATGAATATCCGCTGAGCAAGCTCTCCGACAGGAAGGTGAGGTCGGGGAAGGAAGCTTGTTGGCCCCTCTGGAAGGTTGGCATCCTCCCGTCATTCGCGAGAGAAAGGTCATGTCTTGCCGCTAACTCTAGGATGGAGGATCCTCTTCTATCAAGATGGGTTGCACCAGCCGCCGGAATTTTGGCGTTGAAGTCCCCTGCGAGGACCATTTTGTTTGTGTGGTGGCTTCTGATGGACTCCTCAATCTCTGCCAGAATTTCGTCAGCCTCTTCGGTCGTTATATAAAAAATGTTAATAGTTGAAGGAATAAGTAGTTTGGTTAAATTCGCAGATTTTATGCTTAGCTTACGTAGGTGATGGAACATCGTTTCAGGGTTTCAAATGTTTTAATTTTTTTTGGTTGGATATTCTATTATTTACTTTAAATTATACATTATCTTAACTCATTATGTAAACAGTGTCATTATTAGCTGTGTATAAATTCAAACAAATTTAATTTAATAATTAATGCAAATAAATAATAATTACATTTTTTTGTAATTAAATAAGGAAATAAAAATGTAATAAATGTTAATTTAATAAGTTTAACAATTTCAAAGTTTCTAATTTGCACTTTTTTTCTCCTATTTTAAGATAAAAAAATGTAAATAACAACTATAGAATTGTTTGCTATAAAAACTTAAAAAAAAATGAATGTCCAGGGAGCGATAAGCAATACTTTCTCTGGAGCGGGGGCGTTGAGATGAAAAAGTTTGGTAACCACTGGCCCAGAGGAAGGGCAAGATAAAAACATTTGGGAGGTTAATTAGCTGAAATT
The DNA here is from genome assembly GCA_028293925.1 of Brueelia nebulosa. Classification (NCBI taxonomy): domain Eukaryota; kingdom Metazoa; phylum Arthropoda; class Insecta; order Psocodea; family Philopteridae; genus Brueelia; species Brueelia nebulosa. The sequence continues at coordinate 95,317 of JAQIBA010000041.1, forward strand.
CAGTAAGAAAGAAGAAGATGGAGAGAGACGAACCGTTAATGCGGGGCCGGGCCGGTCCAAGAGCCAATTCGCGAATCCTTTCCTTTTATCTTTGGAAAACGTGAAAAGAAATTAAAGGAATTGTTGTGGCCGTCCCCGGAATCGAAGTCAAGAGGAACTCTTCGCTCGTGATAAATTCGTCTTTGTCAGTTTCACTCCCGAACCGCTCCCATAATTCACTTTTCGTCCCGCAGATTTCCACGATTTGGTTTTCTTCGTTTGTGTTTGATTTGGAAATAAACAAACTGCATTGAGCACTCGAATGCTTACAATTTCACCGATGGACATATAAAATATATTAACGAAATGAGAAATACGACATTAAAACAACAATAGAAAGGTTGAATACTTCGCATGAAAATCAAATAAATAAATAAAAAACGGAAACGTCAGATAAAAAAAGAAAATTACTAATGACTGGACCTAATAGCTATAAGTCATGAGCTCAATCTTCCAAATGACCAATATTCTGACTTTTAAATGTGCCTCTCAATAAGTCATAAATTAAGGTTCCAAAAAAAGCAGATTCAACAACGGATTTTACTCTCTAATTGATGATTATAGAGAAAAAACTGCTTTTTGACTATTAGTCCCAAACTTGGGAACTTTGATCTCTAACGGGTCAACTTTCTTCTGATTGATTCTTAAATAAAGTTACGTAATGTTATCGCTTTCTCATTAAGACATATCGGCTCTTGAGAAATCAGAGAAGTCCATATATCAACGAGACACAAACCGAAGTGGAGAGATAGTAGGAATTGTTTGAAATCACAGGAAATCTGATTAAAATCCTCCCCCTCCATTAGACTCACCGTCGTCTCATTTCTCCTTTATCAACCCTCAACCCTCGGATGCATCCCGGGGGCAAAAATTACACTCACTAGTTGTGACTTTTTTAAATTTCGATTTCAATCGTCATCCTCGTCCGTGAAACTCATAATTAAGTTTTTACGATAACAAAGGGGTTTGAAAGCGAGTCCGAGGGTGAGCGAAAGGGGTACAGTCGGCATCAGTTCGTCTGTAATTAACTCGCTGCCACCCCCCGGCCCCGCGGCTGCATGCGCCTACGGGACGCAGGCAGTAATTTAACAAAGAGCTCCACCCGGGGTGCCGCACCACCCCGCATAATTGCAAATTCTTTTCTCCCCGAACGAGGGGAGCAAGGAGAAAAATATTAATAATCGAGGGCGGCGAGGGCAGCTCGATGGATTTTCGCTTCCCATCACCCATTTTTCATTCACTAATAATTTACGCTTAAATATCGGGTCTAGTCATAAGTAACTTCCCCTTTGGATCGACAGACCTTCTTTCGTGTGACATTTTTGGTACTTTCTGCGAACTGTGATTCTCTTTAAAATTTTAAAACGTTGTTTTCTCTCGAAATGATATATCAACTCGGAATGTTTTTATTTGTTAGTGCAGTGATTTCAGTGGGTTGGCCTCGGGTTCATTAAATAATATGGGGGGAAACTGAAATTGGAATAGTATAGGTTTGAGCAGAGGAATGGAAGCGGTTGAAAAATTCGGTGGTCGTGATTCGGTATTATCGAATTTTGTGGTTGGGATTGCGTTAAATTGCAAATAATTGCAGAGGCTATAATTTCTCAGATTGCCTCTGAGGGGGTTTTAATTTTGGAGATTATACATCTGCTACGGCGTGAGAGAAGCCTGCATTGCGTACCTTTTAAATTCGATATTGGTGAGCCGGAGTCCTTGAAACTGTTTCAGGAAATGGCAAATTGAGATGATTGCCTGGCGATGTTTGCCATGGCCAGTGCGAATGATATAAGCGACCAGAAAGGGGCCGTGATTGATTAAAGATCTGCCGATTTGGCCGTCGGGGCCGGAAACCGAATTATCAGATGAAAGTGAAATGCCGCCATTTTTAAGCGCCTCGACCAACGCAGATTGAGTGTAACGCCAATAAATTTACATATTTAAGGAAAAAACTAATAATTGATCGATTAAAAAGACATTTTAAAAATACTGATTACAGGTCTTTAAATGTAACGGTTATTTTAACACTGAAAAACCAACGTAAAGTGCCATATTATCATTTTAAATAAAATAATGTTGTTATTATTACAAAAGTAATAGCTTTTACATATAAATAAATACTATTAAAAATAACAGGAGGGGAAAAGAGCAAAATGATGAAGAAAATTACTACATTGAGCTTTAAAATAAATAAATAAGTAATTAAAGAGGACTGACTGAAGAGCAAACGTTCTCATTTTAACATCCTTATTATTTATTTTATTGGGTTTATTATTATTGATTTCTAATGGCGACTTTATTAGCACTTTTGTATTTATTGTATCACCGCATTGGGGGTTTTATTCACCGTATAATCATAAAAATTTGCCCTCTGAGATGTATTTTTTCCTGTTATTGATAGTGAGCAAGATGGCTGGCGGTCCGTCGCATAGAGCTAATAAACGAGGCACCTACAAGGGCCTGCACCCGGTCAAAACCTGAAGAACCACTGCTTGTACACGACCCGAACACCTACTCGGTGCGTGCATCTCGTTGTGTGCACCACGGGTTGACCCGCACACACTCAAAAGTGCCAAATCACAATATTTATTGCTTCTCGTTTTGTATCCGCGATTAGCCGTTTTAGCTACCGCATGCAAAATTTCAATTTCAAAAGTTAAAAAAGCGAGCCATATTCAGTTCTGTTTTGCAGAGCTTGAACTTTGAAAGTTTTAACCATAGAACTACCAAAAGGGTCAGTTTGACCGTTGGTTTGCTTTTTGGTTTTTATTTTCGTTGTTTAATTCTGTGTAGTATTTTAATGGCAACTTGTGATATGTTCTGTTTTCGCTTTTGTTAGCAAAAAAAGCAGGGGGTAAATTCAGTGGAAAAAACAGGGAAAAAGTCGAAAAACACCACCGGGAGTTTTAGTGTAAGCTTTTTTAATTTCAAATAAGCGTAAAAAAATAGTCCCACAGTATGACGCTTCTTGCTTTTATTTTTTTTGTAAATTTAAATGTGAAAATGATTTTTATGCAACAGGAGTTATTGGGTTCTTTTTAAACCCCCTTAGCCCCGAGTGTTGAAAGGGGGGAGGTGCAAAACGAAATCTTTCGTTAAGTGAGTGATGTGCCTTTGGTTCAGTTTGTTATTAGGGATAATTCAATGACGAATCACCCGCGTCATTTGACGTCTTCGTATGCAGACTGCAACGCGATCTTCGGGGGGAGTCTTCTTCGAACAGCCAGTGGTCGAAACGTCGGCATTGTGACAGAATTAATTATTTCGAGGTTATAGGTTATTAGCAATTACCCTTGAAGCGAGAGATTTGAAGAAAAATGGGGAAGACAAGGGGGAGTGCTGAAGCCAAGCATCCGCCCTTGAACAGCCCCCATCTGGCGGATCTCTCTTTCTCCCGGTTTATAGCGGGTTTTATAGCAAGTCGAAAAAGTAAAATACATAAATAAGCTCGTTAATCCAGAGACTGACAACGAGTTATTAAAACAACAATGCAATTTGTGAAATATGGCCGCGCCTTCGTCTGGTGGCGTTGAAAGGATTATTGCGAGCGTTCCTTTGCCGCAGACCTCCGGCCTTTGTTTCGAGATTCCCCCAGACTTTCTAAGGGCACTCAGAAAAATGCATTCCGCGTACTAATCATCTCACTCGGACGCGCAACAAGTGAAATCGGATCCGCGATCTGTGCAAATCAGGCTATGGGAGCGGAATGACAGTTCGTGCATTCCAACGGAACAGGTTTATTGTGAAAATATTAATAAAGTTAAAAAAGGTAAAAAAGCGGCTGTTCACATCTTCATTCCGAAAGTGTCGTTCTCTCCTCCGGGGAGAGAGGAGCCAGATAAGGGAGGGGCAGGGGTCAGGGGCACTGCCCTCTCGCACACAGCCCGGATCGATCCGGATTTTCGATTCGACCAGAGTGTGCCCGAGTCACGAGTGGTCTTCAAAGGACAGCTTGTGTTTTATGAGTTTATCGCTTGGGAATTTAATGCAGATTAATTATTTTACTGGACGAAGATATTGCCTTTTCATTAGGCCGACCGTAAACTTTGAAAAGTATGAAAAGTCCTACCGGTTTTACGCTTTTTTTTCCAACTGCCGGATTATGATTGATGAAAGTTTGCGTCCGTCCTCTTATCACAAACAGAAAGCATTATCAGGACAAGAAACATTAGTTCGAGTCACATGTAACTTCCAATCACCTATGTAAATATGTGCCTAAGAGTTATGAGCTATGTTTGAATTCATTATATACAAATGTCAAAACTCTGCCTATGTAGAGATATCACGTTTAAACTCTGAAAAAAAATGTATTCGTCATGTATCTCAGTAAAATTAGTTCAAAAAAACAGGCTTGAAATTACAAAAGTTCCTGAGAAGGAGAATATTTCCAAATGTATGTTCTGATATACAGTGGAAGATTAATAACTCATGGTGTTGTTTTTTAACAGCTTTTAAAAGGTTGGAAAACATCTGATAAAAGAAACGGTAGTTACTTATGACTCGACCTAATATAAAATTGAGATAGGAAAAAGTATTCGAATGTGCAGAGTTGTTTTCAACGGAGGAAGTCGTCTCTTGACTGGTGAAACCACTCCTAAGTCTCATACTTCATACTTTTATACTTCTCCCCCCCCCCCCCCCACCTCCTCGGCTTGGGAAAAATACCCAATCCATTCGCGGAGGCGGAAAAAACCGGGTGAAGAGCCTTGGCACGGCCCCAGTAGAAAGAGCCTAATCATCCAAACAAACAGAGAGAGAGAGAGAGAGAGAGAGAGAGAGGAAAGGCTTTCTGAAGTGCGAATGCACCCATGCATATTAAGACCATCACGGAACATTGAACAAACGGGTCAGTGGTGAAAATGGCCAACTAAGATTTAATGTTAACGAGGCTCTCAAAAGCGCACACTAATGTGGAAATGCGCCGGGTCTCGCAGACGACGCCCCATGGGTGCAAAATATATTTCAGCAATAAAGAATTGAAACGACTGGAAGAGGTGACGACTTACACGCGGTTATGTCTCTTTCGTCTGTCCGGATTATAATATAATTTTTTTTTCATCGTTTCAGGTAAATAAACTCGTAGAAAATGCGGTCGCTGTCTAGGGGTACGACGTTGTCGCTTTTTATTTAATCGAGTCATAAGTGATTTCCAATGCAGATAAGTAGATTTTGTTGTTTTATCTCAGGGTTAGGGGTCAGATTTGGCCTGCAAAATATACAGCTTGAATTGTATTCAATTGTAATTGTAATAGCACATAAATAAAAGTAAATAATAGTAAATAAAAGTATAATAATAAATAAATAAATAATAATTAAAAAGTATAATAAATAAAAATAATAAGTAAATAAAGAATGAATAAAAGTAATTAACAACAAGTAAATAAACAAAAAAATAAATACAATTTCGATTTTGTCGTAAATACATTTATTATGACTGATAAATATTTATAAATAAGAGATAATAATTTGACATATTAATCCACATAGCGAGAAATCATATCTGTACAATGGGCATAAAATTCTTTGAGTGGTTCAGCACTCACTCGGAGGGTCAAATAATAATGATTTAAAATTCATTATTTTTTCATTTGTGAGTCGATAACTAACGGACGATTTGTCTCCATCGGCTGAGAACAACAACAACAACACGATACGAGTTCCGCCTGCCTGTTCAGCCTGTTCAGGTATTAACAGGAATCGAAGGTCGTCTCAGTGGCGCCCCGCATACGCGACCTCGCCCTCTCCGAATGCACTTTGATTTCGGTCGAAGTCTTTTGGAGTGTTTTTTCTGGGGGGCGGGGGAGAGGCAGGGGGGGGGGTGGATGAAACGGTCCCAGGTCGGCGGGGAAGAACTGAGAAAGAGGAGAATGAGGGGGGCGAAGGGGAAGAACATGCTCCAGAAACCATTCACGAACCGTGAAAACACGTTAATAAACGATGTTAAAATAAGTTGAAAAATTCGCCAAAAGGGAATAATTTCGGAACGTGTACACCTCGGCCCTGATCCGAAGTGCGCATGACCAGCTTAATTCCTACGCCCAAGGCTGCCACCACACCGGAGGATGCCCCCCTTCGGCCCCCGCTCCTCAATCTGTTTTCTTCCTTCCTCCTATCCCTCTTCCCAGGTTTTATTTCGGATTATATATTACGCCATATTTTCCACCGCTAAGGCAGTTTTTCAGGCAGAATGACTGCATTCCCAGATGGAAATTCCATTACATCGCGTTGGAAACATAAATCAGATAGACCCGAGTTGGTCGGTCGTCCAAACAAATCGGGGAAACTCCTATAGGTTATATGATATGAGGGAGGGTCTCCGCTAATCTGCGCCCTTATTCGGGGATCAGATGATCGACTCCATTTTTTTCTTCGTATTAGGACATGGTATTTAGTTTTGATGATTGGAAAAGATTTTTGACCCACCCTAAGCAGCGAGCCGCCCTTAAAAATCACATTGTGCGCCACCGATTTTGATGTATTTGTGTATGAATATGGTCCGCTTAAGGCTCACCACTTTCACTTTACGTTCGCTAAGTTTCGACATTAATTAATTTAATCATACTCTACAGTTTAGTCATAGAATTTCTCCTTGTGAGAGATCAGGACAAACTTTTTTAGTTGCTCAAGTAATCGAAAAAGGTTTATTTGTGTTTTTTTTTTTAAAGAAAAGTTACAGTTCTTAAAAGGATATTGGGTAAAAGTAGTTGCACTCAATTACTCTTAATTAGTGAAAACCTAATTAAGATTCTCGTCAATGCGTAGCTCACCAAATGCTCCTCATTAGTTATACACGGCACCTCGGACTAGTATTATTTTATCACTAAATTATTTATAATTATGTATGAACACGTTCTAAAAATTACTGACGACTTTAGGAAATGATTAAGTATCTGAATAAAATACTTTATTTATTTTTGTTTAAGTTATTTCGTATGTTTTGTATTTATTTAAATTATTTGAAATCAATAAATTCGAAAGCTATAAATTTGAATTTATTATTAAATGGGAGCCGAAGTGATAGATATAAGATAGGTACGAAGATGGAAAGATGAGAAGATAAGGAGATATGGAGATAACTGGAGAAAGTGTGTCGTTTTTATATTTCCTAATTAATAGAATTCTCCCTGAAGGGTGAAAATTAATTTTCCAGATAGAACAGTATAACCAACCTACAGGTACTCAATGGTCGTCAGCGTTACCGCAATGATGGCACCTCCGCGTCAGTCGACCGCATACCTTAATCATGGCACACTTACTTGCGCCCGAGAAGACAGTTGGTTTCCTTTAATTCGTGTCGTGTGGGGAAGAAGACAACTCACAGGAGAGTTGATCTTATGTGTGATTTAAATTAGAGAGGGGATGTTTATAGCCGTTGTCGAGGCGAAACCAAAAGCTATTAATTCGCTCGAAGGGGGCATAAATTTGGTTTCCCGAAATAAAAGAGCCGGTCAACAACTCGGGAAAGATAAAACGTTAGTGAGTTAACTCCCGCCTGCCTCCATGGGAACCGGTTATTGTTTATTGTCACGTTACAAGATTGGGATTTACAACTATTAATACAGACGACTGATAGATAAATTTATTTGCATACATACAGCGGAACTTCTCGCGATTTGCCCGTTGCATTTGCTAAAATCTCACGCAATAATTATGCATTTACAGTGAATAAATTTGTGTCCTTATGGATTCATAGTCTGGTAAAATTTTATTTTAATAACTACAACAAATGTAGTGAAATTTGGAAATGGACCTTATGTTTAGCATATGTGACGTTGTTTAAATGCGATGTTCGGAGTTATTTATGAAATAATACAATAGCAAAAAACAAATTTACTTAGATAAAATAAATCTATAATTATTATTACTTATAATTTAGTAATATTGTAGCCCTAATTATTATTTTTAAATGTATACTAATACAAGTAGGTATAAGTTTATAAGTAACTAATACTTTTACAAGTATACAACATTAAATGTTGGGTCGTAATGAATTTGCCTTTTGCCGCGTTATCTAACGTTTCATTTTTTCAAGGCTGAATCGAACCGAAAAGAAAAGAAATTCCGGTCAAACTAAATCGTTCAATAATTTCTAATTTATTTTTAATGGAGTACAATACACCGGAAAAATTTTGCAATAAACGGTTTTCTAATTGCAGTAAATTCCGCTTTCGAGTTGGCATTGAAACTGTGCACCTCAAATACCGATTGTTCATCTATCGACATCAATGAAATTCATCCTTTCTCTGCAATGTTCGGCCTGGCATTGGATTCCCGTCACGGTCTGCAAACAGAGCGAAAGAAAGAGAAGTGCCTTGAAGGTTTCCTCGGACTTTTTGCAGCGCCCAAAGGCGCCATTTTATAATGAAGTCCTTCGGCACAGAGTTGAATACTTCGAATGATAGAAATGGATAATGTGTATCGGAAGTTATTTATGACTCGACGTAACAGCGATGATGAAAGACTTGATGAACTCAATAAAATCTATTTCCAGTGTCGAAAACCTAAACTCTGGCCAACTCGAGCGAAATCCGGCAGCGAACGCCAATAAAATATAATTATAATTAAATGTCCGCCCCCCCATTTAACTTGTAAACGAGTGCTAATTGGAGTTTTTCATTGTCGTTTTCGCTATCGGAGTGGCCGAGGCAGATAACGAACATTTATTTCATTTCGGTTGCAATCTGACCGGTGGCCGGTGTAATTAATACAATTATGAGGGCGATTTATACTTTTAAAATGGTGATTACTGCAGGGATTTATTCTCTCTGCCATTTGACATTCTGCGATAATTGAACGGATCGCGTTAAAGATGGCGCACTTATTTATATTTATATTTAACTGTGACTTTCTTTTTTTTTCTTTTTCCCCTCCCATTTACTCCAGTGGAGAGGGCGTATATATTCTTTCTATTTTACAATCATAGATACATATATACAATAAATACAATAGGCTTTCAGCCTCTGAATAATTTCTAATTTCTAATTTATTCTGATAATTTCTCTTAAGCTTCCCTATGTTTATGTCCAGTAATTTACTGAAATATTTTATTGTTTTTTCTGTGTATTTATTTAACACTTTTGGCTTTGTATATTCTTTGTAGCTTCCAAGTGCTTTATTTTTTCTTACTTTGTTTTTATTGCCCTGCCAGTGTGCCATTATTATTTTGTATGTCTGAAACTGTTTGGTCCGTAATATATCTGCGAATATGTATTTGAGTTGATGACTGGTTAGTCTCTTGACTTTGTTTTGTCCCAGTATTATTTGTATTATTGCCATGTGTAGGGTCTGAAATGAGTGAATTCTGTACCCCACACTTCGATGCTATACTATGTGCGAAGTTTAATTAAATACTAAAATTTAGGGAAGAGGAATCCCGAGGAAATAAGTCTCTTGAATGAGAGGAATTGTGAATGCATTGCGTACATCCGCGAGCACCGCCTTCGGGCATAGGGAGGAATACATATTAGTTTGTGTCAGCCTAATTTGGTCGGAGAGAAACTTCCACAGAAGAAAGAAAATTTCATGTTCAATACAAGCCATGACATCCGCTGTGGCAAGGTCTCCTCTGTTTAAAACATCCTCGGTCGAGATAAGAAAACGAATAAATAAATTTTTTTTCACGAGCCAGATAATCCCGCGTTGAACCCACCAGTAATTCAATCTCGGTGCATTGTTGGCTGTTGTGAAACGACCTTTTCGCTTGTAATTTGGTATATTTTATTTTTATTTATCTTTCCTTTATGATGAATTCGTGATGAAGGCGTTAAATGTCCGTACGGGTTCCCGTACTCTTCCGAGGAACTGGAAATCAATGACCGAGGGAGATTTGGGGGGGGGGGGCGGGGGGCGAAGACGAGTTTGGCAGTTTATCATCGAACCCACTTGGAAACAACTTCCCAAAAACTAAATCCCTTACCTCCTTTATCACTTCTGGCCGCGTCGCTTCAATCACGTCGTGTTCGTTGGAAGTAGAACATGATTTAACCCTTTGTCCCCGGCCGGGGTGGAAGCGGCGAAAGAAGGGTAATTTCCTCCATGGAACCGCATTCCGCCCTCCCTCGCTTCTGTTGAACGTCGGCGGGATATTTAGTTAGCACCTTCGGGGGAGAAGCGGATGACCGGAAATTGAATATGGTTGAGCTCTATCCGGGAGATAAGGCCGACTGTCTTCTTTGTTGCCGAGCTCAAGAGGGTTATTAAGCTTTCGGAATGCAAAATTGCGTAAGCGATTAAGGCTCAGCGTTGTCTGACATTTGAGTGCCCCCTTTCGAAATACGTTAAATAGCATTTATTATAGAAAGATTGAATGTGAGAGTATAAATTTGATTTAATATAGCTTTATTATTACTTTTTAATATTACTGAATTTGTATTATGTATACTGTTAAGACCTCCAAAAGTGTTGGAATTAGTAAGCACGACATTCTTCTGTCGTTGATATTGGTGTTTACCACCCATTTCTGGCCTAACTATGCATAAACATCCCTTATCTTCTGTCTCCGCTGGAATTTCCGCTCTTTACAGGAAACATTCCCGACAGTTAATCGACCCGAAGTCGTCATACGTTCAACAAATCAATTAGGTATCATTTACATTTTTGGCAGTCGTTATTCACGCGGGTGAATCGACACGGAACGGAATGTACTCACAAACCGGAACCACTTTTAGCTCCGTCACAGCGAACCGGAGTGGTTTCGGACGCCTCGTAAAGGTTTTCCTTTCGGCCACTGGAAAAGCCTTCTCCCGGAAAAACGATGGGAGCCCAGTCCGAGAACTATTTCCGGCCCGAGATCCCGACTTCCGCCCCTTTATTCCATCTCCTCTGTCCTCTTTGTCTTTTAACGTCACCTCCCAAAAATTTCATCATCTGTCTTCTTCGCTTTTAGCAGACCGGTCTTCTCAATTAGTTTTTCGCATCTATCTTTATCTACTCTACATCTACGGTGAGGAATTGCGTTAGCGGAATGTGGTGTTGTCTGTTGTAATATATGCATTGCATCGTTGCAGGGGCGGGGGTTCAGAGGGTAAAATTTGCTTCGCTTGCCCTTTTTGCGAGATATTGTTGATTGCGCGATGCAAAAAACAGGCGGGGAGAAGGTGACAAAAGGGAGAATGTGGATAAAAAAAGGACAGGATGTCGGGGCGGACAAATTGTTCGGGAAGGTCGAATAGAGAGCCTTGGAATAACAGTGACAGCGCCCTCATCCCTCGACCACTGCCCCTTGTAATTTAATATTAAGACAAAAAAATGACAAAGAGACCTTCGCTCGGCTCGTCAAAATCAATTCGGTCATCAGAAATGTTTCTTTTTATGTTTTTTTTTGTTTCTTTATTTTTTCAGCAACTCCTCATTTGTCCTTTCATTATGTTCAATATCCTTTTTTAGTAAAAAAGCAAATTTTCGTTGGATGTGTTTTATAAAATGGAATCGGCGCCACATTATAAATGATTTTATGAAAGTCGTTGTAAAACAAGTTTGGAAATCTCTGATTTGCACAGTTTTACGTATACGTATAAAAATTTGTCAGCCTACAATGTAAAAACTTGTTTCTTCATACATATGTAAAATATGTAATAAATGGATTGATTCTTTCCGCTTTTCGGCTTACAAAAATTACATAATTGCAAATTAAAATCAAGAAAAGGAAAATTTTTTTGTTTGAGGTTTCCGAGTTTCCCTTAACTTGTTTTTTATATTGCGAGAAAAATAAAAAAAAAGTCTATATGATGTGACAAAAACTTGTCGTGGCAACGGTTAAAATAAAAAATAGACTGTTTAATTGCTCAAGGAAATTACTTCTGACTCGATTGAATTTTTTACTTTTTTCCCCCGTACAAATGAAGAAATTATTGGGATGAACCCAAAATGCCACTTAAGCCGACGAGAAGAGTGAAAAAATATATAAAATCCGTATAAATTTTCAAATATAAAATATATTAACGGGTGTTTTCGTGAGTCCGAGAAGAGCACGCGATATAAATAAAAGTTATTACAGTGGAAAAAGCCAAGGAAGAAGAGAAAAAGCTCCCCTCGGAGGGGGTGGGTGGGGTGGAAAGCGGAGAAAAGTGAAAACTTGGGGTTTGCTGCAGCCCCGAAGGTCTCGATCGATTTTCACTCTATCGGAGCAGATGATGCCACCGGCGGCCATCGGTTTGCTGATTTATTCCGCTTGTCGGCAATAAATGAAGACAAGCGAACGGGGCGGGGGTTAAATCCTGCGGTCGGATCTAATTTTTTTCACCCTTTCCTTCCGGAGAAAAGCCACCCCGCGCTTATGAAAGAAGATGAGAGCGAGGGGAGGAATTAGCCGGGATAACGGTCGAAGTGGCCAGAAGGCGGCCGAGAGGATTAGGATGTTTTTTTGGCGGGGGAGGGTGCGGAGTTGCTGCTGAATTGATGGAATGAATTTTCCCATAAAATGGGGGTTCTGTTTATTTAAAAAAAAAAAAAAACTAAAAAAGACTTAGTAAAATGATTAATTTACTTTTGAAAGGTTTCACGTTATGTTGAATTTTTGAAAGTTGGAAATTTTCCTCTCGATAAGTATCATGTTTTACAAAAAATGGCTCAAAACTTTTTCGAAAAAAATTCTTAATAAAAAACTCGAACCGGTTTTTTTATATACTGGGTAAAGAATTTAGAAAGTAAGCTCTGGAAATTTTTGAATTTTTCATGAAATTATGCACTGTCTTGAAAACTAACCGGAAAATTCCGATACGGGCCAAAACCAGACACCAGAAGCTTTAAAAATTTGTTTTTTTTTGTTTTTATTTGTCAGTTTTGTTTATATATTTCAAAAGAACATAAGTTATTTATGGTTTTGGTTTTGGGCGTTTTCAGGTCTTCTTATATTTGATAGCTGAAGTTAGTGTTAGTTTCAGTTATTTGAAATTTTGGATAAAGTATTAAAAAAATGCCGAAAAAATATCCACTCTTTAAAGTGATTGAAATGAGTTGATTTCCTTTGAGTCAAAGGTATAGTTTGGGGACTTCAGATAAAAAACCCGTTTATCTTTGTTCTATAGACATTCATAAAAAATTAGGGCAAGGGAGAGTAAGAGAGAACGTAAAGGGCGACTGGTTGTAATAAATATATGTAAATAATTATACCTAAAAAGTAATAGCGAAATATTATAAAAATAACCTATGCCTTTGCTCTAAGCAAATAAAAATATACGTACGTGTATATATCTCAACATAAGTTAACCTATTATGTTAACATGGACTTATAAGGACAACACTTGTCATTACACAATTATAATTGGTGGGGTTTTTCCTTGCTTTTCCACGGCATAATTATTGCTCGGATCTGCCATTAGGTTTTGCTTACGCGAATTGCAGAGAAGAATCTATTGCAGGATTCCAACAGAAAGGGTTATAACAACGGTCTCTTTTACCAAAATCCGTTCCACTTGTTCAAACTGCAGCTTCTTCGATGTCTGACGCGGTTGATGCTCCCAAGCCTTCGGACATCTCCTAATCGATTCCCACAAAACCCGAACCTCCATTTGTTAGCCGAGAAGAGTTTTGGCGCTCGTTCACGATCTTCGAACCTGAAAGCGAAGAGAATTCATTACACTCGAAAGATTACCAAATCCGGTCACAAAGCCTCGGAATTCATTCTTCTTTTGTTAAATAAAAAATCGGGTTTGTTGTCAGGTTTTCTTTTTCTCTGACACGAAAACCTCCGACAAGTTTTCTTCTCTTCTTCTTCCTCCCCCTCCCCCCGCCCGCACCGCCTTCTTATATGGAAGTTTGAAAGCTGTTTTCATTTATCACTGTTGAGCTAAATTGATTGAATGATTGGAAGAGTTTCGAATTCACATTTCGTGTTGTTTCGTCGCTTCCATCTTTCCCCTGTGGGGGGGGGGGGGGAAGAGGAAGTGCCCCCAGCCCGTCCGCACACACTTCACAAGTGAATCGTCGCCGCACGAAGGGCGGGATCGGGGCGACCCGTTTTTGTGCTTTCATGTTTTTTTCAGTGTTTACACTTCTCACGGAGGTATTCCCGGCGTCCTTGTGACTACCCGGTAGTGGTTTGTTGCAGCGGCACTGCCGGATGCTTGCGGTAAAATGGTCCGTGAAGGTCGCGGGGATTGAAATGGGTCATTGATACGGTTTCCAGGTTCCCAGGAGGAAAGGGGAGGGACCCTCCATCTCATTTAAGCCAAGGGTTGAACAGGGGAAAGGGCAGTCTGTTGGGGAGCTCAGGGGAGCCCCACTCGACGCAAGCAATCTCACCAAAGATCCTCCGCAGCGTTCCCATTTCCGGCAATTGCCTTTATTTTCTTTTTGTAATCGAAAGAAAAGAAGGGGAGAGTTTTCTTCAAAATGGAGCTCCTCCTCTTTTCTTTAGTAATTATTCTTCTTTATCTCGAGCTTCAACGATCGTTGATTCTCATTTACTGCCTAAATGTGCTTGCCTTGTTTTTCGCCCCCCGCGCTCCCGCCCCCACCCGCTCCTCGCGAACCGGCTCTTCTTTATTAAATTTTCCCCGAGAGTGGCCCTTTCAATTGTTTCATTTATTTATTTATTTATTCATTCGATTCGGAAGAAGATGAACTTATTTCCGGTTTTATGTGACGCCATTCCCGCGAGTGTGTATTTTCCGAGTGACCCTTCCATTTCGAATTGAGGTTTCCATCTCGTCTGGAAGCTCGCCTAAACCCTCTGTCGATTTTTGATCCTCTGGTCGAGTTACAAGTAACTTCCCATTTTGGTTAAATAGAAGGGGTCAGAGTTTTTATTTCTCTGTATGTAAGTAAATATTGCGAGAGCACATTCATCAAAAACAGTTCTGTATTTGGCGAATGGCTATTTATTTCTTACATTACTTTAATATTTATTTATTATGTAATGTATAATGATTAGACATGCTTTGAATATTTTGAAACAATTGCAATCCAAAGTTGTCTGAAAGAAAAGAAAATAGTAATAATAATAAAAGAGTTTAGAAACAGACCGTAAAATATGATAAACTTTAAAGGCAGTATTTTAACAAGTGAAGGGTTGAATGAAAAGCTAATTAAATATAAATAAACAGAAAACGTCTCGTAAAAATCGGAAGTCACTTATGATTCGACCTAATAAAAATGAGGGAAACATTGGTGCGGACACACGTGTATGATTTTTTTTTTTAATTGGAGGCGTGAGGTGTCACTTTGACCCCGGTGGTTGTTCCAGTCTCAGCATAAAATAAATCAGGCGATTGGGTCTCGGTTAAGAATGAATGATGTCAGACCGGAACTCCCACTCGAAATCACACGAGACCGACACTTTGTAAATGTGTTTTTTTTCGATCGCAGGTGAGTGATGAAGAAGTGAGAGCGACAGAAGAGGACGAAGGGGGTGGAAGAATTTGCCAGAAGAAGGGGAAAGGCGGTAGAGGAGGGTAAGTCATGGGTCTTTGCTTTGGCAATCACCGCCGCGTTTACACTCTGTTTGTTTTGGAATAAATTAATTTGTAAACCCGCCGTAGTTACAATAAAAATAATTCATTAAACAGGTTAAGCATTAAGGTGTCCGCAAAGTCTCTTTGTAAATAATTAGAAGGAGGGAGGGAGGGTCGGACGAATAAAAAAGGGTTCTTTGATCAAATATTTGGCAATTGAGTTCTCCAAGGAGGAGGCCAAGTCGGGTCCTTTCTTAAACAATCGGCTCATGTCCCCGTCACGCCCGAAGGCATCGTACCTCAAATCCGCCCATGTCATTAAATGAAATTTTTAAAACGAAAAGTAATTTTTATAAATAATCGAAAAGCGGAATAAATGAATTTTATTATCGTCGTTTATAGTCGGCGTGGGCGAACCATCTCCCACTTGGCCGGCGCACCGTTTATGCATTCCCCGATGCGCCACCGACCAACACTCGTAACAATAAATTCAAAATGGAGAGCGCCGATTGCGCCCATTGTCGAAATAAATATTATTGTAGTGTGGGCCGGGAATTGGCGAGCAAGGATATGGGAGTAGAGTAAATTATCGGGGGGACACCGGAGCTTTGTTATGGTTTGGGAGGGGCCCCGGTTTGGAGTGTGTGTCGGAGGTTGGAGAGCGCAAAGGCGATTGTATTGCCGGGGGCGGTTGTATTCGGGGGAAGGCGTCTCGAGTAGTGCGGTTATTATTGTATTGAGTGGCCGGACAATAGCCGAGGGGCGAATCGTGCGGGATTTCGGTTTTTCCGGGAGCTTTCTCCGAATTGGGCGCTTTCCAAAACTTCTATTTTCTCTTCTTCATCGTGATTTTCTTTTTCTTCTAAGCTCATTATGATTGTTTAGATTAAAAGCTTTGCATGACTCATTGTTTAAAAGTCTAACCGCCTCAGACATATCGATCTTATTCGCGGCTATGATTATAATAATAAGTCCGTTTTTTTTTAATATCTGGGTCATAACACTTTATTTTTTTTATACTTCCATCGTGTCAGTTATTATTTTAGTAATTTTTATTATATTAATGATTAGCCCCGTGATAACTAGTCTGACTCGTTTTTCATTTGAAATATGTTTGGAAACATTTCACACTGTAAAAAATAATGTTTATTGTTATTTTAATGTTCTTTATTAATACCAACTCATGTGATAATTAATTAATGATTCATAATATTTTATAAAATATTATGGTATAATACAATTTGCTCCCTCTCTACCTGTATGTGTTGCATTCTCTTTTTGATGTATACTGTATTTTGCTGTTTCTTTTCTAATTTTAATTTCTATAATTTTTCGGAAAAATATTTTGTTTTAAGTTGAAAATGGAATGTATTTTATATGAGTGGGATAAATGAAGTTACATTAATATTTAATTATACCTGTTTTTAAGGCTTTATCGTAATATTTGCCCATTTGCTTTTGCACAGCCGCCTTAATTTTACCAACATCCTAACAAAAAAACGAACGTAGAGATGTAATATATGATCACGATTCATGCCTTTCTATATTCTTTTCTTTTCTCTCAAGTTATCTTTCTCTCCGCCCTTCTCTTCACTCCGCTAAACTTTTCCATTCAGTCATAAAAATAAGAGAACATAAATAATTAGAATATAATTCATTACTCTTTATTGGTTAGGTTTGGGCTCTGATTTGGCTCTATCATTGCATCTGAGCGCCTGCTCGATTCGAAAGTATTCCGCTCCATCGCCCGGCTCCTTCCGGCTTTCTTCGCCTCAATCGCGATTGTTTCTGCTTTGGGCAGTTCTCGCGCAGTCGTCATGTCTACCCGTCAGCACTCACGGTTGCTGATCCAGGCCGAATATAGCCGTTCTCGCGTCAACTGGGCGTGAAGAGGCGCGCACTGTGAGAGCCGGCGTTTCGTAAGAAGCCATTAGAAACAGGTTCAGTGCGAGCCATAAGTCTTGCCGGCTAGGACACCCAGGTACGAGGCGTGGGAAAATGCAGGCTGATAAGCTCTTCGGGGTTCTGAGGCCATCTGCCTCGTCCCTCCCGCCGTTAATATCGCGCACTAAGCTTTCGCTGTAGGGGAATTCGGTCTTTTCTTCCTGTACCTGGTCTTCGCACCTGAATATTGAGCAAGGACTTTAAAGTCGAGGCCAAAGGAGAAAATCTTATAATGACAAGTAATTTTATATTATTTTTATTATAGTAAATTAATGCATGAGTAAAAGCTGCGGCATTTTAATAACTAAACAGAGTTTGAGCCTAATTAAAACTGCGTTTGAATGAGTTTGAAAACAAAACAAATTCTGAATCATTCACAAATAAGATTTCAGTTTTTATCGGCGGTCGTATTTAGCTTAAAAGATTACAGTGACTAATTGCGAGAGACGACATATCGCAAGCATTCATCAACTCATCATTCGTGTGATTTATAATCTAATGCTCCGTCCCGTGGTGCACCTTCTTCGGAAAACCTTTTACTTCGGACTCCAGAAAATGTCACACGGTCAACCTTATTCCCCGTTTATGGCAATCTTAATTTAACCGCTGCGAATTAATAAGAAATTAAAAGTGCAGGCAAATGAGGGTAAATAAGTTTTTTAATTAGTTCAATTATTTCCCTCGCATAATGGCACGGTTAATGATTTCGAAGCCGTCATAGTGTTCTTCATTCCCTGCCTCTCGTTCATTAGCAATCCGCCTGCTAATTAACTTAATCTATAACGGACTTTTTACCGCAACTCATCCGGACGGCTTTTCTTCGCCGCCTTCTGTCCGTCCGTTTGTCCGACAGTTCGCATAACCGGTCACTTGCGTCATGACACCGTCACTTTCGTGAAGTGCTCCCGTTTTTTTCTGTCTGTTCATCTGCCTTTTTCGTCTTTGATCGGATTGTTCTTCCTTTCACTTTCACTCGTCGAGGTGAGTTGACTTTTGCCTCGGTTTTGGTTTTTGCCGGATATCGTCTTCTTTTTTTCTGTTGTTTTTGCTCTCTCATTTCCCTTTCATTTTCTTTTTTTGTCATCTTGTTAACTCGTTATTTTTTTGTTGTTTTCCTTTCTTTTTCCTCCTGTTTCCCCTTCACTTTCTCTGCTCTTTTCCTCCATTGAGAAATCAAATCGAACGTTAAATGGGGCAATCGAATCCTTCCCTTATTTCCATAAAATTTCATCCCCATGTTGCTCGGACCAATTCGAATGGCGTCAAAAGGCTTTCATTTCACCGCTAATTGTTTCCCTAAACACCGGCGAAATAATTATTTGACGAAACAAACAGAGAGCCCCTTTCTCAGTTTTTATTTATTTACTTCCTCGGCATTTATTTACAGCCCTAAACGAAGTAAACACCTCTGTAATGAGTCACGACCATGGAAACATTGTAAATAATTACTCGCGTCAAAATCCCCGATCCGGCCACTAAATCAGGACCGCATTGTTTCTTCTTCACGAGGTGGTACCTGACCAAGGGCCGTTGGGGGAGGATCCCGGCTTCTGCGGTACGCGGTCGCTGCTGAGGGGGCCCCGGGGCCGCCATTGCGCCATGTAAACACAATGTTTACTTTCGGAACCTTGCTGTTGCGAGCGTGAGCAGTCAAGGTCGGGGAAAACAAAAGAAAAGAGTTTTGCCGCGTTAGTCATCCTGGGAGATTTCACGTAGAAATCACGCAACCGATTGTCTTTTCACTGTTGCTTCTGCAATTAAGAACCGTGTAAGCGATGCGTTTGGCTTCAATTCGTGTTTTTCCGTGATGAAAAAAAGCCGGGTCGATTGCCTCTTTTTTTTCTGGGGAAATTCGTCTCGTTTCCTCAGAAAATCTCTTCATTGCCTTAATTGTTGAGGAATCCGTCTGTGGTTACTTTCATCTATCCTTCAGTATTTTCTCTATATAAAACTGCTTTATAAAATTATGATCGACCCCTCGTATTCTCTGCTGGTAATTGCGGTATTATATTATACATTTTCTTTATGTCGATCGTAGGCAGGTCGTTCAGTATATAATAATAAATAATAATAATATACTTTTACTTTTTACTGTAATAATGTATAATATAAAAATAATAATAATAACTTGTTTAGTCAAATAGAAAGAGATATAAAAGAAATGAACATAAAAGAGAAGAACTAAGAAAGAATGAAAGAGCACAAATTTGAAGCTCAAGAAAAAAGACGATGAGGAACAAAGTGTACCACGAAAAGAAAAGAGCAGAGTAAGAAAATGAAGGAGTATTGGGCGAAAAGGAAGGCGAAGAAAGAATGAATAAAAGAAAAATGGCTGTTGAAAGGCGTGGTCCAAGCAGGTCGAAACGAGAAAAAAGTAATGATTAACATAAAATAAAAAGCAAAACTAAAATAGTTGATAAAATAATATAAAACTACAGTAATAAATGTAAAATTAAAAAAGAATTACCATAAAATGACGCGAATAATTAGACTAAGTTTAGACGTACAGTAGGAAGAAAAAATTGATTATAACACTTTGAAAACAATTCAATTATTCTGTGCTGTCCCTTCCATTCATAAGAGATCAAACTCAGGATTTGACTGTTAATTAAAAGAAAGTAAAAATGCATTCCAACCGATTCCTGAGACGCCATTGTGAGAGCGCGAAATGCAAAATTGAAGTTATTTTCTTAGAAAATTCTCACACTGAGAATCTAATTAATTAACCGACATTATTCGGAATTTGCATACCGTTAATTAAAATACAGTAAGGCGTGAAAAATATTTTTAAACTTTAAAAACACATCGGAAAGCGGATAAAGGCGGATTAAGTTTATAATAACCATTTTCATATACAGTATTTTTATGATATGCAGTTAAAATAATGGGCGTAAATTCCGTTTTAATATTATTCAGGATAATTATATTTATTTCCTTCTAAATATAATCGGATTAATTTCGTTTGTATTTATACTCGCCTACAATCTTTGAGTGGATCTTTTTCTCTATCCTTGTAAGTGAAGTATATAAAATAACGGTGAATTTTTTCTCATTTGATTTAAGAGATATTTATATTGCATGCAAAACTAAGGTGGTTTCTCCGCCATCGAAAAAAGCTTTTCACTTAGTGGAGTTTTGGGTTTCCTTTTAGAGGGCCCCCCACTCGCAATGGGCACCTATCTGAGGAGACATAATCCCCTCATTATCATCCCGATAATAATCTCCTTATTTAATTAACCGACCGATCCGAATGCGCGCACCCGACGATGATAAATATTCATTCGGCATTTTCTCCTCTCCCCCTGCCTCCCCCGTCCATTGTTACACTTCATTGACGAGAACCTGAATTCCAGGTCGCTTGTTAATTTTCTCCTTCCCTCTCATTAAATTTCGCCCCCGAGCAAAGTCAATAATGGAGTCACTGAATCTGTCGTTTTTGTTTCTTTACTGAACCGTTGCAGAACAAATTAAGATTCGGATGAACGGTTCGAGAGGAAATTTTTCACGATTCTTCTGCTCCCCCCCACTCCCCCCTCCCCCCACCGTCACCATCGGTCGAAGTCTTATCTTCTTCCCCAAATCTTTCGCGAACCGTTATAGCTTTCTCGAGCATCCCCATATTGACACTCGAGTACATGTCTTTTCTTTTTATTGCAATTTTTCACCCTTAGTCTTCTTGTTTTGTTTCTACTTCTCCTCATCGTCAGTTAATGTTCTCACGCTCTTTATGTGGTCTTCCCCGGGGCCTAACTTTAAGAGAATGCATCGCCGAAGGGGGTGGATGGAGAAAGGGGGAGAGGAACCATTGCACGGTTTTATGCACGAAAACTCCCTTCCAGCGAGCAGCGAAACATTTGTTTTCATTGCCCAGGTGAGAATTTTCCCTTTTCCCAAGTTGGAAATGAAGAATTACTGCGACCGACAAAAAAATTAAATTTTTCTTTCCCGTCCGGGCGGAAACAGATTTATTTTTGTTTCTCCGCCGCCCTCAAAGAGATTTCAAGATTCGAGTGGAAAGCAGACGATGTTTGAGAAAGCTCTCCTTCATCTGATCGTTACCTTCGCCTCCATGTTGAATCTTCCCCGGTCTTTGCTCTCATTCACGTTCCGCCGGATGTTTTTGATCCCTGGGACCACCGCTGAGAGTGGAAGCGAAGCTTTCCATGTGAGTGAGTCACTGACGTGAACATGAGTTACGAAGTGGGTCGAGTGTTTGGTGACGGTGCCGTTTAGGCGAGCCACGGATTCACTTTTTTGCTGAAATCGCTGACTGGTGTTCTTCGAAATTGCGGTGCATGTGGAAGCGGCCGGCCACGTAAAATGTTATTGAGAATATGACCGAAGAGTTGCCTCGTACTGTATGATGTAACGGGTTCTGCAGTCGTATTTGCTTTGAAAGTGGTTGAAAAGTGAATTTAGATTTTTTGATTTTTTATAAAAAGCTGACGTGCAATGCCGTTAATCTTTATAATGTTTAAAATTTTGGGAACTTTTGAGTTCGCATTGTAAAAAGGCGATGATAAACACTTTTCAGGATATTTGTTTAAAACAAAATAATAAATTATTACCTGAAAATCTGGGGAAAAAGTGTTTTCTCAAGTATTTTCTGATATCAGAAATAACTCATAAAAAAAGCTTTGTCATTCACAGTCCAAAAACGTGTTCGTCTATTTTCTTTTTTCCCCTTTCCTTCTTTTCCTTCTTCTCCTGTATTTTCTCTCTTCCTCTGTAAATACGTAACTCCTCAGGGGTGGTTTTGTCTTTGCTCTCGGATTTCGAAATTGGTCTACCATTTTTTTTTATATTATAAAAAAGAGCCATAGCATATGGGCGTTGGTGAGGAGAGGAGATGAGCCGGGGAGGAAGAGGGGGAGGATTGCAAAATCCCTCCACAGCAGTTTCCCTCAGCGTTGTTGGATTACACTGAAAAGGGTCGTTGGAAAATTTCAGTCTCGAAGTGTAAACAAAACAAGAGTGGAAAAAGCTTATGCATTCATAATGCGGAGACTTCCACGGGGCTATCGATCCTTCTTTTTTCGGCACTCCAGCTCGCTTTCCACCCCCTCCCCTCACTGATCTTTGCAACCCCTTTGCAGGTACCCGACGCTCAATTGTGCCACAATGAAACTCACCCGGGGCGGGGGCGGAAAAAACAACAATGGCGAGTCATTTATTACAAGAGAGGAAAGTAGCTTTTCGAAAGCCAACCCTCCATTTCCACTCACCCCCTCCCCCTCCCCCCGCTATTTGTTATCTCGTAAAAATCCTTTTCTTTTTCTAATTGGACTGATTTCAGCCGATAAACTGAAAAATAAACGCACGATAGATTAAGCTAATTAATGTGATTTTGCTTGAATTTCGTCGAGCGTGGAGAGAGGGGGGCAGGGGAGGTGAAGAGGGGAGGATCCGAGGGAAAGGGGGAGAGAAATGACGGGGCGCAACAGAGCGAGCTTTCGATGAGGGAGGGAATGACCAAAGCTTATCATTGCATAAATCGTTGGCGAGACACCTCCAACCTAATTTTTTCTTCTAAGAAAAGGGAGTGAAATTAGTTTCCGATGTTTAAAGGAAAGTCTTAACTCGGAAAAAGATGGCCAAATTTATTTCAAGTTTGGGAGGGGGCGGGAGGAGAGGGAGAAAGTTGATGTCTTGCTTTGTCCGGCGGTTCTCATGGAAGAATTTCGCATGAAACTGCGTTCCAGTGATTTTGTTCAGCAAGTTCTTCCTGTTTTGACGATTCGTCTCGACTTTGAGTGACTGAATTCATTGTTGTACCGAAAAACGAGGACGCCGGGAAGGCGTGCATAATCGAGATTCGTCCTCTCCATTTGTCAAATTTATTTATACCCGCGTTATATATATTTGTATGTGCTGCACCATTCTTTTAGTTCGAGCTTTCAACTACATAGTGAGCACAGTGGCTGGAAGTTTTTGGGTCCCGAAGGATTTGGAAGGTAGCATTTTTTGCGGCCCAGTGCTCCAGAGGGTGGAATATGAAAGATGATTAAGTGAAAAATTCTCAAAGTTCTCGTATAAATCGTTTAAATTTATTAGACCAAAGTTATGATAGTTAAAGTCAATACATCGTTTTTTATTCCCAACTTTTTAAACCTCTTTTTGCGCCCTTTTTTGTTTCAATTTCTGCCCCTTGCTTCTGGATAATCGGAGAAGCAGACGATTTTTTTCTCCGGGGAGGAGGGGGGAAATGCAGTCAGTTTCATCCCAGTCGCCTTACGAAGCACCCTCTCCACATCATCCCCAGTGCCATTTTTTCAACCTTCTAATGTTTTCGGTCCCGTCTCGCACTAAATCAATCTCTCATATTACATAATATCAGAATAATACCGGATATCCGCTTTCACACCCCTTCTAATCCCCTCAAAACGCGCCATAAATTATAATAAAATAAATTTATATCGCCTTCCTCTCTTCTTTCCATCTTTTCTATTACCTCATAGAAAGTTCTTCAATTCACCTTTCCATTAATCTGATCCATTCAAATGGAGTCGTTCGCTGCGGTGCCTTCGGGGAGACGACATAAAGAAAGGATGCATAATTGTTAATTAGCTCTATGGTCCCGATAAGGAACCATCGGAGGTAAAAGGCGTCTTTGATAACCGCAGTGAGCGATCGGCGGAGCTTGTTTTGGTAGCTCTTTCCATGAGATGCAATCAGCGATGGCGACCTCGAGACTGACGGCCTGACTGTCCACTATTAATTGATGTGTTGCAGGTCGTCCGGTCGGGAAGGCGTTTTTTCAGTTAATGCGCTGCCAAACGAACGGGATTTGAACGGGATTTGCTGTCTCATTCTGGCAACCGTTTGCTCTCTCGGCTTCCACAGTGGGTTCTTATTTGTATTCCCCCATGCTGTTATTTTTCCTCGCAATTACCTCGAACCCCTTTGTATTTTCTACTTCCATGCCTCTGTTTTCCACAAAATCATTTACCGTTTCTTAACTTCAGATTCTGTTGCTTGTCATTAAGAAGTTATCATTGGATTCACTATATAAAGACTTTACGTTAACCCTTAACGCTCGAAAGGCCCCGCCCCGGGGACATTCTGGCATTTCAAATAATCACTTCTGTTGTGTCCCTCTAATGAAGGCGAAACCTTTGATTTCATTTTCATTCGCATAATATTTAAGATACCGACTCTAACAATCATGGTGACTATAGGTAATAGTATTTATATCTCTTTCTTGTTACGAACGTAATGCAATAATGTCAGATCTGCTGGAATGTAGTATAAGAATTTTTATCGGGCGTTAAATGTAGTATTATAACAACAACAGAAATTATTTCTTATAAAAACTAAATAAACAGAACTTACTTATGACTCGATCTAAACAAAAACAAAAACAACAACAACAACAACAACAACAACAACCGGTTGCCCCCCCCTTTCACGTCCTCAATCCACGGCCGAGGGAAAGGGGGCGCTCTTCTCTTTTCATTTCGGAAGGACTCAATGGGCGGACTCGAAAACGCCCCGACACAACCTGTTTTTCGTTGCGTAACACGATCCGGGTTGACAAATGAATGTCGGACGGCCACAGACACCGGCCAGGTCGCCCCTGCTTTCGATAAGCGAAATCGCGTCTGCGCACTCTGTGGAAAAATCCCCGGGGAAGAGTTAATCCTTTGGCGCGCGGGGAGCGTGAGAAAAGCCTCCTGGATGATTGACAGGAGGGAGGGGAGGAGGAAGGGGTGAAGGCCCTCGGAAATAATTTTCAATCTAAAATTCTCACCCAGAAATTAATCAGAGGAATCCGAATGATATTCCGCTTTTTTGCATCCCATTCCCTTCTTTTTTTTATTAGGCGGAGCCCTTTAATTTTTTCTCGCTGATTTTCATTTGAGTGTTTTTTTTAAGTTGGATGGATTTTTAGGTGAGGATTATCAGGAGAAAGCATTGGGAGAAAGCATTTAAGTAATAGCAGCGTGGGTTATATTGTTCGTTTTATGTTTGGCAGACTCGTCGGAGTGTTAAGAGAGTTGTTTATGTAAATATTGGTTTTTTATTATTGAAACATTAATAATCTATAGGTTAGTTACAAAATTGATTTTAAATATTAACAGGTACGTTTACAATAATGGGTTATCATTGATGGGCTTGTTAAGGATATTTATAAAAATATCCATGTTAATAAAGTTTTTTTCCTTCGATCTGCCCATTCTCAGAACTTAAGGATCATATTACAAAAAATAATAATCTTACAATATGTATTTTTTTTGTCCCAGATGCAGAAGGCCATTTTGATTGACAGTTACACAACCAAATAGGCGAATAAACAAATAAACAAACGGGGCATTAATTAAAACAAATAAATAAATAGTGCAATTTTTCCCAAAAATTATGAATGCATAAGTGGTATAATAAAGTTTAAATAATATGTAATATATTGTATAATAGAACAATGGAACATAAATTAGTAAATAAGTAAATCAAAAGCACATTAATAGTTTAAAAAAATAAATATCTAAAGATTCGGTTTAATTTTTCCGCTTCTTTAAATAATAGTTATTTATTATAAAATAAAATAATCAGTTTTGTGTTTTATTGTCATTTTATTTTGTATGTGTCTCAATCAAATATTGTATTGTAATTAATTCTCTGTTTCTTTTGAATGCGTGTATTTCGACTTTGTGTTTGCGAAGTGCAAGCGATCCAAAAAGTTTAAGTCGCTTCACAGGGAAGAATTATAAGGTCGAAAGTGTCTCCAGCAGAGTTTCAGTATATAACGAGCCTCCTCCGTCGCCCTTCCCGGTTTAACCTCCGCAAATCTCACAAAAATTTCTCTTTGTTAACATTATCCGCCCTCGGGGCTTTTCGTCTTTTCGATCCTTTCCTCAGTATTAAATTAGGCTGATTAATTTTGAAATGCTGTCGTGGGAGGCAACCGGTTACTGCGAGAGAGAGAGAGAGTAAATTCCCTCCTTTTACTTCTCTTAAGTTGGCAGTAACGAAGGGAAGGGACGTGTTTTACAGCTTGAAATCTGACTCCCGTTTCGTTACATCATCGGATGCAGTTGTAAAGCCTCTTCAGAACGGGGGATGATCTAAAGAATTCCTCAAACGTTAGTTTATTAACGGTCAGAGTCGAAAATGGGTTCTGTATTTGGAGTCAGTGCATTCTTTTTCATCAGAATTAGTTAACAGTTATCTTTTTTGTGTTTCTTCATCTTCTATAATTTAAATGCCAAATATATCCCATGTTAGACTACGATTTTTTACTATTATCTTTTTTCTGCCTTTGACAACCACAGTCAGTCAGATTATTGCAGAGTGGAAAAACCTTGGAAAAAGAATAATGCAGTAAGAAAGGGGAAAACTGAAAAATAAAGAGAAATGAAGTGATTTGAAAGGACGAGAGAAAGAAAAGGGAGAAAAGGGAAACACTGAGGGAAAAAAAAGAAATGGAAAAGGAGAAAGCAAACAACTGTTGAATTTTAAAAATGAAATTGAAAAGTTCAAAAGACTTAGGGTTTCTCATAATTCGAAAAAAGTGAAAAATTGAAAAAAATTATATCCGAGAAAACTAAAATGCGGAAGAAAAAAATTTAATTCACAAAAAGTGGAATTTTACAAAATCGAGAAGTTTGAAAAACATTTCAGTTTTTAAACATTATAAAATATCTTGGATTTATAAAAATCGGGAAAATTTAATCGAGAAGCAAAAAAGAGTCAAAAGAGGTTGGAATTTACGATAAAACTAAAAATAAATGTAAATAAAGCAATTAAACTTTTCAAGTGAGCCCGAAAAATTCTCCAAACCGAAATCTAATTAAAGGAAAGGGCGGGGGATTGAGGGGGTGTGAGGGGGTGTGAGGAGGGAGGGGGAAGGAATAGAAAAAAAAACAATTCCGACTGAGAACCAACCCTTAAAAGCTTCTATCTGAGCCTAATTAAAGGTGTTAAAAGTTTCTGTAAATTATGGAATCAGATCGTGGTGAGTTTCTTTCGCTGCGTAAATTATTTAAACAATTTTCCTTTTCTTCGGGGAACGCCTTTGTCTCTCCGAAAACAAAATAAGTGAATGGGACGCCCCTCGGCGAGACAATATGGTGGGGAGAGGGGTGATTTATGTATTTCAAAGGGTGTTGTGCGTAAAAGTGTTTTGAGAAATTATAATCATAATAAGAAAAAGATCGATAGTGAATTTTTTCATAAATATGTGGTAAAATTATATATTAGTAAACGAGTTGTTGTTTTTTACCTTTTCTTTATTGTTTAACTACGTAACAGTTATACAGTATATGTTTTGATAGTTTAAACGTAATATATACGGAATGGAATCCATAAATTTTAGGTATAAATGACAGAATCTGCTGAAGGAAGCTAGTAATGTCTCGTCTTAATAAAAAGCAATAGTACAAAAATAATTACACAAGAAAATAAAATACAAACAGAAAATGTATTTACGGCTGAAATAATTAAACTCTTCATTAATTTACGAGGCAGATTTTTTTACAACGAAAAAAAATTTCAGAATGCAAAACCCCTTAAAAAATACGAACAACTAATTCGACTCATTCTGTTATTATATTTTCTAATGTTACTGATTTTATTGTGCGAAATAATTCCCTTTAATCTCTACTTTATTTTTTTTTACTTCTCTTCTGCTCCTTCACTAATTTTAAGAAATGATGGAAGTGCTTCTGTGCGAACCAACCCAAACACTCTTCTTAATACGTCGAGTATATGAATATATCTTAATATTGAGGCTGACATAGAGTGAATCTCTATACTCTTCGCCTAATCTTCTCTTCGTGTTCACCCTTTTGTCTTTCAGACGTTTTCATTATTCCTTTTTTTTAATTCAAGCTTTTATAAATTTACATTAGAATACAGTTAAAAAATTACACCAAACAGTCGGAGTGGAAATCGGGGCCGCACTTAACGTGTTAAAAACCAACTTCCACCTCAGACATTTTTCCGTTGATTTCGTGAATGGATTTCATAAGTAAATGAAATGGGCTCAAATCGGGGATCGCCCTTTCGCAGCCAGCCCCGTCTGATTTTAATTGCAAAGCGAATCCAAGAAAAACCACCCCCCGACTTGCCACGAACCATTTCCCTCCAGTTGCATTTGCATTCGAACGAGTCGGCAACCACCTGATTAATAATAACAAACACAACTACACGCGAAAGCATTAAGTCGTTTAAGTGAGAATATTTTAGCATTCATAATGGATTTCTTTCGGTGCAGGGTGCACCGCTCCTCTCCCCCTCCAGGGGAAATTAATGGCCCCGGGGTTAATTTCGAATATCCTTTTTGTTGCTTCGGTGGCAGCCACCCTTAGCGCTGTGCATCCCTTACGAGAAGAGGAGGTTTCCGTCCTTTTGAAAAAGTAAAGTGTCAGGAGATAAGGACAGTCGGGGAAATATCGAAGATTAACAGCCACCCCTCGCATGAGTGGAGGACATCATTCAAAATCCCCCTCCGCCCCCTATTATTATTTACAACCCCCAGTGTGAAAATTCGGTTAAGTGTGAGCCATACGGTAATTCGAATTGAAAACCGCCATTTGAGAAATCGTTACAAATATTGTAATAATAATAAAATAAATATTTATGGTAATGGGCGCCGAATTTCCCATTCAGCCATCGACGCGTGATGTTCTTATAATTTTTTTCCCTCACTTTTTTCCAACATTTTTTACGTGATTTTTATCAAAAATTAATATATTCAATTTTTTGCTTTTATAGTTTTTATAAAGGCGCGAATTAATTTTTTAACCTTTCCTCGATTATTATTTCAGATTTTTTTAGTAATTAATTTTTTCATTAATATTGAATTCATGAATTATTTAATCGTCAATTTTCAATGATCATATATTCTTGAAAACTTTATTATTATACTAAATTTTATTATTTAATAATATATACTTATTCAAAAATTTTATTGTTTTTTTATTATCAATTTAATTTCGTTATATTTAAATGGACAAAAAAATATACGTTCGGCTTAGGCGAAATGAAATGTTTTTTATTTCTTTTTTTTAAAGGGTATTATAAAAATAAAATTATAATTACAATAAATAAGAAATAACGTTATACACACATACGGGTAAATAAATAATCATACATACACCATTTTTTATTATTTTTAGAACTCCTAAATTTTGTATACTTTTAGAACTTTAGTTAAGGTTGTTTTTTTTTTAATTTAGGGGAGACACTTATGGCCCCCCTGAAAAAGTCCATTCGCCCAATGCATTCGAAGGCATTCACTGAAAAGGTTTTCGTTCCTTTTGTTTCAGGTGAGGTGGCGAAAGTTCAAATTCTGCAACCCCATCGAAGGGGCGAATCGCCCTCGCGTGTCGCAAACCCCATTCCCAGATATGCCAGGACAATGCCGATGAAATTTCAGGGTTGAAGAAACGTCCGGGGTTCTCGAAGGGTTCGATTCGAAGGACGTTATTTCCGGGTAAGCTATTCCGGTCTTGACTGGTCCGCCAGCAATACGGGGGGTTGCTGGGGTGGAGGGGCGGGAAGAGAGAAGACCACCTGGCTAGATTTTCCGTCGGGGCTGTTTGTTGAGACGGTGTGTAAAAGTTTTCGTTCGAGTGTGGAGTATTTTCCTTTGATGGCGAAAGCCACGCCCTCTTTCGAATTTCCTTTTAATTGACGTTCTTACCCCTGGCTTTCCGCGCCCGGGGGATGCTTTTCATTTAGATAGGCGGAAAAGTCGGCCCGATTTCGCGACAAAGATTATTCCCCGCCTGCTTGTTTTTTTTCCTGACATTTTCGTTTTCTTTTGACAGTTCGGGAGGAAAATTCGGTATTGCGGGTGTTTTTTTGCTTACCAAGTGGTTGAACATTGGTCTAATCGAGTCTGTCTCCCTCGGTCATCCACAGGCCTCGACCGCGTCTCCCGAAGGCTGCATTGTTGCTGCCTACGCCCACACCAGACACTCGCCCGGTGGCAGAAAGAAAGACTGGCGGCCGGCTCTTACGCAAGTCGTTACACGTTGATGTTTATTCTAGTCTTAACGGTGGCCATTGTGGGCACGCCTTCGTCTCGGGACAATGCAATCACCACGGTGTAACGGGACACCCTCGGGCACACTGCCAAGATACGAGAGTGAAACGTTGCCGACTTTCCTCCAGCCGGTGGCCTAAACGGTAGCAAATGGAATTGGGGGACCGCAATCGGAGTTAGGCACTTATCGGTGCGATTACGGGGCGGGGGAGGGAGGGCAGGGAGGGGAACCAGTGGAAAAGCCATTGGGCACACGTGCGGAATGTGGAATGTGACGCATGTGAGCTTTATCATCGGTTTTTATGAGTTTTATATAGTGAGTGGGCGTAAATTTGAATTTGGGATGATCTGCGTGGGGGATGCGGGACGGGAGGGGATACAGGTATGCTCCAAAGCAGGAAAACTTAAAGCTTCGAAAGGAGGGATTTGTTTAATAATCGGCCCATCTGTTCGGTTTTGGCACAGGTTCAACGAAAATAAATTGCCGTAATTAAAAAAAACTGCTTTTCATTGTCGGGGGGGGTCGACGAGTGTCAGCATGTTGGCGTGAAAATATTGCGCTAGGTTCGTGCCAACATCATGCCGGTGCTCCTCTTTGGGTAATCCTATTATTCCGGTATAGAGGTACTGGTCCAAAGTAATCACTCAGTACAATGGGAGGATCTTCGATTTTCACTTAATTGGCAGAACCCAAATAAGTATGATATATTAAAATTAAATAATAATTATTATTAACATGAAAATTAATATATATATACTTTGAGCTTTTCGAGAAGAGAATTTTGATAGCCGATCGAATAACTAAAATCATTAAGCAAACTACTTTGTATGTAATACATACTGTAATCCTTGATAGAACTTTTTATAACAGTATGTAGCAGTCATACTGTATAATACATGTTAAAATTTATAATGGCAGACCATTAAGAAAAATAAAATTTAATATAGAAATATGGAATATAGTCGTCTATGCTATTTTATGTGTTACTATTATAATTATTATTTATTATGACATAATAACTGTCTTACAAATAGCAGACTGACGAGGTGTAAAGAGAACAACAGATGGCTGAGACAGTAAAGATTAAGACTGACGAGGGCAGACAGTAAAGGCTACATCGAAAAAAAGATTAGATGCAGTGATGGCCAGTCAGAATTACATGCAGTCAATTTGCTTTCCCACGGTTTCTATAAAACCTTTAATTTTTTATTTTAATTTTGTAATTAATATAACTGTGTCGCGTTTAATCTCCCTTTCCGCCCCCTCGGCGAGAGGTGTTCCTACCCCATTTTATCCCGGGGAGTTTCAGAGTTTTCATTTCATCCTGTGTTTCGTCCTAAGTCGGTTTTCTATTTCATGAAAAACAATTTCCAGCGAAACCCCCATCCCCCGAGGATGGGGTGAAAGGGATGCAAATCTGGGGAGCGCCAGCCTCACTACTTCTGCTTGAAAGCGCACGGGAAACCAGCGAAATTAATTTTGTTTTTATTTTCGGCATGGTTCAACACCCGGCAGCCTCCCCCGAGCAAAAGCCGGTTAAAAGCCTTCCGCCGCCTTTCCTTTCGTCTTTCCACGAAGATGCGTAGAGATTCTTTTCCGAGATATTTCCAAGTCGAGAAAAGAAGGCTTTTGATGGGAAGTTAGTCAATCCTTACTCGTGCGCGTCCCCCACCCCGTTCCTCTTTCATCTCCAATCCTCGATATTTTATTCATTAGTGCAAAAGGAAAGGAATTTAGAAGTTCGGGATTGAATATCAACCAGCAAAGGTGAATAATGAAAATTGAGGGGATTTTTTTATTCCAAGCAAAGCTTTTCAGTATAAAATTAAAGAGGCAGAAGCTTTTTTGTTTCTTATGCCCCATTCGGCTCCGTTTAAGCTTCTTTTGAATCCCGGATGGGTTTAATTGACTCGCAAGTCGTTCCATTTTCTTAGAAATTTTCCACAATATGTATTTTAGAGGAGATTTTGGGTTATAATTTTGTATCAAAAAAAAAAAGGCAAACAACTGCGACTGTGAGCTCACTTTAAAATATTAACGTGAACACACATTAAAAATATTAGCTCGTTCGTTATTCATCCGGTGCTGTTGGATTTTTCTTTTTCCAACAAGACTTTAGAGTTTTTATTCAAGTTTTCTTTCCTTGGATTCCTCAACTGTGATGTGCCTCATCTAAGTCTTTATCTAAAAGACAAACTCTGCTTCCGACCCTGTTCTTCTGTCCCTGCCCTCTAAGGTTATTCCCCTTTGCTCAAAGACATCTTTGTAACTTTTCTCTCTCGCGGTTCAATAGTTTTCTCTAACTTTCTTCCATTCAACTTCCTGCTTTACCTTATCCACCAGTTCATCTTCCTCTAGGTCTATTATTCTCAAATCTTCCTTCACCCACTTAATTGCCCTCTTAATTGCCTTAATTGTTTATTTATTTAGCTGATTGCGAGGTTATGCTGTATAATTGTCGTTATAATATTGGTTTTTAGGCTCGTATCTCTTCATTATATGCACAGCTGCATATGACTGACGCAGCCAACGGTTGGACAGTCTCTCTCGGCCCAATTCTGCCCAGTTTTCGGGCAACATTTCCCTCCCTTTAACTCATCAAACCCGTCGTGCTCCGCGGACGTCCCGCCAAACTGCAATTGCAACACACGACACGACCCAATGAGGTCGTTCACAAACAAGTCAACCCAAAACCGGTGATCTTAGAGATTGCCTTGCCGCTGGCGACCGCCCCCCGGACCCCCCGGAAAGGACACACCGTGCATCGGTGTGAATCATCAGTCCCCGGCAATGGACGAACTCCCCGTCCGGATTTCCAGGGAAAACCTGTTTTTCAGCGCAAGGCCCTGCCTAAGTGCGTGTTGCGCAATCAATTAGGAGTCTGTGCACGTCGAGCATATCGTCGTACTCTGGTTCGGGGGAGGAAGAGGGCCGGGGGGAGTTCTTTTGTGGTTTCCGACAGGAGTCGTAAATGGGAAAGGGTGGGGTGAAAGCGTGAAAGGAGAAGGGAAGACACGGGTCAGGGATGACGGCGTGGAGGCAGAGCGGCGCCAAGAAGGTTGTTGAAAAGCAAGCAAAGGAGAAAGGAGTCCGGGAAAAGATTAATTATTGCTTGAAAATTATGAAAATATGCATTAATGCAACAACTTCTGTATAAATTAATAGTACAAAACTGGAACGGTAATACTTGCAAAACAACCAAAAACACAAAAATAAAAATAAATACAGTAAACCTGCATGAGAGAATAATCACCGTTACAGAACAGTCACATAATGTATTTAATACAATTCCGCAGGAAATAACCACAACGAACCGGAACTTGGGGAGGAGAAAGTCAAAACGATATACTCGAAACAGATCAACTTAATATTATATGAGAGAAATAAAATGATAAAACGGCCATATAAAAAGACCCGAAACCGGTCCCAAAAAGTTACTCCTTCGGGGGGAAACTCAAAGCCATCGCATTTCATCAACCCCGGGACACGGCCCTACATGCCCCGTTATTTACTAATCTCCCATAGCGTGACCAAAGTTTGCAAACTCTTCCCTTTCAGCCTTACCCCCGCACCCCCCCCCCCCAACGCAAATTTCAACTTTTGATTTTAACACATTCAGACACTTTTCATTCTCTAAAATGCTCTACCCAAAGCGTGGAGACCGCAAAAGGCTTTCCTTCCGTCGTTTCATCCCCCTCTATTCCCTCCTTCAACAATCCACCCCTTCTTTTCAACGAAATCACAACATGTAAAAGAATGTGCGATGGGGAGGGGGATTAAAAAACTTTCCGAATTATAATTAATTATTAATGCGGCCCAAACTTTCAGAGTTAATTATTCATTGCATCGATTACGGCGTTCGGTAATGGTAATTATTTCTTTCATCTCCCCCTCTCTTCTTCACCCCCCGACATGCGAATCCTTGAAAACTCTTTCAAGTGCTTTTTTGTTTAATTACCAATATTGATTTGTTTATCAACGTTTCGAGGGGGACTTAAATTAATTTGGTTGGCGGACTTTTTGAAAGGTGTTTTCGTTTCCGGTTTTCCAGCCTTTGGCCATCTCTCGCTTTTATACTGATATCCTTCACTTTGGAACTCGAAAGTGCACTTAATCGCACCGAAAATAAATCATGGGGGACCACATGGGCGCGTTATTTAAATTTTATCTTAATTTACATGTAATTAAATTATTTTTTTCTCTCGGCCTTCTACGATTTCTCCTTTAGTGTTTGTATTTTTTTACCGATTTCGCTTTTCCTTAGCTCAGATATCCCTTTGTTTTATTTTCTTTCGTCTTTCTGGAATTTTCAGATCTTTTTAAGTCATCTCTCTCTCTCTCTCTCTTTTTTCGCCTCTATTGACCTACTCTCTCTATATATATTTATCTAGACATCTTTACCCGTCAGTTTGTATACTCTCTCTGTCCCTGTCTCTTTCTCTCCGTTTTTATCTATGTCTCCATCTGTCTCTCTTTGTCTGTATACTCATCCATTTCTTTCCATTTATTCTTCTCTCTGTATCTATCACTTTATCTAAGTTTTCATTTCAATTACAATGGCCCGTGATGTTTCAATTACACTTCGACTGAGCTGCGATGACTTTCACCCAAATCTCAAGTCTTAATTAGATGTTATCGAGCGACTTAGCGCGGCTCGCACCGGCATTGCATCCCCTGCACACAAAATGCCCGCACTGCACTCGATGGAAACACTTTTCAAAAATAAATGTTCCGACATGTAAAGCCCATTAGAGTCCTGGTGGACGGGGTCGGGTAACTCCCCTAATTGACGTAATAGATACGCACTGTAGGGGAAGAAAGGACGCCCGAGGGGGTGAAGGGTGGCCGGGGAGGCTTTAGCATACGATTATCGAAGGCGTCACGTGAGAGTCGGCGTTTTGCTGAAGGAAAACGTGGACATTGGGGTTTTTCAGCTATCAAAACGGTGATTTCGTTAAAATTGCTCAATTTTATTATCATTTTTCCCAATTTAATTTCAATTTTGATAAAGTGGATAAATTTTTTATAGTTTCTTGAGGTAAAAAAAATAGAGGCAGAGTCACAGAGAGCGATCAAAATGAGTTGGTAGCACTTAGCTTTTTTTTCATTTAATTGCGTGTACTGGAAAAACTGTAGTCCACTAAAGTCTGCTGGATTCTGTTGGTAGAATCTGTGAGACACTACAGCAGGAAGAACTGCACAAACCGGAAAATGCTGGATAAATCGGAAAATTCCAAAAATAAATGGAAGTTTAGGGCTCGATTTAATAAAACTACCAGTTTGAGTTTTAGAAGTTCCGTGTATTTGAAAAGCCGGGACTTAGGCCAATACAACCTCTTTGCGATTCTGTGAAGATCAAAAATAACCTCTCCCCCTTCATCCCCTATCCGGGCAAGGGTCTTTAAAAAAGGGGAGAAATTTCAGGTGAAACGGGATTTGCCGTCGACCCTCGAAGCAATCACATTTGCTTCATCCCTCAAACGGAAAGTATTACGGAACCCTCAATAAGACACGGAGACGACCAAGGGGTTGAAGAACAACGGGGGGCGGAGGGAAAAGGGATTTGGAAGGTGCCTTTGTTTTAATTAATTCCTTTCCAACAAAGAAAAGCTCCTTCGTGCAAAAGTATCTTCCTTCTCCGATGGAAACACGTGTAATTTATTTTTGCGAGGCAGAGGGGATGTTTTTTTAAAGCTGAGACTCCGCCGCGTATTTCTCGCATCCCCCAACCCCCGAAGAAAAGAATGAAACGGACTAAATTCCCCGTGAGAATCGAGAGAAATTTTTTCTTTTCAGTTGGCAACACGGCAGGTGTTCCTAATCGGGTCGATAATTGACGTTAAAGGAAAGCTCGAATCGAATCTGTCGCCAGTTTGAAACTCCCGAGCTATACATTTTTTACAATTGAAATTACAATTACAATGAGAAGGTTTTACAAAAGGAGACGATATGAGAGTAATTGAAATGAAAACTAAAAAGGGAAGTTACTTATGACTCGATCTTACAAAGCCTTCGCCGAAGCACAGACAAATCCATTAAGTCGTAAGGACTCGGAAGAATGAATTGAGTGGTTTCTGCAGGTGGCGGCCTCCCCCTGGAGTCTTATCTGGAAACTCCGTTGCTCCGTTGCAAAGTTGCTAAAATAAAAAAAAAACGGGTGAATATTAAAAGGATTAAGGGTTGAAAGCATCGGGGGAAAGGAATGAGGAGCCCTCCCAGGGCAAACACAGCCCCGGTAAAGCGATCTCTTACGGAACACGCCCTTCGGCCAGCAGCGCGTGCAGACTGCTTTTTGCTGTCGGAAAACGGGAAGCGATTGTGCAGGGCGAGCATTAGGGGATGCGCATGGGGAAAATCATCCCTTAGAACCTCAGTCAAAAGATGAGACTAAATTTAGACCACCCAGGTTATATTATTATATTTACTATTTTTTAATTCTGTATGTTAATTATTTTACTGTAAAAGTATATTTATGTATGTTTTTAAAAAATTTTTTTACAATTGCTGACTTAAGATCTCCTTTGTATTATTTACTTTAGTTAGATTATCATTCGTTTATTTATTTTTCCTGTATATTTATTTTATAGGAAAATAACTGTAACCAAATGTTTTCTATATTTTATTTTTCTTTATTTTTCTCTGGCATAAGAAATGCTAAACTGTAAACGTTCAGTGCTGACGGATGATATGAAGGAAAGTATATTATATTGTTAGATAAAATGCTGACGTTAACTGATAGAAATGTGAAAATTTAAAAAAAGGTTCGGTGTTCAATTTGAACCAATAAAAGGAAAGGAAAGTATGCATAATAAAGTTATGAATGGAAAGTCAGAACACTCTCGCGCCGTTTTTCAAAATTATTTTTTAATAAAAACTAAATTCTGCATCGGAAAACGTCGGTCGCGAAATGAGCTTTCGCAAACACAAAGGGCGAACTCAATTTCTCATCAAAAGTGAACTTCGCACACACTTCAGCCCCCTTTTTCCGTTTTGTAGTATCACCCCTTCACCCCTTCATCCCTTCGCATCGTTTCCCGCACTTAAACCTCCCCCCGCCCTCCCCGCTCTATTTGTTTCGTATGCTGTGATTGCCACGATTTGAATTTCTTCCCGATTTCTTTCCCTTTGTTCCTTCCCACGTCGTCGGGGGTTGTTTCCACGTCTGGGCGACCACCCTCTGGGGTAGTCAGTCGCCCCTAACGATTCAAACGCCGCAAAGACATTCAATTACAAACTGTGTGGATTAAGTTTAAAAAATTATCAATACTTGACTGGATTTGATTTTGAACGCTACTCCTTCGATTATGATAAATAAATAAATAAATATAATAATAAATAACTGAAAATAAGTAAATGACGCAATAACAAATCGCCTTCAAAAACTCACATTATAAAAGCCGTGCAATCGAAAATTTTAATTATGTTTTAATCATAGTTACAGTCACGTGACAAACTAATACGTTCCCTGACAATTGCTTCGGGGTAGTTCGTTTCACCCGGTCGCATCCCCTCGGGGCAGAAGTGTCCTCCTCTGATATCGGAAGCATTTGCAATAACACCGCAATTAAGGAGGGCGGTGGGGAACTTCGTTACGATTTTCATCTGATCCGTACCTGAATCGCTTCCCATCTCTGCTCGCGCGCAGACATGAGTTTTAATTGGCCAATCGATGGGAAACTTTCACCCGCTTCGTCGCATTGTTGCCTTTCACTCATCAAATGACTTTGACCCGATGGGAGACGGGGGCGGAGAGGGGGCGGAGAGGGGAGGTCGAAGGGAGATATTAG
Source organism: Brueelia nebulosa (assembly GCA_028293925.1). Classification (NCBI taxonomy): domain Eukaryota; kingdom Metazoa; phylum Arthropoda; class Insecta; order Psocodea; family Philopteridae; genus Brueelia; species Brueelia nebulosa. Next base: position 133,465 of record JAQIBA010000041.1, read on the forward strand.
AACCTTTGCCGAGGTGCAAAGGGCGTTGCAGGTACAACAGTTAACTGCTCTTAGTGGTGCTTCAAGGTTTTATAAATTTTAAGATTGCTCGGTAATTCTACTAGCATTTGAGTTGGTCTAATAAATAATATAAAAAAGACTACTCAAATTGGTTTTCCTGATTTTTTTTAAATAAAAAAATGAGAGGAGGTGTTTGAATAATGTTTAGTCTAAAGTATCAGTTGATGTATGGGGGAAAGGATGATTTTAAAAAATATAATAAACACGAAAACAAAATGGAGTCGCGAGAGTTCATTAGAAAATGTTTTTCTTTGATCGGTCGAGTCGACAATCCATCCACGAGAGATAGCATTAAATAGAAATAAAAAAGAAATAAAGAGAAAAGAGAGAAAAAACAAAAAGTCGGTATAAAGCAAAAGCAAAAATCAATAAAGGAATTTCCAGTGCGACGAATCGACTTAACCTAAACAAATTTCGCAGTCGAATTCTGCTGCAGCCCAGCCGATAAGGGGAGGGCTCATCCCCTCCTTCCCAGGGGACCGAACCTCCCCGATAAGAACAGCTCATTAGCAGAAGACGGGACTTGGGCAAAATTTCTCCTTTCACATTGTATACTTTTGGACTCGATTCATAAAAACTCGGTTGAGCGTTCATAAGAGCAGACATGGATTTTTCTCTGATTGCTGCTATCGCACCGGGGGCGCCGTAACCGGAAATGCTCTTAACGGAAACATTACAGAGGAAGTTCACGCTAATAAGACGGATAAAGCGATGATTGTTTTCAGATTAATTCTCCGAACAGAGGTCGAGGCTCAGGAGTAAGCCCCTTTATCTCGCCACTGAAAATATCTCTCGCAACTGCCACTTGGGATCCTTCTCGAGAAGACTCTTCACCCCTTTTACTTGTCAATACCACCCCGCCGGGAAAATATATTACCGCACGACTTCCCCCCCCCCCCCCAAATTTCAAAGAAAACTCCCCCTTATCCTCTGCATTAGGAGCAGAAACTCCTGAAGGCGACTTTATTGTATCTGCGACGCCATTGATAATTATTTCCAAGGGGCGAACAACCCTTCTGGTGTCGGACTATTGAACCAAGTGCATGAAAATGGCAGTTAGCGGGTTCTCCTCTTCTTGGGGTCCCGAAGGAACATCCCAAGACCTCACACGCCCATTTTTGTTCAATCTCATAGTGTTGAGAGTGGCAAAAGGAAAGGCAAATTAAAAACGGCTTTTCTATTTAAAATCAGATATCGATGAATTATTCAGTGTTTTGTTGTCTGGTTTCTCTCTTTTCTTTTGGCCATCTCTCAATCCTCCCCCCTTTTTTATGGATCATCATGGAGTTCCTTTGATGTTGATTCTTTCCAGAGAACGCTCGGACTCGGGAGTGTTTTCGAATGAGGGAGTGGTCGTCAGGGTCGGACTGGGGGTGGATGCTCGGCGGGGGGAAGTGGCCGTTGTTGCGTGGGGGATGAACGGGGAGAAAAGGTCGGAGGAAGGAGAAGCGAAGGAAATTCAGGAAGAAAGGAACCGCTCAATCAGCATCGCATTCAAACGCAATCAGCAGCAGAGGAAGTACCTAAGACTGAATTAATTTTTAGGCGCGACGCGACGCGATAGAAGTTCATTTATCTGCGAAGCGGTTTATCTATCTTGGATCTGTCTGCTAATTTTAGTAGAATTTGCGTTTTATTTTCGTGCCAATTTTGCGCAAATGGGCCTTCCCGATGAAAACGCCGCGTTGCGCAATCGAGTTTTGCAGTTGCGGGCAAATAATTTAATTACGCAATGCCGCAATGGGGAGTCACACAATTTTACGTTTCGAAATGAAAAAAAGTCGAGAAGTGCATCGCCACCCTTTTGAATATGCTCCTCACTAGAGGAGAACCCTTTTGCCCGATTTTATTTAACCCCATGGCCTCAAATTCAAATTTTAATTTATTTTTATGGTATCTTTATGTTCTTACTTTTATTTATTTACTCTCTTATCTTATACTCATTTTTCTTTTATTCTTCTCACTTTTTATGTATTGTTATTAAGCGTATTTACCAATAAGTGGTAATTAATAGATCCCAGTATCGACTTTGATGCAATTAGGTAAAACTTTTATGGGACCAATGATTGCCTGCGGTGATCGAAAGCTGCACATGTTATGGTGTAGTGCTGTCGATGATAATCATCGATGGAAAACTGAGCAAATAATGAAAGCTCACAAAAGAAAAGCTCGCCAAAAGCTCTTTTCGGTCGGGGAATCGCGAAGGGAGGGAAACACCCCGTTCGAGACCTCTTTCTCATTCCTGCCGGTGTTATTTCGGTTGTAACGTTCCCAAATTAATATCTGCGTGATCGAGTCAATCCCTCTTCTTCCCCCGAGCGGAAAATTCGCCCCATTCCGGAAGATCACATTAAGAGATGTTACGCATCCCCTTTTCCCCTCACCTGTTTTCCTCCTCTCCCTGAACTTTCCATGAAGGCGGTGATTTTCTATTGGATGCCTTTCCTTTCGGGTTTTGTTTCTCGGCGATGAGAAATTATAGAAAAATCGAAATGTTAGATCGAATCATAGATATCTTCCGCTTTTTACCAAAATAATTCAATGTTTTGTCTTTGAAATATCGTTACAATATTTGAAACTCTAAATATAATAAATATTATACAAGTTCATGAAGTGGTTGCCAGAGAATTGTCGGTCTTTCTATGACATTTCGGCATCTATCAGTCTCCATGTGCAACCCCTAAGCGAGCCCATCCCCGATATTAGCATGCGATAAATAAACAGATGCCGCTGGGAGTGCAGGAGAAGAGTCGGACACCCCCTGAGAGGAGACCACCCAAGTGGCCCGGCCGCTTTCCATGAACGCGGGGGATGAATCGACTTTCTCAAACGCGAAATAACGTCGAGGGGTTGGAAGCTTCGCACCTCCGCTGGGCGTTGGCGGCCTTTGTTTTGACGTGACAAAGGAAATGAGGCTGTTTGTTGGGGTTCCGACGGCGACCTTCGTTGAAGAACCATCAGGGGTGGCGGAATGGAGGGCGAAGGGGTGATTCGCCTTTGTTTGGCTAAATTCCGGGGAGAAGGGCTGGAAGAAATGCAGCGGCAGGGGATGAGAATTATCGGAATTCCTCCAATCGAATCAAATGATTTTTATTGCAGAATAAGTTTTTCCATTTGGCTCCGGAGCGGAATTATAGGAAACGCTCGAATTTGGGAATTCGATTGTGTCGGAGGGAGGAGAGGAGGGGAGAAAGAGAATGGAATGAAGGAATGAAGGAGGGAATAGGACTAAGAAACTCATTTTCGCAACAACCTCGACCCGGTCAGTCTTTATCAGTTCAGTCCAGTGGGGCCGCTCTTCAAGTTCCTCACGGCAAGGACATTTGGAAAACAACATTCGAATTAAGTCCGTCTGAATGACGTGATGCGAATGAGGGGGGATGAGGGGGCGAAGGGGGCGGAAGAGCGTTATTTCTACGGCCGCTAGCTATTGTTAACTCTGTCATCACATTCGATTGTGAGTGATTGTTGTAGTTAGAAAATGAAAGCTGCCATTTTGATAAGTGGACGCATGAAAAGTTCTACAACTTTTTCCCAAGGCAAACGAAATTTAAAAATATAGTAAAATAATTAATAATATATTTTCTATGCCTTTCGGCATACAGTCTTTTATACATCTGTCACCACGCGTATAATTAAGCTTTGAGACATTCATGCCCCCTTTTCCCAGTTTTCCCCTGTAATCACTGCTTTTGCTCACTCTATTGAAGCGTACGATTACTCATTTTCCGAATAATTTGGGGAGACTTAAGAAGCACGAGGAGGATTCTCACGAAGGAGATGTGCACATGCAAACAGGGGCAGAAGATGTAAGGCGGGGTGGGGGTTGTATTCCACCAACCGCCCACCTGGCTGCGAGCTCGCAACAAAAAGGCGCATGTTTGTCTTCTTCTCAAGTGTAAAATAATTACGAGGCGTATTAAATATTCATAACGCAGCCCGAGGAGTCTTTTTGCGGCGCAGCCAACAATGAAATACAAATAAGGGAAACCGTATGTTGGGTAATGCCGTCCTCGGGGCGCTCCCTCCTCGCTCAAAGAAAACACTCGCGAGAGATGCTCGCTGCCATTTCTTCTATTTAAGGCACGCGATGTGGCGGCGACGTTGAGGCAACCTCGTTTCGCCATCCGCCCGAAGAAGGATTCGGATGAGGAGTGAGCGGGAATCTTTCATAAAAGAGGCTGCATTCGAGACATTGATTTCTATAAAAGATTGCTTTCTCGTTTCAGGTTATAATGTGACAGGATGCCGACATAGGGCCACGAGCTGGAGTCGAACCAAAATGAAGACGATGGTGGCCATGATGCTGACACTGCTCGGGGGGCTCGGCCTCGTCTCTCGGGCCCACGGCACCATCATCAAGTCCTTCGCCGACGAGCAAATCGAGAAGTTCAACCACCTCGTCGTCGACAAGAACACCGGCCGGGTTTTCATCGGCGGCATCAACAAGCTCTACCAACTCTCCCCCGACCTCGACCTCGTCATCTCCGAAACGACCGGCCCCCACGAGTACTCCTCCAAGTGCTCGGTCCTGGACTGCTCCCCCACCATTGCCAAAAAGCTCACAGACAACGTGAATAAGGCCCTCGTCATCGACTACACCACCAGTCGCCTCATCGTCTGCGGCAGCCTTTTCCAGGGCACCTGCTCCGTGCGCAACCTCCACAACATATCCGACGTGGTCCTCTCCGTGAAGGAAGCCGTCGTCGCCAGCAACAAGACGGCCTCGACGGTCGCCTTCATCGCCCCCGGCCCCCCCACGCCCCCCGTCACGCAGGTCATGTATGTCGGCGTCACCTACTCGGGGGGCAGCTCCCTCTACAGCTCGGAGGTGCCCGCCGTGTGCTCGAGGAGCCTCGACCCCAACAAGATGTTCACCATCGCCAAGACGGCCGTCACCACCGGCACGAGGATGTTCGTCAATTCGCTCGCCAGGGAGCGCTACCTCATCTACTACATCTACGGGTTCAGCTCGAGAGGCTTCAGCTACTTCCTCACGAACCAGATGAAGTCCACCCAGAACTCGGTGTTCATTTCGAAGCTGGTGCGGATCTGCCACGAGGACTCAAATTACTATTCGTACACGGAAATCCCGATTGAGTGCGTTAGCAGCGGGGGCGGGGGTAAATCAGACAAGGTGAAGAATTTCAATCTGGTGCAGGCGGCGTACGTGGGGAAGCCGGGCTCGGACCTGGCGGCGGACCTGGGGATCACGGCACAGGACGACGTTCTGTTCGCGGTGTTCTCCGAGACGGATTTGAGCGAGGGGGAGTCGTCAAGCAAACCCGCCCCCTCGAGCGGTCTGTGCGTGTACACGCTGACGGCGATCAGGCGGAAGTTCATGGAGAACATCCAGACGTGCTTCGAGGGGAAAGCGAACAGGGGATTGGACTTTGTGTCAACGGGTCATCACTGCGTGGCAACGGTGAGTAAAGCTTTGGATGTGCCCCTCCCGCCCCCTATAAAAAACCAGTAAATGTCCATTTATGTAATGGAATCGCTACCGTGTTTTTTATAGTCGAATTAAAACTTTATGTTTAATAAATAAACGCGTGTTTCCTTTTCCTTTAATTACTGTTCCTTTGTATGCGTAAACCGGTTCGGTGTCGACTTGTAGAGACTAAAAAGACGCAGTCGGATTCGACCTACTGAGGGGAAAAAACAGGGAAAAAGCAAAGAGAAAAATTTGAAACAAAGCCGGGAAACAGCAGGAAAAGGTGAAGAAAGAAACATTACAAAAAACGTGAAATAAAGTAGGGAAAATAAGGAAATTACAAAGGGAAAAGCGGAGGAAAAATAGGAAAACAATAGGAAATGGGGGAAACTGGGAAAATACTCGACCTTAGGGAAGTCTGGACAATTTGTAATTATTATAATTGCGTTATTTGAAATCTGAAAATATATTTCAGCTAAGAAAGAATGATAAAATAAGATGCGGCGGTCATTTTGACCCTGGAGGAAATGGAAAAAAAGGAAAAACAGCCTCGAGGTTTAGATCATGACCCAAAGGAACGCCTCAGTTTCCCTGCTCTAATCGAATTTAATCGAACGGAAGAAAGAAACATAAGAAAATGTCGCTGATCGGATTAGCAATGCAAACTCTGATTTATTCCGCCCCCGCCCCGCCGCCCCTCCTCTCTCGCTTTCCGCTTTTAACTTTCCTCATCCCCCGAATGCAAACGCCGCCCCCCGGGGGGGCCCAGCCCCGAAGAACTAACCCTCACCTTCCAATCTCAAATCAGATCGGAGCCTTCCGAGTCCCGGCCATAAATTAACGGGGCCCCCGTGACCCCCGTCCGGTGCCCGCGAGAGAGAACTCGTTGTCACTTACAAGGTTCAGATCCGGGTCTCCGCGCTCCCCGGGTGGTCCCCCACATCCTGTCCGCCCTTCCTGGTGCGTGGCCATGTTTGATTGGGTGTTGAGAATGTCCTCCGTCGGGGACCACACGCAGAACCCCTTTCGGCGCCCCTCCCTCCCCGATTCCGCTTAATTTGACCGGGGAATACGAACTCGGTTACTCTTTGGTTGCCCCCCTCTCCCTCCCCCTTCATCTCAACTTGTAAATTTTCCTTTTTATGCTTTAAATAAAAAGGAAAGTGGAAAACTTTCATTTCAATGATTAGCATTAAGTTTTTTGAATTTTGTATGAAAATGAACTCGACGTCTACCTTAATTAGAAAGGAAAGTTTTCATTTGCAGGGAGGGCGCCGGAGGGAAGCGGGATGAAATGGGAGAGGGGAGGCTCCGAAGAGGAGGGGTGACATCAAAATTTCACCAAAAATTGAAAGAATTAATAAAATTGGTGTGAGAGGACTGAGGGGGAGGAGACCTAAGGTTGAATGTTCAAGTCATCGCTTAAAACCTGAACAAAATTAAAATGGCGTTAAGTTCAGGATTTGCATGAAAATTTTTTGTTATTTTGCGGACGATTGCGATCTTTTGTTGACATGGACATTTGTTGCTGATGGCGTTAAATAGAATTTGAGGTTGACATCGCTTTGGTGGTCTCTCCTCTGTTCAAAGTTGGCAGTAAAGAATTGAAAGTCCAGAAATTACTAAAAGTCTGGAGAAGAAATGTATAAAAATTAAAATGCATTGTGAAACACAAATTAATGTACAAAAGTCTTTATAACTTTAAATTTATGCAGCAGTTGTAAATAAACATACAGATTCAAAAATAAGTCTTGTTTTTCTGCAAGTAGATTTTACGACATGACAACCAAAAATCAATTCTATTTGGTGCTGAGCTGAACAGTCTCGATGAAAATGAATAAAAAAGATCATCTTTTAGGGGTAGTAATTTCGTAGTCACATAAAGAGACGAATGGACAAGTGGGCTAAATAATGGTTTCGATCTCCAGGGGTTGGACGCTAGTAAAAAGGGATCCACTCCCGGGTTTCCTTTGTGTTTCAAATCTCCTACACGTGTTCTCCGCCATAATGTGCACCCTTTCCAGGCAGGGTCGTAACCAGCCGATGAAGACTCGGACAGGTACCGAAGGGACTCTCACAGAAATATTTACTCCTCTTTATTGTATTATTTATTTGCAATAATATAATAATATATTTAACATATCACCATATGTTATTTCAATCACATGAATCTGTATCAACCAATAAAAACCAGTATACAAATACTGCGATTGTATTTTTATTATTATTTTTATATTTATATTATTTATAAAATAAAGAATGTATTTATTTTATATATGTATTTTTAACTGAATTTATTGTAGACCTGATGAAGTCGAGATCAAAAGAAAGAAAAAAAATGCAACATTCTCTGAAGACTTACACTGTATAAATCATATAAAAATAAAAGATTGTAATAAAAGAAAAATAATAAAGACAAAAAATATAATAATTAGCAAATAAACAATAGTATAACTATACACTAAGTATAAATAATATACAAAATTACAAAATGTAAAATAGTTTGTTTTACACTGAGATTAGTGGCTTTTTTTTTCGACTGTGCAATCCAAAGCGACGACCCGAAATCATCCCCATCCCTCACAACCCCTCACAGAGTCGAACCTTACGTTCGTTCGCACCCTCAGCCTCTTTGCATGACAAAACTCAGCTCTGTCGAACCCTTTTAACAGATTGCGCGGGGTTCTTATTTATATTCAAACCTCTTGGAAACGCTCATCCCCCGAGACGTAAGAAAGAAGTCTTCGGAAGGGTCGGCGGCTGGAGGGCGTAATTTCACGAATAAGGGGGTGACTCCCGAATGTCAACTGCAGCTCCGACTTGACAAATGTTTGTTCACGCGAGACTCATTATCGGTTATTATATGATGGCCGACTCATCGAAAGGCATTCGTACCCAAAGAGTTAAAAATGTTGGCGACTAATTAAAAGGGAAGATTCTTCGCCTTGGCTTTTCTTTGTTAGTCTCCCAGCTCTTAATTAAAAAAAAACAAGTGTAAAGATAATTAAATAAAGTTTTTTTTTGAGAAAAATTTCTATAAAAAAACTGTTCGTTTCCTTTTGTTCTGTGTTTGAGCGCTTTTCCTCACAGAAATGCTCTTTTTTCAGCTTCTTTTATAGTTGGATTCACAATGTTTTACAATCAAAACATAAACAAAGGGATCTCTGAACTGTGTCAGTAATAATTTTCTCATTTTGGAATGTGTTTGAGGTGTAAATTTTAAAAAACTAAAATTTTTTCAAGTTCCTCAAACAGCAGAAAAACTTTTATACTAATACAAACTTCCAATTGAAAATTTATTAAAAGTAGACTTATTCGAAATAACTTTGGTTAATTAAATAACTTATTGTTATTAATTTGAATATTATCATATTTATCTTAAGAATTTTAATATAACTTTTATATGAAGAAAAATTTTAAAAGGATTACATAAATTCTTTAAAAAAAACATTCAATTAAATTCAATCTATTTATAAAAAAATATCGGAATGTTTTTAGTTATTTCAATAGTTTATTGACATAAATATTTTTGGGTTAACAAAATATATTTTTTAATTCAAAATTAATTATAAGTTAAATAAAACTTATTCTTTTAAATTTATCTAATTTATTTAAATTGTCACAAGAACTTTAGTTAATTCAATATTTTTAGCATAAAATTAAAAAAAATTCTTTGTACTAAACAATTTTAATTGAAATTTAATTAAAAATTAACTAAATTAATTCATTAGTTCCTGTCTAAATTGATTATTTCGAGTAATGCTCACACTTTATTTTGCAAATTACAGAAAGACCGATTTTATACAAAAATATATTATAGAAAAACATTAAAAGAAGAATGAAACTTTTTAATTAGTTTTAAGTAAAAATGTTGAGTAAACTGGAGATTAGACGATTTTTTTTTTTGAAAAAATCTTCAATTTTATTTTAAAAGATTATATATTCTTAAGATTTCACCCTTTAATACTTTAATTGGAGTAATTCAGTGATCTCCACCCTATCAGGAAGAGGAGACGGCCGCGGAATATCATTTAAGTTACAACCAACAAAAGAAAGAAGGAAAATCATCATTAGTTATAATAAGTAAATGTTTTGATGTATAATTATACATAATAAGGCGTATCATTTTGTATCCCATTAAATAAATCACCGAATGAGGTGTATATTTACGGAATGAAATGGTTACGAAAATTAAGGGGGCGCAACAGTTTTTTTTGTATTTTATAAAAGACAAAGGCGGAGACACAGAAAACTCAGACTGTTGCTATTCTTTTATCCCGGTAGTGTAACTCACTTGCATTTGACGACAATAACAACCGGGTGCAAACATTGAACGGGCGACATAAAAACACTGATACGAAGAGGTGATAATGACATGGATAACGGAGAACAATAAACAAAGAAAAGATTTATAGTGGGATTTAATAAAATAAAGCTGGTTGTTGTTAAGTGCAGACGACGAGAGTGAGACTGTCCCATTATCTCCGAACCAATTACTGAAAAATGCAATGACAGATAATATATAGTCTTGGTTTCAAATGAAAATATGCTTAAGTTGATCCATTAAAAAAAGACTGCCGAGTCCGATTGTGCTGTAAATATTTACATATACATTACACTATAATTCTACAGATACTGTAAATATTATTTAGCGTTTATTTATATATTTTACTGATAGGAGTTTTTTATTTTTTATTTAGATAATTAATTTTTGGTTAGTCTATTTGACTGTTTGTTTGTTTATTGCTTATTTTTATTTATGCGTGTGTTTTATTGCGTGTTCAACGACGTAATTCGCGGGACACAGGAATTTTTATTGGCATTTGCCGTAATTTGTAAAAGGAAATAAAAAAGGAAAAAGAAAAATTATTTATATTATTATTATAATTTACTTTCATGCTACTTTTAATGAGTGTAATGTGGTCTTATTATCGCATTAGATAAAAGCTTCAACATCGCCACACAGTGTGTATCTCCTGTTATCTCCTCGAGAGTCCAAATTCGTTTTTTATTTACGCTCCTTTTCACAATTCACCGACGCAATCCGACTCGAGTCCTCGCTTTTTCATTCTCCGATGAGAGTTTTGAAAAGCCTCCCCCTTCACCCCCCGTGTAAATTTTAAAAATTCTTTCCCCTCTTGTCCGAACCCATCTCCGGAATAAACAAATCCGAGCGTAATTTCACTTTTGGAATTAGAGGAAGAAAATTCCGACGCTATCGGAGGGGCTCTGAGGGGAGAGGGGCGAGAGGGGGCGAGAGGGGGCGTGAGGGGTCGGGATAAAAGGCAGCGGAAGGAGGGATGCAGACTGATCAAAAGGAAAGCCCTGATTGAGTTTTGAGCAGAATCGGATTCCTCCTAAAACAAAAGGCAGTGCTCTGCACTGTGTAATTTGAAAAGATTTTCCAAAGTCGAGCGAACAAAGGAGCGCTTTCAATGCAAAAAAAATCGTTTATTGATAATTAATTTAGGGCGGGTGGGGGTTGAAGAGCCCGATGATTTGCTTTCAACCCCCCTTCGAAAGGTCATCGATTGAAGTTGAAGAGTGGTTGGTTTTTTTTTTCGATAAATAATTTATGTTTGCTTTTTATTAAAAATAAACTCTTTCCGGCTTTATAAAAAAGCTTGACATTATCTTTACATTCTATCATTTTTTTCTTGTAGATTATCTATGGTAGATAATTGTATTCATTATAACATGAATATTTGTCATATTGAAGTTGGCTCTTATAGTGATCCGTAGCGAACAGTAGAAGCTGGAGTGAATGGAGTTAAGGGTTGAAAATCTTTGGAAAAAGGGTTTGCAAAGTCTTATTCTTAGCGCAGAGGAAATGGGGGTGAGTTGGGTTAAGAATGCACACGGGGGTTGCGTCAGAAGCGCGACTCTTCCGGCGGGGGTGCTAGGAGCGGAAGGGGCGGAAGGGGCGGAAGGAGGGAAAGGTTTGACGGTTGCCCTGCGAGTTATTCAATATGTAAATTTGAGAAAGGGGCGACCTTTCCACTTGCGGTGTAATTAAACGCTGACAAATCTTAATTGGGTCGCTTTTGTTTGCCGCCACCTTCGCTCACTCTTTGAGCCCTCGGACGACTCCCGTTCACTTCCCCGCGGCAGCAGCGACAGCAAACCATAAGGGGAAAAACTTTAGATGAATAGATAAGGTTATCATTCATTTAAAGGTGAGATACGGAAAGCCTGAAGAGAATTATACAGCGTTTTAGATGAAATATTTTCACGAATGTACATATCTCTATATCTTCGTATTCTTTTATCTGCAAATCTAAATATCTCCACATCTTTATTGTATCTAAAAATCTTCACACTTCAATATCTAAATAGCTCTAATATCGATATCTTCATATCTCCATATTTTAATATTTCTAATTTGAAAATTTTCATATTATTCCATTCGTTCCTGCTTTCCTCAACGCAAAAATAAAAACGTTGGCGGCGTCTCTCAAAGAACAGACACATCTCCCAGAAGAGAGATTAGGGGAACAGCTTTTATGGGGTGACGCGTCCGATTGCGAATGAGAATTTCGCGGTTGAGAATCAAAGTGTTGCCTCGGGAGGAAAAGCGTAACAAAGAACATTAGTGTATCTCCGGCGGGCGAACATCTCACACCAAAAAGTCAGACCGAGGGGATGAATTCACCTGCGACTTATCGCGTTCGGTCCGCGAAGGACTGGCAGTTTGTTGAAATGGCCTCGTTCATCCCCGAGGGAACATAAATAAGGGAAGGAGAATGAAAGAGGGCCCTTTGGGAGAGCAAGCATATGCGGTGGGGGTGAATGGGCGAGGGGATGATGGATGGGGGGTGAATGAATGGGGCGGGTGTGAATACCTACGCGGGGTGGTTGGAAATGTCGGAGTGTAATGGGTAATCATTATCGGGGTAACGACAATTGCAAATTGGATCATTTGGGGAAACTTTGATTTAAAAAACTTTTCAATATGCGAATTAATTGTTTACTCAATGAATGGAAATTTTGTTCTCGTAATTAACCGAAAATAATGTTCAGAACTCAAAAAAAAATTTTAAATTAATTATTTTCCTAAAAAATATACTGAATATTTCAAAATCAGTGTGAAATGAAAATGTTCTAAAATATTGTTAATAAATAATAAAGTATTAATAATATTTTATTTTCATAGGCGACAAAAAAGTGACAATAGCTGAAATAAATAAAGACTAATAAAATAATCAAAGTCGACCACTCAAAAAGTATAACGTTCAAACCGAAATGCAGAAGACTAAGAAAGCTCAAAATCAATAAAAAGGTAATCAAAGAGCGAGCCCATGCAGGAGAAACACCCCACCGACACAAACATCCCCCACCTCATAAACACTCCACTCACACCTATCCACCCCCGGGAGGGGGACAGTCCAACCCCAACAGGAAATTGGACGCCCGGATGGTCATTTCGTGTCTGCACAGTTCGCTCCGGGAGAATCCCGTCCCGACAGCGTCCACCCCTCGTCCATCCCCCGTGGGGGAGGGGGTTCGGCGTATTCGCCCGGAAACTTTCCAGGACGTTCTCCTTGCTCTCTTTGTTCGCCGGAACAAAAAGAGCAACGGCTCAACCAGCCGTTAAATTTCATTTGAGTTCTCCAGTCGAGTCACTTTCTGGCCGGTGGCCCAAAAGAACCTAATCGAGAAATGATTGAAAACACAGGGGACGACCACCTTCGGATATAATGGCCGTCTCGAATGAATTGGGGGAGAGGGGAGTGACGGGGGCGCGGGGAGGGAAAGTACAAGAAACTGCGGAAGCTAAGAGGCGTGACGCCACGGAAGTTTTGTACAGTGCATGTAATGTAGAAAGAGAAAAGCTAATGATTGTATAAAGTTACAGAAAAACCTTTGAATAGAGATATGAGATATTAAGGTTTGGAAATATGGAAAAATTATTTAGGGGTGGCAAATGCCTTAAGAGCTTCTTCTATTCTCGGCACTTTTCGATCTGCCAAATTGCGGGCTGACGTAACAAAGGAAAGTGAAATGAGGTACGCCTGGGTTAGGCCTCCGACCGCAGAGACCTCGAAATGAATCTAGATCCGCGAACGAGGCTGTGATTAGGGGTGGTGGAGGGGGAGGGGAGAGGGCCGAAACGGGAGTTGCATAATTAATCGAATTGGCTTTTATTATAACGAGTCGGGAGCTGCGTGAGCCGCGCCTGATGCAACGCCAGCGGATTCGTCTCGATTGCTCGTTTTGGAAGAGTCTGTTTAACGCCCCCCCGCGACCGCCACCCCTTGTGTAATTGTTTTACTTTCGGATTGGCCAAGAGGTGAGAGAGAGAGAGAGAGAGAGAGGGATCGAGGTCGGGCTCCCAGGACCTCGTGTTAATGCTCACGTGTTGCACTGAGAAACCGCAGAAACTAAAGCGAAAATGAATTCTCCCTCCCTCGAGTGGTTGCCACCCCTTCAGGCACAGGCTTAGCTAATATACGTAAATGTACAGAGCGCATTTCCTTATTGAATGATCGGATTAGAAGCAAATGCAATAATGGAAAAAAAGCAGTGATGATGCCAAAAATAGCCACTGATACAATATTTAATTTACTGCATATGTGGAAGTATAATTATTAAGTAAATTGTGGAAGTATAATTTTAAAAACAAACCAACATATATAAACTTAAATGTGAAAATTATCTTACATTACATTTTTTACTTAAAAGACCTTTTGTATACCAGAATTGTATAATTTAATTTTATAATAATTTAATACTAATTTAATACCAAAATTTTATTTTATAATACATATATAAAAATATATTAAAAAGTATAACAAAATATTTGTGGATTAAATACAATTATAAACATTATATTAAAAGTACATAAAAAATAATGGAGTAATTCGTGAAACAAATACCTGAAGGGCTGATATCAATAAAAATAAATCAAAAGCGTCCCATTTTGAACTCAGCTCCTCATCGGTCATTGCAGCTTTCATCGAATCGCCCTCTCATTTTTCATTTTGGAAAACCCTCACGCATTTTAAGGGATGATAAGAAAATTCTGAAAAATCGACTGGATCTGTCTCCCCTCGCGGCACCCTCTCCGGGTCGCCCTTGACATCCCTTCGACAGGGGATGTGAATAGACTGTCAACACCAGTCTTTCCAAACGAGTCGTCGCTCCTCCGACAAACGATTCTTCCGGAAAAGGTCGCAGACGAAGTGCCCCCCTCCCCCCCCCAGAAAAAACCGTTTCCCCCATTTTATTTGGAAACTTTGAAACTCTAATTAAAATCTGGCAAAAACCGGCGACTAAGCCAAATAAAACATTCGGCTTTAAGCCCCGGATTTTCTAAATTACATTTCCCCTGAATTATTATAAGTCAATTTATTACGTGTCATGTGCATGACTCGCCCCCTTCGCCCCCTTCGCCCCCCGCCCCCATATGGCAAATTCAATTCAGCTTGTCGAACTGCCCCCCAACAATGGTTTTAACTGTCATTGAAGAGATTCGAATTTCGTGACCTCTGCGGGAGGGAAGGGGGTTTAACCAGACGCCATGATGACTTGTGGCTCGTGGGGAGAAAATTTTTTTTTTTTTGAAATGGTTTGCCGGACATTTTGAATTTATCGGCGATCGAACTCATTCAATATGGCTGCCTTTTGTCTTGTTATGTATCAATTTTCGTCTTGTTAACTCGATATAGTGGTTTGATCAGGTTGAGTCGTTAGTAACTTCCTTTTTTTTTGAGGTTTTTCGAAAGATGTGAATCGGTAATTCAGTAAAGTGAATTCGGGGGGCGGTGATAACATAAAGAAGATTTGGAAAAATTGGGGGAGCAAAGAAATAAATGTAATGGGGCGTGGTAACAAGTTCTTCAAAATGCAACAACCCTCCGACGTTTCACCCCCTTCAGCCCTCTCATCCCTCGGAGATTTATATTGACGGAATTCAAAACAACATTTAAAGAAACTGAAAAGTTAATCTCGACTCGGGTCAATCACTCAAAGTCGGAGTCTTCCCTCAAAAACCACCCCTCAACCACCCCATCGGCAAACCCCAGCTCGCTCAGAGCTTAATTAAAATTTTACGGAGGGTCTGCGCCCTCCGAAACCCGGACCGCCCTCGCCGAAACGGCACCGATTTTCCGAAGCTGTGCCCTAATTGAGTTGAAGACCTACGAATTTGAATAAATTCCACCCCCCGCGCGGGGGTGAATGAAAACCGGAGGATTTGACATCCCTTAGCGGGCACTCTGCTTGGGGATGGAGTCTCTCTCGCTTTTCCACCCTCTCACTTTGCGCAGCGGTTATTTCGAAAGCTAACGGTCGGACGCAGCCTTTTGCAGTGCTGCCAACAGACCGGTGATTTTTATTCCTAAATTTCGCTTTGCAACGGATATCCGGTGCTTGATTTTGCTCCCGGAGCATTGTTTCCTAGGGGTTGAGGGTTCGACCGTGAACAGAATAATTTACCGGACTACCTTTTTTAAGATTCTTTTAATTTTTTTTGGTTCTCCCCACGGCGAAATTACGCCAGAAAAAAACAGGAGATAAACAATAGAAAATCACATGAACACCTCTCGCTCTCACCTCATGTGAAATTTTTTTCAAGGGCGCTTTCCCAGTGAAAATTCACCCTGTGGAAGTGGGCAGAGGGTGGGTTACCCCACGACCTCTTCAGGAAATGGCAATGAAAACTGTGGTGGAAATAACGTAGAAAAAGGAACAATTAATAAATAACGTATGAAAGTGAATCAAAAGCGTCGAGGAACTAACGGGTTTAGTTGAAAAATACCAGTTTTCGAAGTTCGCTCTGTTAAGTGGTTTATTGAAAATAAAAGGTCTACTCATGAGTTAAAAAGAAATGTTAACAAAATTGTGTTCCAATCTGGAAACGCTCGAGCGAACACAACTACTTTAATAACTACAAATGTCGGAGGAAAAGTTCAAAGGTTTCTTGAAGATCTTATCGATAATATCGATTTGGGAATTTCACAAAAAAGGAAAAAGAACAGGAGTTTCTTTGATTTTTAGAGAGAGTAAACATCACAAAAATCATTTGAAACTTTTAAATTATAACAGAATGAAATGAAAAGATTTAAATAAAAGAACAGTATAAATTATAGAATGCTCTAAAGGAATAAGTTATAAAAATACATAAAATATGGTAGAAAATGTTATCTTGATTAATAATAATGTTATTTATTAATTTTATTCATTACTTTTGTTTCCAATTTATACAATTTTAAATTATTCCGTTAATATTGATGCTTAATGTATTTATATTTTTGTATACATTAATTATATTTTGTGTTATTTCAGTGTATAATATTGTGCGACCGTATATTTATTTAAGGGCTTGAAATAATAATATAAAAATAAATTACACAACACAAGAAGAAAATTTAAAGAAAGAGTTGAAAAACATAAATCGTAGGTAATATATTTAATATATTAAAAAAAATTTGTAACAAAACATTCCAACAACCGTGAAAAGTGCCCGTGCAGGTTCAAATTGGTTTCGCCAGAAGAATGGCTTGTGGGTGGGTGCATTGTTCGAGGCGGACGGAGGGGTGAGAGGGGCGGGGGCTGCGGGGAACAGCCCGCGAGTGACCCACAACCCCCGGGTGGCATCGCCCGGTGTGAACCAACCTGAGATGGCCGCGCATGCGCGGACGCTTTCGGCCTTTAGCTCAGCTTCTTCGTCGGTATAGTTTGTGCGGAGTTTGGAGTCGGCGTTGTTCGGCCGTGGGATCAAATTCGAAATTGGGCAGACGTTCTTTTAATGTGTGGATAAATGCGGATTTCCTGCGATAAGTCGTTCAGAAGGGAGAGTTGGAAGCGAAAAGGGAGATGGAAGAGAAACAATCGTAGAGATGAAAAAGCAATTGAAAGAAGAAAGCATAAAATGAAAAGAAGATAAATTTTTTTAGATAAATAATTGAAATTCAATTAACTTATTAAAAGTTTATTAAATGGCATTTAATTGCGAAAAAAAAATAATAGAAAAAAACCATTGAAATAATGAAAAACAATATATTGGAAGATTTTTTTTATTTATTTAGATAATAAATAGTGTGAGCGGAGAAATTAATTAATCACTCGGACGTTAAGATAATTAACTGAAGAAATCTCTCCTCTTGATGTTGCATGCGCATTCTCATACGCTGTTACATTTAATCAATTTCAAAATGAACGCTTTGATGAATTTCATTAAATGAGAGAGGTTCATTAAAATGTGGGATCAAAAGTCAGAACCTTTTGCTTTGTTTCCCTCCCCTCCCCTTTCAGACGGAAACGCCCCCGCCCCCCCCCCCAAAGCTAAACATAAATCCGCCATCTGCGCACCCCTTATAAACAGTTATTGATAAAAAAGTCGATAAATTCCTCTCAAAAGGGTGACCATTTTATACAAAAGCAAAACTTTGGTGTCCCATTTTTTGTTGGAACGTTCGAAGTATAAATGTATAAAGAGAAGTGAAAAAGCTGAGAAGCATTCGATGTGTGTTTTCTACTGAAAGGCGGTGTCATCTTCTTAAGATGGCGACTGAAAGGGTCATATTGACCGCCGGGCGACTCCCATAAAACGCCCTATATTTTTACATGGAGTTTTTATGAGATTGGCCATTGCCTTTTTTTCTCCCGAACGGAGAACGAACCATTTGGAACGACTGACTGCATTAAATGTCAAAAAAATGCATGAGAATTTTTTGTGCCATATTCCCGTTCCTAAACAGTGAAAAAAAGGAGAGAAAGAAGGATAACAAAATGAGTACAATGAGGAAAAGAGGAGAGAGGATGGAAAAATAAAAGAGCAAAATTCGGAAAGCGGAGAAAAAAATATAGAGGAACAGCAAAAAGGAAAAAATTGGAAAAACAAGAAAAGTGGAAGAAAAATTTAGAAAGAGAGGAAAAAAGGAAAATATATAAATGAGAAAAAAATTGAAAAACAGTTCCGTCATTTGTGTTGTTCATTTCCGGAGATCGTCTGCGATAGTGTGAGTGTCCACACCGACAGTCAGCCACACAGCCACACCATTCCAAAAAGGAATTTAACCAAAGGAAAACAAAATGGCAGTAAACGAGACTATGATTTAATTCCGGGTGTTAACTGTTGCAAGGATCGGTTTGGGGGCAGAAAAGGTTCCCGGGCAGCTGAAGATGGCCGGGGAGGGGAGGGGTGGGCGGAGGGAGCTGGGGGAGCTGGGGGATGAAAGCTCATCGGGGCAATTCAAACTGCCTCGCCAGAAAATATATTTTTTAAATTTTCTCTTCTTTTTCGCCATTCGCTCGAACAACATTTTCAACGGTCGCTCGTCTGAATTAGCCCAAATTGCCGTATTTCCGTTCATTGGCGGACTAATTACAAATCCGGGGTAGTATTAATTTAATTAGTTGTAGTGAAAGTGTAGTGAAATGGATGTTCTTATGTGGGAGAACGGGGGAAAGTGAGAGCCACGCGAATGGCTGTCTAATTATTGGCCATTGCAACGGAGGGCATTCTCGACCTAATGGTGGTGCAGCTGTCAACCCCCCGAGGGATTGCAACCCTTCCGCCTTCGCTCTTTTATTTAAAAGTGGTTATTTTCCACATTTCCCGATTTTAAATATTTGATAGCATATTGATTGCCATTCCGGCCATTTAATTTGCATTTCTTTTGTGTCCTCACCCTTAAGTTTTCATTCAACACTTTATTTAGATTTTCTTTTCTTCTTTATTCTGCTCTTTTCTTTTCTTCATTTTCTTCTTCTAAATTTCTTTCTCTTTTACTTCTTGCTTTGCTCTCTTCATCTTTATTCTTTTTTAAGTTTACTTTCATCCTTCTGCTTTTTTCCCCTCTTTCTTTTCTATCTCTTCCTCTGCTTCTTCTTTTCAATTTCTTATTTTCATTTTCATTTATATTTTCTTAATATTGTTATTCTAATTTTTCTTATTTGTTTTCTTCCTTTTTCATTTTTATCCTCTCTTCGTAATTTTGTTTATCTCTTTTTTCTTTCTCTTATTTTTTTTCTCTTTGTTATTATTATTCTTCCTGAATTTCTTATTTTTCCTCTCAGATTTCTTATTTTTTTGACATTCATCACCTCCTCTTGCTTTTTTTCTTCTTTTTGCCTGTGAAAAATATTCTTCGGGGGATGAAGGGGTAGGATTTAAGGGGGGAGATGTGGCCCTCACGCAGATGCATGCTCTCCACCCAACCGGACGCAACAAATAAAATTACAACCCTCTCCCCCGTCATCGGCCGCCTCGCCGCTCATTTTTCTTCACGCGTGAGTTTCTCGGTTTCCTCTGCGCTCAGAATTCCTTTCCGGAGGGGTTTCTCCATTTGGAAGAGGGGAAAAAGTTGGTAATCTTCAAACAAAGAAAAAACTTGTGAAAAAGTTGAATTTTTTAAGTTTTTCAAATGAGTTGACTGTTCCCTGGAAAAATTTTCACTTCGTCTCCCGCCCATCCCCCATAATTCCATCCCTCTCTTTGCAGCGTCTTTTCACCCCCAGAACTTTCCTCAGGATTCAGGAAACAGGTGTCACCGCGGCAGGGGTGGTGGTCCATCCCTTCCGGATGAGAGGACTTCGATTGTTAATAAGGGGAAGGTTAGGGAGGGGAGGGTGGCGGAAGGGGAGAGAGGGGAAAGAGGGGGTTGGGAAAGCGGAAATGATGGGAGCAAAACTTTATAATAACAAAATTTCTTAGAGTTGATGATAATTTGTTTTGTGTTGGCGTCAAAGTGAGGCTGTTAATTGTTCGGAGCGAAACTTTTGTCGAAGGAACAATAAAAGGTGATTATTGTTGTGAATTTTTGGGACGGGACAGTGATTTAATGGAGAAACTCAATTCCCTTATCTCGTTAAACAATGAAATCGGGACGCCATATTTGTTTTGGTTGCTCCGCGGACTAACGGATTTTCATTTTGTTCACGATAATCGCGATTCGTTGACCTCCGAACAACTCGTGCGCTGCCCGGCCACCAAAGCCCCGGAGGCTGATGACCCAATCTCTCTCTTTGTTCCCCCAATCACACTAATCTCTCTTCCTTTCCAGGTAAGGAATTCACTCCGTCCGTCCCGAGACAGGTTTGCCAACCTTTGCACTGCCCCCTCTCCCCCACCAAAAATCTTTTCTACTTAAAACAGGTGAATTTCCGCCTGGCTGAGGGGTTTTAATGAGAATATTAACTATGTCTCCTTCCTGTTGCCTTTGTTCTGCTCTGTCTTTTCGGCAGCGTTTTTCTTTGTGCTCATCTTCAACTGTTTCATATTAAAAAATAAACATCAGAGACTTAAAATAATAGAATGTGAAGAACCAATGGAAAAGGAGTTTTAAGAGCTGAAAAGGTTTGTAGGGATGTTTCAATCCCGAAGAAATAGCGGCGATCATAGGGAGATATATGATGGGACAGAGGGGAAAGCAGACCCGAAAAGTGCGGTCACAGCAAAATGTAACCCGTCAGATTGACCGAAAGGGGGCGAAAACCGCCCCAGCCCCCAACGGTGCGATCCAATTGCACTCGAAGACAATCAGAACAAAGAAAACCATTTTCGATACACGAAACGATAAAGTTTTTCTCATTTCCGGCGAGCTTTCCCTTTGAGTGGGAATAAAACTTGCGGAAGAGCATCGCATCCATTGACAGAACCAGAAACGACTCCCCCTCCCACCCCTCCTGCGGGGGAGAGAACAGCACTAAGACTTGCGATATACGAACACCATTTCGGGGGAGGCTCACTTTTTGACGGAGCGGGCTTTCATGCAAGGATTGAAAAGTTTCCCTCGGGAGGGGGCGGCGAGGGGGATGAACTCCGGGGTTGCGGATCCGCCCATCGGAAGAAACGGTATAAGATGTCAATTTCCACGAGTTATTTCCTCAATTTCCCACCCCTGACTTCCTTCCCGGGCGGGAGGGCGGTTCACATGTTTGTGTTCCGCGGAGGGGTGAATCTCAACCTTTGGGGGTTTCACGGGGACGACGCGGGGGTGGAAACTGGCCGCTGATGACTTGAAACAATTCAAACAGGCTTCAGGGTCAATTACATTGTCTTAAATAGTGACATATTATTATGATTGTGCGCGAATATTTTCGAAGGACGTCGCGAAAACCGGTAAAACAACTTTCCGC
Source organism: Brueelia nebulosa (assembly GCA_028293925.1). Taxonomy (NCBI): domain Eukaryota; kingdom Metazoa; phylum Arthropoda; class Insecta; order Psocodea; family Philopteridae; genus Brueelia; species Brueelia nebulosa. Next base: position 155,042 of record JAQIBA010000041.1, read on the forward strand.
AGTCGAAAGCAAATGATGTAATAAGTGGATTAATGACACGGCGCGAAATGTTAATGGATTTTGTCGCGAAAATTGGACGAGTTCTTTAGACCGCCAGCGTGGAGTCATGGCCGATTGCATCGCAAAAGCATGTGAAATTTTAACTATAATATGGGTGGACATGACGGAAGGGTTGAAATGGTTGAAGAGTAAAGAATAGGAAAAGCACGAAGAAATAAAGAAATGAAGGAAAATGACGGAAGATGCCTTTCGGATAAGGCCCGCAGTGTGACAGACAGCGCAGCTATCAAAAGCTACCAAAAAGCTCACCGAAAAACTACAAAAAACTACACCGCGCACCGTTAGCGATATCTCCCCTAAGATTGAGACATTCGTTCCATTTTCGCATGAGAGCATCTTCGTATAACCCCACCTGTCATTCCTCAGCCTTATCAAAAACTTTGGCAAAACTCTCGAAACGTGTTTCTGTCTCCGAGGCATTGTGCTCCTTCTCCCCAACTTTTTGTCATTAAACACACCCCTCTATCTGGCACATGACATGCCGCCCCCCACCCCCCGCCCTCCTTGAAAACGATTAAAAGAAAACCGGCTCGGCTTTGGAACGTCCATAAAGTGCAATTAAAAAACAATATGAGGGTGGAAACCATTCCGCGCACCTTTTACGGGTTTTGGGGAGGATTTTTCAAATTGGGGTGGGGGTGGATTTAATGGCGGGACGCACGCCAATCGTCTTGTATTTTCCTCTCGTGTGGGGGTGGTGAGCCACCCCCGAGAAGGGGCGCGACAGGGTGAGGAGTTATGAATGGGAGAGATTTACAGTTGGAAAATTTTTTTTCTGGAAAACTTTATGAAACGGAGTGAGAAATAATTTTATATATATATTATGGAAATCTTTGTGAAGTTATATTTATAATAATAATAAAATGAGAGCATAATACCGAACTTTGAATGTAATTTTTTTTTAATATTAAAAACTTATTTCGCAGAATACTGACATATATATAATTAATTTAATTAATATTTATAAATTTAATAAATTAATGTCATAATATAATTTAAATAAATTTAATTTTAGAAAAAGCTCATTAAATAAATAATTAATTTATGTTTTACTGTCGTAACTGTGTTTTATACTTTTTATTGTACATTTAATATTGTGTCGATAATACGATGAAAGTAATTATTAAAAAATGTGTAATCATTTATTGAATATATTTTTTTGTGTATGTTTATTATTTTTTTGTTATAATTTTACATTATTAATAATTTTATATTTTCTATAATTTTTATATTATAAACTTGACGCTTTGATGTTTAAAATGCTGTTAAACACTAAACTGTTAAACACTAAACTCAATACTGAATTCTAAATGCAGAAACAGAACAGAAGAGACAGAAGAGAAGCATAGAATTGTTGTCTTCTGCTTCTCTTCGGTTCCGCTGTTGTTATCCCAAAGGGCGGAAAATGATTTGCTCTGTGTATTTTGGGGAAAAGCCAAAGGCGTAATCGGCATTGAAAAGTAGCGTCGTGTGACAGTTAACGAGAAAAGCCACGAAACGAAGTTAGTCCCGATAACCGCGTTCGCTTTCCACCGCCGCCCTTGAGAAGGAAAACGAGAAGGTTTTAGGCTCTTTTAAGGAGGCTTTAAAACCACATAAAAACCCGAAGGTGCTTTCCTTTTATGGTTCCTTAATTTTTGTTAACCGCAAATTGAGGTTTACGAGCCCATTTTTGGGGAAACTATTTTCTAAATTTTTTCCCTTCTGCGGATGACGTTACGATTTGGGGGGAGGGGGAGGGCATTCGGTTTTTTGGGAAAACTCTTGGAAGACTTTCGGGGGAAGGAGTCGGCCCCCCGGAGAGGGAGCTGTGAAGTTTCAATTAACCTTTTCGAAAAAGGATTTTTCTTTTTATTTATTAATTTTTCCTTCAATTTATTTTTATATATTATGTCTTAACATCTTTTAATAATAATATATATATATTTTTCCCTGTTTTACCCTTAAGTATTAGGGGGTTTTTTTACAAACTTTTTTCAATACAATTGGGATTCAACACAATGAGATTTTCAACAGATTCAGATACAACAAATTTACAAAAAATAAAAATAAATAAACAATAAGTATTTAATAAATTAATAAACAGTAATTATATAAGAAATAAGTAAACATAAATGTGCAGATTAATAGACTATCTATAGACAAATTACATATAAATAAATAAATAGATAAGCAGACAAGAATAAACAGAAAAGCGATAATTAAATAGACA
>JAQIBA010000041.1:157413-247112 GCA_028293925.1 Brueelia nebulosa
CCTTCCTCCTCCGCCCTCCCCTCTCCTCCCCTCCCCCGATCCTCCCCCGCTCAACCGCCTTTTCCTTATTTATTGTTTGAATATATATGAAAAGCGGTTTTTGCTTCCCTCGAGAGAATTCGGAAAAGGGCGGGGGGTGGAATCTTCCGAATCGCTTCTGATCCGTTAAATTATGTTCTTCCTGAAAAATAAATCTTTTTATTTTATTTTTAACTCAATTTTTTCGGGGAGCAAAGGGGGGTGGAGGGTGGTTCGGTCGGTAAGTCAGTTTCATATGAGGCGGAAGAGGGGAGAGGGTAATCAATTTTCTTTTCAGAGAAAATTGTATTGTAATGAGTTTACAACTGATAGTAAACATTGGGGAAATAATTTACAATTCGGGGGGAGGTTTTTTTTATCGGGGAGTTTTATTTTTTTCTACGTCCGTTCGTCCACGGAGAATTATTTTTTTCATCGGCGATTTCTCACCCCTCATTCCCAAACTCGTCTTCCATTACTCAAATACCTGTTTCCGATAATCCGATTCCCTTTTAATTAACTCAGCGCCGTCCTCCCTCTGGAGGGGGTGCGGAAAGGGTGCGGAGGGGGTGAGCGCCGTCAACACGCAATTGCGGCCATAAATCGGAGTGGAAACATTTGCAAAGCAGAAGACCGAGACCGAATGGGAGTCGCAAATGGCGCTTCCATTGTTTATAATTAAGCTTTTGAACGAATGAGTGATTTCGGGACGCCGCTATTCATCTGAGAGCCTTTGCCAATTTCCCGGGGAGCGAGTCAGCAGCTGTTGTTCAGCAGACGTTCAGGGGGGGGGGGAGAGCTTTCATGAATGAAAAGTATCCCGAGTTTTGCATCTCAAACTCTTAAAATTAATATATTAATATTTATAATGTTTAATAATATATACATTTTTTATACAACTCTCGGTTCACTTCAAAACTACAGTAAATTTTCACGCTGAATGTAAATGTGTAACATATATAAGTAAAAAAATTAAAAAATTACAAATGAAATATTTAAGACAAAAAAATAAATAAAATAATTAAAATACATAAATGTGTATATAAATAAAAAAGTAATTATATAAAATAATTTTATTGAAGTTTTAATTCTTTCTTCATCCGGTTGTACGTAAATATTTATTTCGTGATTAGTTCGAAAGCTTTTTTATTGACTTCAAAGTTGTTCAAAACATTTTTTTTTCTCAGAAAAATTTGTCATTCCATTATTAATTATTTAATAATGGAATGTTTATCATTTATTTAGTTTAGTAATGTTTGTTTTTACTCTTAAAAAATTTTTTCGTTTTATTTTATTAATCTAACAACGGAGTTTCTTTTCCTCTCGCTTTTATTCATAATTGTATATGTATAAAATCTGAGATCACATCCGTACGTCCGCAGTTTCGATTCAATTCGTGCGCACCAAAGATCATAGCAAACATAAAAAGTTCATTGGTTTCATTACTTATTTATAAATTATGGTTATACATTTTTATAATAATTTCTTTTTAAAATTAGGTTTAGTTTAAAAATATATATAATTTTCTATCAGTAATTCATTATTTAATAGTTATATTTTCATATTTTTATAGAGTAAATTTTCTTTAGAGTAGATTTGGTGTTCAAGTAAATGGGTTTAATTTTTTGCGGGGGTGTTTTCTTTCGAACTTTTATATGCATATCGCAGCCTTTCAACCAAATGGAACTCATCTTTTTCATCCCCTCCCCCGTCGTCATCCCCTTTGTTATTCCCCGAATAAGGGGAGCAAAGTTTCACGAGCGTTCGAAATGACCTCCCATGCGTCTGAAACTTTTTTCTGCCGCGTTGAAAACTCCCAACAGCAACGTCATGCCTTCCCCTCTCTCGAATCGCACCCCCTCGCCACCCTCCACCCTTTTCTTTCATGAAAGGAAACAAAGCTACTTCGGTATCAAAATTTTTTTAGTATGAAAAGACAAAAAAGGTTTAATATAATGCGTCGCTTCATAATGTACAATTACTTAGAAAAGCTTTTTATTAATTTTTTTCTGCTCTTTCCCCATCAGTCGATTTTTTTTTATCGCCCGGAGGGGATGATCGCGGGTGCGGGGGATGATCGTTACACATTGATAATAACCGCCTCAATTCGGATGCACGGGCAGAGCTATATCGAAAATAATTAGACGGTTTCTTTTGTGAGTGCCTTCATATTGACTTTGATAATCGGGGGTGGGATTCCTCGCAACCCCTCGCCCCCCGCCGCCCCCGAGAAGAGGGTCGGAGCTTCAAAGGAAACAATTCTCATTAGATGATTGAAGTGAATTTTCCTCTCTTTTAATAGTGTTTTGGTTTTTATTCTCGTGCTCGTAATTTCGTGAAATCTTGTAAAAAGGGTTGCTTTTGGGAGGGGGTTGAGGGGGGTGGCTTTTGCTTTGTTTTCAGAGAGTCTTGGGAGAGTTTTAGGGCTGCTAAAAATTTATATTGGATGGAGTTGCTTTGTTTTACCCCCCGGGGGAACCTTTTCTCCCAAACTTATTTATTGAAGATTTTTATTGGGAGTTTCCACCCCCTCCTCAACCCACCCCCTGCTTGGTTTAAGTGTATTCACATAAGTGGGGGCGTAAGGGGTGATTCATCCGTTTAATGCTGTCTCCTCGTTGTGTTTTCGGTTCACTTTTGACGTCTGTTTGTTTTTTTCACGTTAGGATTTTCTTAAGAAGTTCCACCCATTTTTCTGTTCCTTTTGTTTTTATTTTTGTTTAATATTTTCAAATTATTTTCGGTTTTATTTATTTATATTTTTTGATCGTCTTCTATTTCATTTCATTATTTTATCTTTGTTCTTCTTGTTTTCTCTGTTTCTTTTTATTTTACTTTGATTTTATTCATAAATTCTCTGTCTTATTTTTTCTTTTCCATTTTCACTTCCTTCCCTGCGAGGTTTCTTTCAGCATTTTTTACTTTATTGTTAACTTAAGAAATAGACAAAGAGGGGAGCAGAGAGTTTTTGGTTGCCCCCAGAAGGGTTATGTCAGATGAATAACGTCAGCAACAGGCTGCTTTTCCTGCATCTGCCGAAGCACTCGTTCCCTCTAAAGGCTGCTCAATCTGTTCTCGCGGGTGCGGGAAAGCTTTCGGATTAATTTCCCCTTTCCCTTGCGCCTCTCCTCTCAGCAAAAAACTGTTGATCCTGTTAATCCTAGTTTTGCGTGTAAGACGGCCTTTCCAGCCTTTCATTCCACCCTTGTTATTCAATTTCTCTCCCCCTTTTTGCTTCCTCCTCTTTTGCTGTATTTTATTTCACTATCTTCCCTAATGAGCTTTCGTTTTATGCCCCCTTTGCTCTGTTCCGTTCCGTTATCGACTGTTCTCGTTTGCTCTCAAATTTAGTGCTTTCCCTTCACTTCCCCGCATCATATCGTATATTAGATGTACCGTTGGGATGGCTCACTACAAAAGCTTCTTCTGTTTCTTTTGCTTTTATTGTAGTTTCATTTGTTTTGGTTCTTTTTTTTCTAATGCTTCTTTCTTCCTTTTTTTTTTTTATTCGAATAATGCCCTTTGTCATCTTTTTACTTCTTCGAGACTTTTAATATTTACTTTGTTTTTTTCTTTTTTCCTTAAGTTTCTCGCTTATTTTTACAAAAATCCTCCATTCCGAGCTTAAGTCTCTTTATCGAAGGAAAGTGATCGAATTCTCTGTCATTCTCTGATGGAGCGTCACCGTATCCGATATGTCCGACTTTCCCGGAAAACCCCCTTCACACGTCCCAGAGGCAATAATCCTCAACGGAAGGTCCTGCAGCGGAATCCCAAATCCAAAAAGCACTTAATGCTCACGACAGTAAAAATAAAATGACATTTAACCCTTTAAAAAGCCTACGGCTCTTCCCGTGCGGTCGGTTCGGGAAGTGGGGGCGGGTTCGGGGGTGGATAGGGGTGAATGGAAGACGGCGAGAGATTAGAAAAACCCCAATTTATTCTAATTTCCTCCCGATGAAATCCCGTCACGTTGCTCCCGTTCCTTAATATCTCCAATTCGGTCGCCTTCGTCATTTGCGACATATTAGCGCCCCCTCTCCTCTTCGGCTCTTTCCTCATTAATTAAATTTTAATCACTTTTTCTCCCCCCCCCCTCCCCCCAGATAATTTGTATTAGGAACTTCAATTTTAATAAACCCGGCACCGAAATCCTTTATCAGTCTCCTTCTGCGGGGCGTGTCGCTGTTCCGCTTTTGGAGAGCAGCCCAGGGAGAGATAAGGGTTGTGGGAGGGGAGGCGACAACCCCTCCCGCTGTAGACGAAACAATCGGTGTTGGTCTTTTGTGAATGGATTAATAAAATTCGGGTTTTGAATGGCGGAACGAATTAATCGAATCGGTTCTGTCGTTATTTTCAATTGTTTTTTTGTTTGTTTTGTACGGCCCCACTCGAAGGGTTGCTTTAGGGTGGGAATGAATGACCTTGAGTGCATTCAGTGGAAGGAAAATATAAAATACGATTTGCTTTTTTTCGCATTTCACGTTCTTCTGGCTTGTGAAAAAAACAATATGTACTTTTTTAGAGTTACAGTTGTGATTTTTTTGAAAAATATAATATTAAATGAAAATAAAAAAATAACTGATTAGATAATATATATAATTGAAATAATTATAAATAAAGAATAATCTAATAATTTATATAATGTAATATCACTAGTATATTATATTAACACAATAAAGAATAAATAGAATTTTCATTTTAAAAAGTTAAATAAAAATAAATAAGAAAATATATTTATAAAAGTTCAAATGAATTATTTATAATTGTTTCTAAAAAAAGCATATTTGGATATATTAATTATAAAAAACTACAATTGGCGTTCTCCTAATATATTATATATTTTTTGCTTTTGTTATTCAGATGTTTTGCACACCCACAAAGGTTTTACTTTTGTGTAGTAACCCTAAAAAGGGGTGTTCCAATATAAATGTAAATTTTTAGATATTATAATATAAATTAAAATTTCAAAATTGAATGCCCAAAACGTGTTCACTCTGAATACCGAGGAACTAACCACTTTAATTGGTAAACAAAAAATATTAAACCAACCAAAAATAATTAAATGAGTTTATTAATTTGCAATAATAAAATTAAAACAATTGATTAAAACAATTTAATCAAAATAATTAATAATAAGCTCCCCTGAAAGGCCATTGGGATTTCCAGAATTCCACCAGTCAGTGCATTTCACTTTAACACCTAATCAAAGTAATTAATTAAATTTGAAAAAAGCCGTTGGGTTCTGCAGAATTCAACGGTGAGTGAGTGACGTCACCATTTCCAGGAACCACCGACCAATTCCGAGAATTGTCAACGGAATCCCCAACGGTGCAAAGGCGAAGACGATGAATTCAAACGATAAAATAATTATCAGAGAAAATATAAAATGTGATATAACGGGGATGATAATACCTTATAAATACAGCATTAACTTATTATAATAAACGTAGGTAATTTTAAACGGGTGGTTTAAAATAATTTTTTTATGTTCGCATCTGTAAAAATTCTAAAACCGTTTTTTTAAAAGACCGTTATTATGTAAATTCTCGTCTGCTTTTTAAAAATCAAAATGGTGGAATTTTTCTTTCTTTTGTGGGCTGAAACTTTCGTCGGAAAAAGGAGTCCTGCAAAGGGAGGGGGTGAATTTTGCGTAATGGAGTCCTAAGTTACGGGACCGTTTGAAATTAAATGGAGTGTGTCTGTATGGGAGCGCAACTGAGTATTAAATTCGAGGAAGGGATCTCGAAATGCAAAATTTAAGCAATTGTTTTCGGTCCTTTATGGCGGCGTCGGGGGGGGGGGGGGGAGGGGGCGGTTATCTGGCATGCCATCTTTCCGCATGAGGGTGTGAATGCGAGGGGAAGTGGCGGTCGTTATTGCTCGGGGGTTGGATTCGCGGAAAAATTCAAAAAATTTTCCACCCCGAGTCGGAATTCAATTGGGAAAAGTAAAAGTCGCGCTTTTTTACTCTATGAAAGTTATGAAAAAAGGGAGTGACGAACTTATAAGACAAGGGATGAAAGTGTAAAGCAGGGAATGGGGGAGTGGGAATAAGTCGGAATATCTAAATATTAATTTATGCGATTTTGACGGGGACAACGACGGTGATGACGGTGCTGCCATCTGCGCCGCTGTTGTGATTTCATGATATTTATTTTAGGGGAGGGGGTGAAGCCGTTGGACAGGGAGGATTTCGAGTGAAAGTTTCTCGAGGGTGGTCATTCTTTGTCTTCGAATTTCATGTTGCGGGAAGGGAAAGGGGTTGAATGATTAGGGGTAGACCGGCCTTTCTATTGTCAGCTGTAGTGTCGCCAGGTAGAAACCCTTTCAACCCTTTTGTCCTGCTCCAACCCTACCCTTATTCCTGTTCATTCCAAATTTTCCTCTATTGGTTATTCATCCTCTTCCTGGGGACTATAGATATCCTAACTTATTATCTATTATTCCTATTGATAAATTCCATATAAAATATAATTCATGGTACAAAAGTATAATATAAATAGACTTTTTTACAAAAAGATATAAATTGTAATACATTTGTAGTTTCTTTAGCCGAGACGATAGTAATTGTCCTTCGTAATGCATCAACACGAACGATAATAAAATATTTATTTTATTGTACTTCGGGACGATTAATGAATACTGCAAAGAACCATCGACGCCCGTAAGCTAAAAATCTTACATCTTCGCCTAAGTTCCTCGTTTATTTTGTCGCCACGAGATATCGCGGCGATCGTTTGTAGCCTCCACAATCTTATCGCACTCTATGGTTTTATGCAGTGAGTCGGTGGTTTGAGTTGAACGGACTTTTTGAGAAGTCTGTGCAACGGTTTTTTCCTGAAAAGGAATTCGTCATTTCCATTCCCAAAGCTTTTATTCGACTCGTCATGTCTGAACGTGTGTCCAATCGATGTGTCTTAATATTCAACGAGCGAGTGATTACATTGCTTTGTTTTAATTATTATCCAAATTGAATAACCGCGTAATATGGCCGATGCCTTTACCTCCATTTTTATTTTCGCCCGTTTGTCTGGGGTGGATACTCGCATCAGAATTTCACCCTTCTCCCCATCCACTTGTCATCTGCTTAATATTCCCCATCTCGAGCCCCCTATTTTCCATTTTTTTTCCTCTCCGGCATGAAAATTTTGTTTACCCCATTGTTCAAACTTCCTTTCGATCTCCAATTTTTAATATAAATTTTCCACCGGAAAAGCCAATCCCCCCACCCTGCCCCATTCCATTTTTTTCGGCGGAAAATTCGATTTCGTTTTGGGTAACGAGAAGTGGGGGGCGATGGGGGGACGAACGAAAACCCGGTGAATTTATTTAAAATCTGAGGAATTCATCTCGGAGTTATTGAGGTTTTCGCATATTTTGCGGAGCACCGCTCAAACGTTAAAAATATTTTATTTAATGAAGCAAAACCGCCCCCTTTCGCCCTTCCACTCCCTCTTGTCGCTCCACCGCCTCCCTCGATTTTTCCCCCGTCGATTCTTACCATTTCTCATAAATCGAATCCGATAAGTTTCTCTCCGCATAAATCACCGGATGATAATAATTCATAAGGCCCGCGAAATTAAAGTCGAAAAAATGTCTTGGGGCGGTTGCAAGGGGTGGAGGGGGCGCCCGGGGGGAGGTTTTTAATTTGAGAAGAACACGAAGGCTCAAGTTAGAAACAAAGAATTTTCCGGGGAATCTGGCTAATTAATAGTTGTAACGACGTGGCTGCAATCAAGGAATTCCAGAGAGCAAAAGGAATTTTTGCCCCCTCCCTTCAGCCACCCCCTTTTCGGTTCCTCGCTTTTCCGAGAGGGCGGTGGCGGAATTTATTTCCTCGACTGCCCGATCTCGCGTTTTATTTGTCCTGAGAAACTAAAAGCGGGGGATGTCATCGAAAAGTAAAAACTCCAGCATAAAAAACCTTTTATGGTGTTTAATTCACTTTTCATCCCCCAAGAGCAAATTCTATTAAAGTTTAATTAACCCCCGCCCCCCACTCGTATCTCCGTCATAGTCGATCGTAACACTTTTATCGATTTCCGATGCGTTGGAATACTTAAATTCGTCAAAGGAAGCGAATATTGTCGGGGGCGGGGGTGGCCGGGGGTGCGAAAGGACGAAGACTCGGGGAGGGGCGGAAAATAAAGCCCTCAAGTTAATTTTAATTTTCTAAATGAAGGGATCATTAAAATGATAGACATCCGTCGGCTATGCTCGCTCACTGTTAAATGAGAAAGCATCTTGGCAACCCTCCTCGGTCCCACCCCCGTCCGCAACCCCCGCTTAAAATATTTTCTTTTTTAGAATAATATATTTCACAGGTCTCGCGGATCCTCTGGGACAGAGGAAAGGAATTGTTTATAAGATTGTCGGATGAGGGATGGAAAAGATTTAGGGGATGGGGGTGGAAAATGTAGGGGGTGTGTGCGGGGAAGAAAGCGCAATCAGTCAGCCCGTTGGAAATGTTCAAAACCCGCATTAATTTTTTTTTGTCTTTCCCGCCGTTATTAGCTTTTCTGAAGGATTTCCAAGTGTTTCCGTTTCTTTTGTTGGAGATTGAGGGGGAGTTTCAACCCCCTTTTTTCCTCCTTTCGAGGTCAATCAAAACCACCAACACATTTTCCAGAAAAAACCACAAACAGGAAAGTTGTCCGCACGTATTCTCTCTGTTGGTTTCCACTTGAACACTCCCAGTGTTGTGCCTCCCGCTGTTGCTGCTGCTGTCGCCGCGAAACAACAAAAAATGTCGGACTTATCTGTCAAAAATTGATTTCCGCGGGTGGGGGGAATGTGACGGTCATAAATGTCGCGCGAGCGGAATATGCATAAAAGCCCGACTCGGTGTTCCTTTCCTTTTTTCCTTTTTTCCTTTTTCCCTCCCGAGGTTTTTTCCGACTGAATTGACGCACATCACAAAACGTGAAGATTTCATTATGACAACGTTTTCCACGGTTCGCATCCTAATAAAATGGAGTTTCTCCCCGCCATTTTCTTTTCTCTTTCCGTACGCATTCGGAAGAAGAAAATAAAATCGTGGAAGTTCCGAATTCGATAAATCAAACGCCACCCCTCGCCCCTTCCGCCCCCGCAACGGTCGCGTATAAATATTCATGTGATGGATGGCAGAAATAAGACGTTTCCAATCACCCTCTCACCCCCAATTCAGCCCCTTCAACCCCTCACGTTTTTTTCTATTTCAGTTTTTGGTCCGTTAAAATTCCCGCAGCGGAGAGCTTCAACCCCCGAGGTGATTTTTCATCCCTTAAAACAATTCCATTATTGTCGTACTTTTATATGTCATTATTTTATGTCATTACTTTTAATTCATTACTTTAGTTTTTAACTTTTACTTTATTAAATCCTACCTATAATTTATATAGTATACACTTAAATAATAATTCCTCTATTTCTTATTTTGAATAAATCAAATAAATTAAATAAAATAAAAATTGTTTCAAAGCAAGTTAAACATATGCATTAATAAATTAAAGGTAAATATTGATAAATTGAAGCAATTACTTGTTTTTATATTTTTACATTATCATTATTTTAATATAAATTTTTACAAACCATTGATCATTATTACTTACATTTTATTATTATCGTTTTTTTATTACTATTGTTTCCTAAATACGGCGGCGTTGGGTCTTCAGGGTGAGAATTTCGTATTTCTGTATTACGGCACTTCCCTCCGAAACCACCCCTGATGTTCGAAAATGGCTGGCGAGGACATTACCACCCCATCGAGTGCGCGGGGGAAGTTTTCTAATATTAACCGAAAGGGGTTTTTTCGAGGCTTTTTAAAAATTCAAAACGGAAGGTGAATAATGACGACAGGAGCGCCACCCCTAATGAAGAGGGAAAAAAGCCGCAGTTGCGGGCCCTTCTGGGAGCACTTTGGGCCCTCTCTTCATCCCCACGTCTGCCGGAGTGGAATTTAGGGCCTGATGAGGAAAATTAAAGAGGGGATCCGGGCTTTAAGTGCTCGGGGGCTGTTTTGTTTACCCCTCCGGCCGATGGTGGCTCGAGGGATGAATGCCCCCGGAAGTGCAATTGAGCCGCAGCGAAATCGCCCGACGGGGAGGGATACTTTATTTGACATTATTTCTGAAACTGCTGCAGCCATTTTGTGGAAACCAAAGCGAAAGACCGCAGGAGGATATTATTTTCAGTTCTTATCCGTCCTCCCTTTTTTAGTGCTTATATAATATAATAATATATTGAGTGAACGCTTAATATAATTATTTTATTTAGTGTCACTCAAATTAAAATAATATTCAATTGATTTTCAACTTCAATTTAATTATTTTATTTATTCATTCTTTCTCTTTATTATTCTATATATTCATACTATTTTAGCTTTTATTTATATATACATTATACAGTATCGAAGCTTGATTGTAAGTGAATGAGGCATCCTGTGGACTCGTGGTTTAAAACTGATGTCGGCCACGAAGAGAGAACAGGTCGCACTCTTTAACACAGCAGCCCAAAATGAAAAGGGCGATGGGGGCGCGGAAATCGATACCACTTAAAAACCAAAACTTTTCATGCATGAAAATGTCCCATTTATTATTTATATACTTTGGAATGTTGAACCGAAGTTACGTCAACCCTTGCGCAAAACGGAGGAGCGAGGAAAGGGGGTTACGCCCTCCCGGAGTTTTATAAGTGTCAGATTATTTCCGCTGCGCCCCCTCTCAGCCCCTCTTTTCGTGATTACATGAACTCCCCATAATTCTTCCTTCCAACAAAAACAAAAGAAACAAACTTTTTCAACTGCGAGGGAGGAAAACCCCTTCGGGGAGTTCCTCGTTTCGCCCACCGACTTCCCCCCCAACGACTGTCCATCACCGGTTTCCCTGAAGCCCCAGAATTATTCGGAAATTCGGAAAAGTTCATCCATCAAAGGGTTGTCAGCAGGGATGTCTTACAAGTGTTTTCTACCCTTCCCGGCCGAGGACGGGATTGTCCGCCCTCCCACCTCATCAAAGTCTCAATAAAAATCTAAACGGGAATTTATATAATACATTCCGCCCCCCGGATATTTTGGCGAATTTAATTTAAAAGGGTCAAAGGTTGACTGCTCGGGGGCAACGGCAGGAAGACCCAAATGATTAGCATTTTCCAATTGGGGCTGCTCCCCCTTTGCCCTCATGGCCACTCAAAGACTTTCTTTAACAGTCACAAATATAAATATATTCTCTCTCTCTCTCTCTTGAAATGCTTTCTACACTTTCCCTAATTTCTTTTTTCTCTTTCATTTCAGGTGAGTATCCCCCGTTCGTTTTGGGAAGTGACGTCACCGCATAAATTGATAATGCAACAGGGCGATCGATTGGAAGCTTCTCACAGCCTCCAATGCTTCTCAATTTGTCTCGGGAGGGATTAAAGTACAGCTCCAGGACCAGAAAAACTCAAGCAAACTGTTGACGTCCCGGGACGCCAGCGCAGGGGTGTGCAAAGCCAGGGGACGAAAGTAAATTTTTAATTGAAGAGTTTTCCGGTTGGGAGTTCCGGGGGGAGGGGGCGAAGGGCGAAAGAAGGATTTTGAACCTTTTCATTCTTTTTATTTTCCGCCCCGTCCTCTCGAGTTTTTCCTCAAGGAGCAGCTTTTGGCTAATCTGTCTGAGAAGATTGCGTACAAAGAAGCCCTTCAAGTCCGCCTTTATCAAATTTGGGATTGGTTTTTCTCTTTCCTCGCACCCCCACCCCCACCCCTCGCACCCCCCTCGCACCCCTCCGCCCCCCAACCTTTATTCTATCACGCGGAGACGTTCGCTATTTTCGACTTCACTGATTTCTTATGGAAAAATTGAATGACTTTCCATAATTCGTGGGCGCGGATTGATTTTCTGCTCCTGTGGCGTCTTCTGCTCTCGCGAAAGAGAGTTCCGATAAGTTTTTACGAAATCGACTTTGATCAAAAAGAAAACTTATTAGGCTTATGAGTTCAGAAATAGTTGCCCTCTTTTTGTATTGATGTTACCTTATCATTAATTTTATTATAACTGCATGCTTTTCGTATTTTTTTAATTTATATTTAATATTCACATTTTCATTATTATTCGTATAAGTTTAAAGCAATGAAAGGAAAGATTTGAAAATGAAATTTTAATATATTGATAAAGATCGACATTATCGACATATTGAAAAAGTTAACCGGTGTTAAAACAAAAAATATCGAACAATAGAGAAATACATAAAAAACGATCGAAGGATTGAGATATCGAACATTCGAGATATTGGAAAGATATGGAGATAGAGAGATACGGAGACGAGGAAGGGAAGAGCTTTTTTATTATTTTATTATGGATTTGTTGTGTTTCATGTCTAATCGAGGAAAACAGAAGAAAATTATAAAATTATTTTTTTCCAATATTTTTTAATAAAGGCCAATTTTTTCGTTGTATTAACGAACCAAAATTCTCTAAAATTACTTTTTATTGGTCTTTTATAGATATATAATTATAATTATTTCTAATGGAAGTTTTAATTTTGGCTAAAAATAAGTAAAATTGATCATGTTTGATTAGTTCAATAAAGGAAGGAGTATAACCTCTGGGGAGATACATGTTTTGGTGGGGATGGAAACTTAGAAAATTTTTCGAGGCGGCATTAAAATTCGATGGAGATGAGCACAGGAAATTTTTCAGCTAAAACTGAACGTCAGCCATTACGAATTGGAATTAAATAAGTTTGAAAATTAATTGCGTGAGAAATCGGAAGAAATAAAAGCGATCTGATTCCATTGAGCGTCTTTTATTTAATACATTTCAATAAGCAGAATATAAATGGAAGGAAAGCGAAAGCTGATAAAATAAATAAATTTGTTGAGGGCAGGACGTGAATGAGCGATTCCGAGTCCTCCCTTATTGATCTCCCGGCTTCGGGAGTCCCAACACAGCAGCCCTCTGCGCATGCGCCCGGGGGCAGACCCGGCTACAAAGCTCGGCCTGCGACCGCCGAACCTTCTGCCAAAGTGATTTATTTGGCCCGTCACCAGGCACGGAGGCCCAGGGCGGAAGAGAGAGATTCCTGTCGCCATAACTCTTCCTCTGAGGCGTAAGTGCGAGGGAGGTGCCGGAGGAGAGCTTAATGTGCTTTATTTAATTTCGTCTTGTTGCTGCAGACGGGGCCTCGCCGGAGATTAAATTAAGAACTAATCAGTGTTGATGACGGGGAAGGGATGGAGCTTTGGAAGCCCGGACTTTCCAGGCTCAGCCTGGATTCTTATACATAATAATATAATTTTTATGTTGTGCGCCTTTAAAACGTTTAAATTTAAACATTAATTCCGACTTACTCATTATTTCATATTCAAATTGAGGTATATAATATAACTCATTTATAATCCTCCTGAGATTATAATCTTACAAAAGAACATAATTGAGACCTAAATTAGTAGCTAATTGCTTTTTAAATGAAGTAAGGACATGCAGTGCAATAAAATTAACGTATTTTTATTGTTTTATTTGACTTCTGTTTCAATAACGAAATCAGTTCGTTTAATTTAATCTTTAATTCCTTTCGATTCGGCCGACGCATCCAAAGACCGTTTGAATATAACGCAAAGATAAAATGTCTGATTCGCCATGAGGATAATTAATTGAGTTTTGGGAAAGAATGGATGGAAGAGAGGGTGGGAAAAGACAGAAAAGAGATTGAGGCGGGTGATAGACAATTACGAAGAAAGAGAAATATGAGATAAGGAAATGATAAGAAAGATAACGAAATAGAGAGGAAAGGGTGCTAAGAAAATAGTTGAGGAAAGCGATAAGATAAGGAGATAGATGAAGAGATGGGCTAATTAAAGATGAGGATAAAGAGATAAGGAAATAGAAAGAAAGATGAACTGAGAGGAGAGAAACAAAGAGACAAGGATAGATTACGTAAAGATGGAAAATTAATCGTTTTATTATATTTTCTTTGTCTTTATTATAATCCGTTTATATTTAATTTATATATTCTCTTTAAGCATTAATTTATTTTTTAATATTAATGCCAAAAAGATTTAATAATAATCATATTATTAATTGTATAAAACCCTTCTGTTTATGCGTTGTTTGTTTGAAAAGAATTTTGTCTTCGAAGGTCGATTATCGATGCGCAGTCCACAGCAAATGTTTCCAAATTTCCAGGGAAAAATCGGAAAATGAGGGGCGTTTCCGCGATCGAATGTGAAGAAAATGAGGCGAACATTTGCGCGCCTATCGAAATCCTTTCGGTTCCGCCTAAAAAGTCGTCATCCGAAGAAGAAAAGCAAAATAAAAGGAGGAATGTTGGCAAAAGGGATTTCATCGCAGGGAAAGTTATAAGCAGAAGTTTGTGCAGTTAATTCAGTGAAGAATTCTCCAAATGAGAGGCGGAGGGGATGAAGGGGTTGAGTTAGGGAGAGGGGTTGTTGGGGTGATGCAGGGGAGAGCAACAGAGTCCCTCTTTTCGGCGTCACTCGAAATCGTCCTCGTTTTATTAACCCTTCAATAATTTATCTTTTCTCTCTAATTATTCGTATTTATTATGTTGGCATTATGTAAATTTCGCTTTTTATGTTTATTTACCTCCTTTCAGGAAAAATTGCTTTCTTGCGCTCTCATCGGGAGTTTATTTCATTTATTTTGGCTCTTTTGTCCTTCACTCACCTGAATTCTAATCTTTGTCAATGTTTTTTCTTAAAACCCTTTCACTTCTCCAATATAAACTCTGTATTAACTGGAAGTTACTTTGTTTTTTATATTGTATTTATTTTTTTTAATACATTCATTTTAATTTACATCATACATTTATATTCATTCATGCAATTATTTATTTAATATTTATTTAATATAGGTCACATGTGAGTTATTTAAGTATTTTTATTTATTTATTTTTAAGCCTCAAGTAAATTAAGTGATGTTTCAGTCTGAAAAAAATTTTAGATATAATTATTTATAACATAATTTACTTTTATTCATTTAGTTTTATTAAAATAATTGTTTATTATCCTCTTACTAATTGAATTTATCTATATAATTTTATATTACACTCAGTGCCTTTATTTCCATACAGTATATGTATTGTTATTGCGTTTTGTTTCCTTTTCGATGCGATTCACTTACATACGCACATGTAATGCCTCGGAGGAAACGAACAATTATATAATTATTATATAATTATGGTTTTCGCTTGGCCGAAAGTCCCAATCAGTCCCGTCAGCAACAGCGAAGGGATTAGTTCCGCCACTGAGCCATAATCAAAATCCATTCAGTGATCAACTTTCCTCGGCTTTTATAAACCTTGAATTATTTTTATCGCCTTTCTCCAAAAGTTTCCCTGATAAGCCTTCATTTTCCTTTTTTCTCCTTTCGCCTTTCCTCCGAAGGGCTTTTCTCATGATTAATAGGAAGAAGTTAAATAATATAAACGTCAAAGAAAGGGGAAAAGTGAAAGAAAAATTTTTCCGGCGGAGATTTCTGCCCCCCGCACACTTGTTATTTCCAGCATTTTTCACCCCCTTATCGGAAAGGCATCGACAGGAACAATAAAATGCAAAGGAGGCGGAGGGCGGCCGAGGTGAGAGAAGGAAAAACCCCCGAAGAAATCGGATACTTTCTGCGGCCTTAAGTGGGCTACAGAGGTTAATTATCGATAAGTCCGATCTCGTATCTGGATTTAATTGCAGCTCCTTTCAACCCCCGCCCTTTCATCCCTTCGCTCGTTGCTCCGTTCGGTGCCTTCACCTTCTCAGATGTAACGCCCCCGGCTGCGAGAAGAACAAACAACAGTGAAACTCGGCCCGGGGTGAAAAGAGCGACAAAAAGACGGGAAAGAATGAGGGGTTGTGCGGCAGGAGAAAAGACGGGAAAGAGTGGAGAAAACAATAAATGGCGACAAAAAAAAGATAATATATTTTTTTGGGGAGTCTCGAATGGAAAGAACATTTGGTGTTTGAATTCATTTTGTTGACAGATTTGAACAAAAGTCACACGTTGCGTGCTCGCGTTATATATTACGAAATGTATTGAAATACATCACAACGATACATACAACATGGCTTCGTTGTAAATTGTAAAAATGAGAGGAACAGTGATTAACGTGACGCGATGTTCAAATATCAATATCAAGTTGAAGTTTCTGGTCGTTTCCCCGCCCCAATCATTACGAAGCATCTCCTTCGAGAAGCAAATAAACAACCAAAGGAACAAACGCAAAGGAAAATAAATAAAGTTGGAGCGGCCGATGTTTGAATTTGTCGAATTCCGAACCCCGGGAGAGAGAGGGGGGTTGGTGGGCCTTCGATGAAGTGGAGTGCAGTTGGCTGCCCTGCCGTCAGGAGACGATCTCGTGGGGGTGGAAGGGGCGAGGGGAGCGGACGTTGAGTGCACCAGCGAAGGGAAATGCGTGGGAGCAAAGAAAAAAAGGAAAGGAAAGGGAAAGGGAAGGTGAAACGTTGTGCAGGTGGCGATGAGGGTGGCGGGAGAAGAGGAGATAAATGCGAAGTCATTTCCAGGATGAGATAAATAGAACATATTAATCTAATCAAAAGGCAGTAAAGGCGGGAGAGAGAGGAGAATTGATACAATTTTGCTTTTTTCCTGGAATTGTTTTTCTGGGGAGGGATTTAATGGGGCGTTTTGAAAAGGGTTTTCTTTCTAAAAGTATTGTAAATTTGCCCTAAGTCCGTTTGAAAAAGCGGGAGTTGTTAATGGCCTCACCTGGAATAACGCTAACTTGTCTTTAAAAAAGGATGTTACTGAAGGTAGTTTTTAATTTGAGTCAAATTAGTGCCATTTTTAATAACCTTCATTATATAATAACTCGCGCTCTAACTCCAATCTCATTCAAGTATAAAAATTAATTAAAAAATTATATTTAACCACTAAAAAACTAAATTACTCTGCAGAAAATTTACAGTATAAATTTACACTATAAGATGATATACAAACTAACTAAACTACTTATAAATAAGAAATTAAATATACTGTTTAAATAAAAAACCTGATTTAAAAAAACATCTAAAAATGAAAACTAAATTAATCACTGCATAAACAATTCAACTCCAAAAAATAAATTGTAATTATTGAATTAATAATAAATATAAAAAAGGCAAAATTATAAACTCTTGAAATGCAAAGGAACATTAAATAAAATTAGGAAAATTCAACTGCGCCCTCTGTTGTTGAATACGATACGATGATTTCCGAAATACTCCGAATTGAACCGAAGTTTGGGATTTTATATACTGTATATACGATTAGTTTATAGTTCTCAAGTGAGCATTCAATCTTAAACTTACAAATTGCTTTAGGAATTAGAGATGAAAGATACAGAATCATATAATTTGTGAAAAAAAAAGAAACGATTGGCCCGGGACTTACAAGACCGCAGTTTGAGAGCTTCTTTCAACGGTCCCGCGATGAAAAGCGAATGTATAAAAAGAGAGTAAAGTTCTTAAGAACGCGGGCCGAGTGGAAAACATGCCGGGAATACATTTGCTGTCGGAATACAAGTGGAGGAATTATTCCCAGAATCCGGGAGGGGATGGAGGGGCGGAGACTGATGATTTTTTTCGAGATGGGGGTTTACCTTTTCATCGTCGGAACAGATTCCCCCCATGATAAATGATTCGCTTTATAAAAGAAACGTGAGTTGGTTTAACCGAACAAGTCGGAAAACTCCGGCCGCCCTCCGCCCCCGCCGCTAATGACCTTCTTGACATTCAAATCCCTTCGTTTCGTCTTCATTTCCCGACTTAACGACCTTAAAAAGAAAATAAACCGACCGGGAATTTTAATAATCCCGAAAACGCCCGAAAACATTCGGGGGCCGACGACGCCCTCCCAAACTAAACAACTTTTCATCTCTCATATTAAAAAAGCATATTTCTTTGGAGAAGTCATCAATTCAAATGAGAAATTGAAGCAAAACAAGGGGGGCGCCCGTCGGTATAATCCAGTGGACGTGAGCGACCCCCTCGCCCCCGAAGCCTTTTCACGACCTAATGGGGATGATTGATATCTGATAGGATTTGCAAGGGAAGCAGGAAAAGGCCCTCGAGGGTTCGCCAAGGAAATCGAGGACGGAAAGTTAACCTCATTCGGACGAGGGCAGTTGGGAAAGTTGTGTCCCACAGCGACCTTTTTTCATCCCCCCGCCCTGTCTAACCTCTTCTGCTCCCCCCGTTAACTCTTTCGAAGCCGTTTAGGGTGAAAGATGAACTACCGTACATGGCCACTAATATAATTATATCATTATGATATTTTGGTGTTATTATAATAAAGTGCAGAAGGGAAAATAAGTCTTGAAATAATTTTTTTCAGTTATATATTTGAGTATTTGTATTTTGTGTATTGTATTGTATTTGTATAGTATGAAGTTTTGAAGTGTCACTGTAATTTTATTATTTTTATGTAATTTAGTTAATTATTATTTTTTTGCTTTTTTAATTATTTAGTCGGTAATTATTTTTAACACATTTATTAAATTATCTATTTATAGTATTTATTAACTACTTTTTAACCATTATCAATCTTTTTATTAATGTTTTTATTAAACTAAATTATCCATTTCTTATTTTTATTTTATAACTTTCAACACTCTGTGAATCTGTATATTTTACGACTCATTAATATCTAAAAAAAAATACCGTATACCGATACTGAATTTCGTTTGAGACTTAACGAGAAAGTGAGTGTCTGTGGTCGATAAAAAGTCATAAAAACCGGAAAGAGATAAAAACAAACGGAAGAGAAACAAAAGAGAAAACAGTGGGCTCCCAAAGCGACCGCCGCAATTAGCGCAATCCGCAAAAGAAAGACAAAACTAGAATCGGGCCTTCGCCGGGGGATGATTAACCCTCGGGAATCCCAACGCCCTTTCATCTCTTCCCGGGAAACTGTTTACAAAGCCGTAAACCCGAGGGCGGAAACCTCCCCTGAATCGGAGGAAAAATAGCGGAGCGGCGGTCAACCGAGATGAAATTGATGAAGAATTCAGGCCGGAGAGGATCACGTCTTAATTCGGGAGGGGATGCGGGGGCTGGGGGTGAGGGGTGGAGGGAAGCCCTAGCGACGGCATATGGCGAGGGGAGGAAACCATTTCCCCGGCCAGTTCAAAGGAAACTTGTTTACTTTCTCCATTACAATAAAACAAAGTTTCTCTATTTTTCGGCCATTTTTCTTTTTAATTTTTTTTCCTTGGGAAATTTTCCTTCGGGGGTTTCGAGGGGGGACGGCCGAATCAAAGACTTTTATTCTTCCCCTTCTGATGCAACCCCCGCCCCAAACGCTTAATTTACTCTAGTGGAAAAAATGGGAGACACGATGAAAACCAGATGTGAGCACTCACACACTCTTTTCAACCCCTTTTGGGAAACTCAGGTGAATGTGTGAATTTTCAACCCTTTTCGTATAACTTTAAATTTAACGGAAACGGATGCCTCAATTTTGAACCTCTGAGGAAAAACCTTAACGTTTAATACGTGTTTCCCTCGATTTTCAACCCCTCCCGGGAAACCTTAACAATGAGGGACGTGAATGCGTCAATTTTCAACCCCTTCGGAAAACCTTAATATAAAGGAGGTGAATTTGAACGGCCTTAAAAGGATTTTAAAAGGAGAAAACGAAATTTTTAAACTCTATAATTTTATTTCCGAACTGACCAATCGCACTCGGGGAAATCTGCAACCGAACGAACGTGGAAAATTCTCTCCGCGTTCGCATCCCTCTCAGGGGGTGAGTCCGTCGCTCTGCCCAGTTCGTAAAACTTTCGCTGATCCGCCGACAGAGATTCCCTCTCCGTTCTGACCAATTGGGGAAATTAGGCTTTTCACAAATTATTACTTTGCCAACAGTGAGATTTAAGTTTTATATATAAAATGCTTCACTGAATTTGTGTAATTCACTCCTTATATATTATTCTATCTTCTGTTTTCATATCTTTTCAAAATAGATAGATAGATAATGTCTCCTGCCTCACTTTCATTCATTATCCTTCTACCATTCCATGCCTTCCCGCTTTGCACTCTATGGTCGTTTGCGTCCGGACAAAATGGCCGCCTCGCCCCCCAATTGGCTTTGGAAATTTCCATTTTCCGCTTAATTGAGTTATCCAACGAGTGGGAGACGCTGTCGCGGAATGTTTTGTCGTCATCGGGTTCGGTCACGAATGGAAAATTGGGAAAGAATCGCTCGGAAGAGAGTCGGGGGAGGAAATTCATTCACGTGTCACGTATGTGGAAAACAGAAAGCGACAAAGTCGAGGGGCGGGGCCGAACGCCGGAAAAGCTTTTAAAGTTTTCTCATTTAGAGAACGTCACCATCAACCGGGGAAAGTTCGAATGGAGCTGCGGATGACTCCTCTTCGAATCCTGATTCGAAAACCGACTTTCTTTACTTTCACTTCGCACTTCCACGGCCTTGTTTATGGCCGTTTCCCACCCTCATTGGTTCACTTTCGCTTGTTTCGGGCAGGGGTGGAGCGCCTGAAAGGTTCGCGGGGGAGGAACCGATGAAAGGTTGAGATAAAAGGCCGCAGAAGAGAGAACTGGGACGGCGGAAGCGAAAAGTTAGTCGAGTGAAATGGGTTGGGGTGGTTCGACGGGGTGGAAGGGGTGGGGGCAGCTCTTAGTGCTCTTTTTTCAAATGCTTTAAATGTAATTAATTCTGATTTTAAATATTTCATTACGGGTAAGAAAAAAGAAGGCTTTTAAAAATTATTTATGGAAAAGGCTCGGGGCATTAGTCGGTGGGGGTTGGGGGCGGAAAGGGAGGGGGCGAAGTTGGAAGTTTATTTTCGGGGAGGGGGAGGGAAGGAAAGGGCGCCTCGGGTGTTTTCCGCTTCCCCGACTTCGCTCCTGATCATTCTTAAACAAATCTTCGAAAAAGATAATTTTTTATGTTTAATAATTTTAATAAGTTGCATAAATAAATCATAAAGTTGATCAGTCGTGATTTATTCGAAAAGTTAAGTTATTTAGTTAGGCGGAGATCCCGAAGGATTCTCCCAAGTTGGATTGGATGGAAGAAGCGAAAAAGTGAAAGAGTAATTTTTCAACTGCTCTTAATAATGATTTTATACGTATCCACAGGAATTCCCTAAATTCTACTTATTTATCTGATACATGCCAAATATTGAGAATTCATCTCCTGAAGTATTCCCGTTTCTGCTTTCCAGAAACTCCAGACCATCGGCGAAGACTTCTGCGGCCTCGACGTGAACACCCCCCTCGGGGGCGAAATGCCCATCACCTCCGAGGCCGCCATCGTCGCCGACGACCTCTTCACTGCTGTCGCGGCCACCTCCACCGGCGACTACACCGTCGTCTTCCTGGGCACGGGAAACGGTCACCTGAAGAAGGTAAGCGCTTCGGGGGAAATATTAATAAAGCGGAAAAGCGGAGGCGGCCTAATAAGGGAGAAGGAAAAATCAAGATAAATTAAAAGAGAAGGGCTCAGGTGGGAAGGAAAGATTCTTGCGGGCGGGGCGGCGAGAACATCCCCAACCCCCGCCCGAGGGATGATAATGGAGAAAAATTAGGTGCGGGACCGCGTTCGGGGGTGGGAACCCCCGTATCGATCCTCTCTCTCGAAAGAAGGGTTGTTAATCGTAAATCATAATTGGTTTATTCCATAATCGGGGGATGGAGAGCCAATCTTGAGGAAATCGGAGGGGGTGACAGCGAGAGAAACTCGCCACTTCACCCCCTCCTCCCCCCGCACGAATATTTTATAATTCTTCCCTTCGTTGACACCGGAAAAGTCGCGAACACGAAAAAGTTAAAATTATAAAATATTAGTGCCCGAACGGGAAATTTGTTCTCGAGCGCCCAAGTTCGCTCATCCCCTCGCCGAAGGGCGTTCTGCCATTAAATGAATAAATAATAAAAAGTTTCCTCTCGGCTGCGGGAAGGGCTGCGGCGGGGGGTTGAAATTCAAACTTTATTAAAACAACACCGTTGTCTCTCTGCTGCTCCGCAGGTCGTCGTCGAAAGCTCGTCCTCCGCGCTGCAGTATGGCGACCAGGTCATAGACGAGAACTCCCCCGTGAACCCCGACCTGCACTTCGACGCCCAGCAGGTGCACCTGTACGTGATGACGGAGCGGAAGGTGTCAAAGGTCAAGGTGCAGGAGTGCAGCGTGTACAAGACTTGTTGGGAGTGTCTGAACGCGAAGGACCCATACTGCGGATGGTGCTCGTTGGAGAACAAGTAAGTGCTGTCGCTTCTGTAGCATCGAACAGCAGCAAAAGGTGGAGCTTTGCTCGCATCCAACAGCAGCTAACTTCGGCAATTCCAAATTGGCACAATCGGTTCGCATTTTGCAGACAAACGTCAGCATTAACCGGAAGTCCGATAACAATCCCCGAACGAATTTAAATTCGAATTGAAAATTGGCAAAATCACCGAGAGGGTGTAATTCCTTCTGTTTTCAACCCCTTCCCTCCACCCCAGAAGCGAACATTTCCGGTTTAAGGTTTTTTCCCAAAATGAAAATCACGTTCTTTACGGTATTAATTACGTAATTTAATAGAAGGAAAAGTGATTTGGGGGGTGGTTGGGGATAGGGGAGGGGGTTGAATTTGCGTTTGTCAGTTCCGTGTACGTTAAATAAAAGGGGTGGTTCTTCTGCGGATGAAATTTAGTAAAAATTGATTCAGTTTCGGAGTTTGAAAATTCGCCCGGGGGTTGCTGCGGGGAGGGGTGGATTTTTCCCCGAAATGAGAACAAGCCGACACATGCCGAGGATGTTCATTTATTTGAGAGGGATTTGAATTTGGGGAAAGTTGGCAAAAACAAACTTTCCGTGAAGTCCTCATAGAAAATTTATTATCATAAGCACTGGCGGTAATCTTGAGAGCCGCAGACGTAATAAATGATTATTCGGAAAGTCGATTTCCACGGAAATTCCCCGACTTTATTCCCTTATGTAAGAGCTTTTGTTTTGCTTCGCTTCAGTTTATAATGCCTGCTTTTCCTCCCCCTCCCCCCGCCGCCGCATCCCCCTTCCCCTTTTCATTATACTCCTTTTGCTCATCTCTCGCTCCTTCTCCCCATTGTTCGCCCTTTCCGATGCTAACACTTGCTTTCCCTTTTGCCACTCCCTCAGTCTCACACGTGAACACCCATATTTATGATGTTAACACTGAAGAAGACCCGGAAGGGGTCAAAGTGACCGTCACATTATGTTTTCTTGTCATTTAATTCAGATATAATTTTGGGATTGTGAATAGTGCACAGACATTACGTGATGTAATTGTGGAGATAATGATTGTCACTGATTGTTCGTTTTCACTTGCCTTTTCTTTTTCTCTTTTTTCCTTGTCTTTCTCTTGTGTTGTATTTTCTTTGTTTTTCCTTTTATTCGATTTTTTCTTTTTTATTTTTTGTTTACTCTTCCTCCTATCTTTTCTTCTTCTTTCCTTTTATTTCTTTTTGTCTTATTCCTGGCATTCCCTCTTTCGTCTCTTTGCTTTTTCTTCTCTCCTTATTTTCTCTTTTTACCCCCTTTGACATTTTAAACGAACATTTCAGCGTCAGTGGTAGGAAAAAGACAATGTTCCATTATTTAAGAAAAAAAAAATTCGTAAAATATTAAAACTCACAAAAACATTTAAAAGGAAGTGAGGACGTTTCTTTAAAGTCAAAATGAGCCTTTTGTTTCAGTGTTAGTGTTAACACGAAACCAAAAACAACTCTGTCGAAGAGCCCTCCCCTCGAAAGACGGGGTGAATTTTCCAAACGACCCCCGGGAACTTCATCGCGTGACCGGTTCGTTCCCACCCCTTCATCCCCCCTTCACCCCCGATCTGCCGAGAGCTTCCCAGAAGTACAAATACGTATCCGGTTTCTAATTTCGAAAAAAGAGCAGCTCCGGCTAATTTGGTTTGGATATCGACAATAAAAGGGGAAAATTAAATCCGGCCGAGGGTCGAATTTATGGATGGGAAATGGTGAAAAATGTTGAAATTATTTTTTATGTTACTTCGGGGAGGGGGAGGGGGAGGGCGGCGGAGAATACAAATTACAAAATTACAATCTAAGAGAACTGACCCAAGTTTTGTTTCTCATCTTTTATTTAGAGTCGTTTTGTTTTTAAATTACTCCGGTGAAATAGGGGTGAGTTTTGGGGGTTAAAGCCGATTACTGCAGACAAAATGCACTCCGATGGGATTAAAGTGAAGGGGTGGAAATCGCAGGTTGCGATGCGTCATCTCCAAAACCTTGAAAACCCCACCTGTGGAGTCCGGAGGGATGAACGCTTCGGGTCTTTTTATCAACCCCATCACCTCCCCAAAAAAGTGTTCAATCTGTTGCTTTCGTCGCTTTTAAATAATGCTGAAGAGGCTGTTTGTCGCATTAAGAACCACGGGAACCCCTTCTTTGGGGCCTTTGCCCCCGCAACACAAAAGACCTTGAAATGGCGAGGAACAAAAGTCCTCGCATTCCACCGTGTACCAATCCTCGCTCGGCCAACGAATTAACTCCGCTGGCCGACACACCGTCACGACAACCGCTAATGGCCGCCCCCCGGCCCTTCAACCCCTCTAACGCCCTCTCTGCTGCTCCTCAGGTGCAGCCTCAGAAGCGATTGCCAGGACGCCGCCAAAGACCCCCTGTACTGGATCTCCTACAAGAGCGGCCGTTGCACGACCATCACGACGGTCACGCCGAACCAACTGCAGCGAACCACTGCCAGAACGGTGAGTCCACGCAGAGATTATCTCCCGGATAAATCCCCGGTCATTTAATGCCCTCTTAATTAGCCTAATTAACCGTTCATCGATGATAGCGTTTTGTCACTAATTATGCGACTCTTTCGGTTCCGTCTTCTCCCAACAGCGCGTAATGAGCTCAAACTCTCGTTTCAGCTGGAATTGGTCATCGACAATCTGCCAACGTTACCGGGCCAATTCCTCTGCGCCTTCACCGCCCTCGATAAGGTCCTCATAACAAACGCGACGAGGAAGTCCTACGGAGTCAACTGCACAACGCCCCGAACGGATCTCCTTCCGTCGATACCCCCGGGCCAACGTAAGTGTTCGCTGTCGTGGCGCTGTCGACCCGTTCCCACCCGTCACCGTTCACTCTCTTTCAGATCACTTCGTGTCCCGCCTCTCCGTGAGGATGACCTCCGGCCCCGACTTCGTCCAGACGAACTTCACCTTCTTCGACTGCAACACGTACAGCTCGTGCACGCAGTGCGTTTCCTCCATGTTCCCCTGCGATTGGTGCGTGGACGGGCACAGGTGCACGCACGACACCGCCGAGAACTGCAGGAACGACATACTCGTGACGGGGGTGAGCAGGATAGGGCCCAGCTACAGGAGCGGTCCGGGGTTCTGCCCCACCATCAACGCGACCGCGGGGGGCTCACCCGAAATTCTCGCCCCCTCGGGGATGAAGAAGGTCATTCGGGTGAAGGTCCACATAATAGGGGTAAGCGTCCAGGGGTGAGTCCGAAACCAGAGAAATACCGTGACTAACTGTGGGCCTTTTCAGCAATTCATCGTCCAAACTCGATTCGTCTGTCAGTTCAACATCGAGGGGAGGGTCACCCACGTGAATGCCCGTCTCCTGGGGGACACCATTTACTGCGACGCCATGGAGTTCTCGTACACGTCGAGGGCGCCCAACATAACGGTTCCCTTCGCGGTGATCTGGGGCGGGTCGAAGCCTTTGGACAACCCCGACAACGTCCACGGTAGGTCGTGCGAAGGTCATCCCCTGTTGATTCACCCCTCGCCCCTCGTTTGCATAATTTCCTTTATCGCCGCCCGAAGAATCTCTTCTTGGAACTCCAGAGAAAACAAAATAATTATTCATTGTAATGCTTTTGAAACATAAGAAGACCCGGTTTTCCATCCTCTCACCATTGGGACAGCGACGTTATTAAAGATATCGGAAGAAATTACAGCGTTTAACGTTGTTTCGCTTTAAAAATTTCTCGCACTTATTTTGATAAAAATTAAATTTTCTAAGACGAAAATTTACCGGATAAAACTAAATTTAATAAAAAATAATAAATCCGGGGGCGATTCTGTTTGTGGCTGGCCGTTAGGGGTTGCCATGGCAACGATTTTTTGTTTTCACTTCCGAGACGAGGTTTCCGTTAGTCTTTTGCCAACGGTTTTCTACTATTTTTATTTTCCAAGCTTCTTTCATCAACTTCTTCAAATTTAATAATGTTCCTAATATTTACTCTATTTAGTAATTTATAAAGTTAGGTTAAAATACAAAAAGAAAACACTTATTACAAAACGGAAGCTGTTCTTGACTCGACGTAATAACGATACAGTAATTATAAAAAATAAGACACAATAAAAATAGATGAAACATTAAAATAAAAGAATAAATAACTATAATTAATAAAAATGTTTTTCCGCAGTGGTAATCTACCGGTGCAGAGACATGGCGGACAACTGCGGCATGTGCCTCGCCCTGGCGGAGAAGTACGAGTGCGGCTGGTGCCAAAGTGCTGACAGGTGCGAGGTCAAGGACCAGTGCGACCAGGGCAGCGGGGTGTGGCTGGACAGGGAGCAGACCTGCCCCAACCCCGAGGTGAGCGAGTTCGAGCCGATGATGGGCCCCTGGGAGGGCGGCACCAACATCACCATCAGGGGCATCAACCTGGGCAAGTCCTTCGAGGACATCTACGGGGGGGTCATGGTCGCGGGGGTGCAGTGCGAGCCCTACAGGCACCTCTACGTCAAGACGAAGGAGATCATCTGCAAAGTGGACGGCCCGGGCAGCAGCAAATCCCGGAGCGGGCCCGTCATAGTCAAGGTGGAGGACTTCCGGGGGGAATCAAAGTACAACTACAACTTCGTCGACCCCCAGATATACGCCATTTCCCCGAGCTTCGGCCCCAAGTCCGGGGGCACTGTGCTCAGGATCAAAGGAAAGTACATGAACGCCGGCAGTCGCATACTGGCTTTCATTGACGAGCTGCCCTGCGAGATCATCAGGTAAGGGATGATGGCCCCATCCCAAGGCCAGGCTGTGGCTAACGTGGATTCCTTCCCGCAGCACGAGTCCTGACGAGGCGGTCTGCATCACGAGTGCCTCGGACAAGCAGAGGGCGGGCGCCCTGAGGATGAAGTTCGACAAGGGGGACAGGTACTTCGACAAGGGGTCGTTCGAGTACGTGGAAGACCCGAGCATAGAGTCGGCAGAGTCGGGTCCTCCCAGTCAGGTGAGTGTCCAGGGGAGGGGGGGAAGTAAGCAACAAGTGAGGGAGTAACGCCGGTTGTGTTTCAGCTGAAGATTCCCAAGGGAATTCCTGCTGGGGGAATAAAAATTTCGGTCGTCGGGAAGAATTTCATCAGCATTCAGAACCCGCAGATGTATGTCTACTACGATAATAAAATGTTCTTGAGCGTAAGTATCAATTGCCGTTGTGACCGTTAGGGGTTTTTAAATTTTTAAATTCATCATTTAACGGAACCATAACTTTAAAATTGTTTGACTTTTCTCGAAATTGATTCTCTGAAAGGTTGATTTCGTTTGGAACGACTTTATAGAAGTCATTGGGAAATGGAATCAACTGAGTAAAGCGGTTATAAAAATGCAGCATTTCGCGCTTAATGCTAATTCAACCAATAGCGAATGTATTTTAAAATATTATATTGATATAAAATATTAAAATAATATATTAATGTTGTAATCCATGAAGAAAAAGCAACACACATCGTAAAAGTGAAATTGTTGTAGAAGATTCTGTGGTCGCTATGGTTACCGAAGAAACATCTTTGTTTCGACAAGAGAAAAGAGAAAGAAATAGAAAGAAGAGAGAAAGGAAAGAGAAAGGCTAATAATACAATAATATAATAGTATTTATACATAATAATTAATATATATAATTATTAAACTTCGGCAAATATTGTATTTTTTTAAGAATCTATTGCGTTTAATGCCTAAGGACCAAAATTTATTTATTTATTTTTTATCAAACTTATTTTTAAACATTTTATAACAATACATATATCACACCAAAAATGAAATCATCACTACTTGTGCAGGAGTATTTAAACTTAATAAAAATCCCTTTTGTAAAATACATAAAAACATCTGTAAAATCATTAAATTGGAATAAATTATAATTAAAGGGAAAATATGATTTTTGAAAAAGTTAGTAAAAACTAATAAAATGAGCTTAAAATGGGAAAAATATGTTTGGCGGGAAACGCCTAATAAAAAATGCAATGAAACTTAATGAAATAAACAAAATTGTTTTTGAAATATTAGAAAGGATTTATTTATTCATAGCCTAATTGTTGGCAAATTTTCATTGAGATTAAACAAAGTTTTTCACAGGAAAAGTTAAACGAGTTTTTCAGTTCCCTCCGAATGGATTAAGTGTTAATGACTCGCCATTAAGATTCTCTAATTGATCGGACTCAAAGAGCGGGAAACAGTGGGAACAACAATATTTCCTTCTTTGTCCAACTAATTTTGTCCATATTAATTCCTTTCCAGAATTGCACTGTTCTGTCAAACACGAACATGCAGTGCGCGTCGCCCCAAATTCAGGTTCCCAACGACCTCATGATCGACCCCGACCAGCCGCTGTCGCTGCTGTATGGCTTTCGCATGGACAACGTCTCGGGGGTGCAGAATCTCTCTGTGAAGCACAGATACCCCGCCTTCTCTCTGTACCCCAACCCCATATACGAACCCTTCGACGAGGAGGTCAAACACTACAAAAGCGATTATCTCACCATCAATGTGAGTCTATTATTTGTTATGAATCCCACAAACTGACTAAATTTTGATACTTGGATCTAACAGTTACGTGTTACTACGAGTTTTCAGTTTATATAAAGGCTTTATAATTTAACTATTTATTAATTTTATCTGCTTAACTATTCCTGCATTTATGTATTTATATTTAAACTCTAAAATATGTATTCGTCATATACAGTTTTGTATATGGCAGGACTATATGTTATATAAAAACAATATTGTACTTATATTATGTAAAGTTTTTTATGACTGGAACAAATGTTATTAAAAAAATGGCGTTTGCTTCCAGGGGCAGCACTTGGACAGAGCCTCTCAGGAAACGGACGTTTCTGTCCAAATCGGCGACAGCTTCTGCAACGTCACGTCCCTCTCCAGGCAACAGCTCACCTGCAGACCGCCCGAGACGCAGCCGCCCCCCGTCAAAGGCGAGGGCACCTCCGACCAGCACAGCCTTCCAGAGGTCGTGGTGAGTGCCTCCCCCCGCGTCCACCCCCCTCGCTCCCGGGACACCCTGTCACGCACACATTGTATTCCAGGTCATCGTCGGAGAATCTCTCAAATACAAAATAGGGAAACTCAGCTACGCGTCCCTCTCCGGAAGTGCGGGACCGCTCACGAAGCCCACAGTGATAGCCATTGTAGTGGTTGTTTTCGTGATAATCGTCATTTTCCTCTGCTTCCTCATCGCCTACAGGAGAAAGTCCACAGAGAGCAGCAGAGTGCTCAAAGACATGCAGGAGCAGATGGACATCCTGGAGCTGAGGGTGGCCGCCGAGTGCAAAGAAGGTAAGACTCCCAAAGAAAGAGTGCGAAGAAGCGGAGGACCAATGGGGTGGTTTCCTTCGCAGCTTTCGCGGAACTCCAAACGGAAATGACGGACGTGACGGGCGATTTGACCTCCGGGGGCATCCCCTTCCTGGACTACCGCTCCTACGCCATGAAGATACTGTTCCCCAACATGGAGGACCACGCGGTGCTGCAGTGGGAGCGCCCGGAACTCCACCATAAGGAGAAAGGACTGAGGATGTTCGGACAGCTCATTACAACCAAGATTTTTCTTCTGCTTTTTATACGGACTTTGGAGAGTAATCGATATTTCTCCATGAGAGACAGGTGAGGGGTGCAATGGTTGCCCATGGTAATGTTAACTGCATTATTTTACCTTGTTCTATTTCCTTTCCAGAGTGAATGTCGCGTCGTTAATTATGGTAACACTGCAAAGCAAATTAGAGTATTGTACGGATATTCTGAAAACTCTTTTGGCTGAGCTCATAGAGAAGTGTGTGGAAAAGAAGAGCCACCCGAAACTTCTCCTCAGGAGGTAACGGATAGTTTTCACTTTCTCCTGAACATGTCCTCGAAGGAGAGGGACCACATTCATAACCTGAATTGTTATCCATTCCAGAACGGAGAGTGTGGCAGAGAAAATGTTGTCAGCGTGGTTCACGTTCCTCTTGTACAAGTTCCTCCGCGAGTGTGCAGGCGAGCCCCTGTACATGCTCTTCAGGGCAGTCAAGCAGCAGGTGGACAAGGGCCCCGTCGACGCCATCACCTCGGAGGCCCGCTACTCGCTCAGCGAGGAGAAGCTCATCCGGCAGCTGATAGACTACAAGCCGATGACGGTGTTCGTCTCGATATCGCAGCAGACGATATTCTCGGGGGGCCTGGATCCGAACACGGAGAACGTGCCGGTGAAGGTGCTGGACTGCGACACGATATCGCAGGTGAAGGAGAAGGCTCTGGACACGATATACAGGGCGATACCTTATAGTCAACGGCCTCGGAAGGAAGATTTGGATTTGGGTGAGTATATTGTGGCCTTTTTCGCTAAGAAAAAGAAGAAAGAAAGAAAGAAATGACGAATTCATTTTGGGACGAACGAAAAATTCAACTTTAACATTAGAATCGCCGTCAGCAGTGAGAGAAAAGTAGAAAATATTCTATAATATATCACAAATATTAAGAGAATATTAATTTTTGTTCCAGAATGGCGGACGGGAACCTCCGGGAGATTAATACTGTACGATGAGGACTCCACCACCAAAACGGAGGGAGAATGGAAGAAGAGGAATACTCTCAACCACTACAGGGTGCGTCACCGCTCCTTCCCTCCCCTCTCCCCCTCGCCCTCCCCCTCCCCCACTCGCTCTAACGCCCGCCCTCTTCTTGCAGGTCCCCGACGGAGGAATGCTGAATCTAGTCTCTAAACAATCTTCTATGTATAATTTATCTATATTATCCGACAAGGCGGACAAGTCCCACAAGTACGAGACGCTGAACTCGTCCAAGTACGCCGCAGCTAGTCCCCCCCTCAGCCGCGCCACCTCCCCCCACAACCACGACCACGAGCGGGGCCTCAAGGTGTGGCACCTCGTCAAGCTCCACGACACCGACGCCCAGAAGGAGGGCGACCGGGGCGACAAGATGGTGTCGGAGATCTACCTGACGCGGCTGCTGGCCACCAAGGGCACCCTCCAGAAGTTCGTCGACGACCTCTTCGAGACAATCTTCAGCACCGCCCACCGCGGCAGCGCCCTCCCCCTCGCCATCAAGTACATGTTCGACTTCCTCGACGACCAGGCCCTCCACCACCAGATCACCGACCCGGAGGTCGTCCACACTTGGAAAAGCAATAGGTCAGTCTGCTTTCATTTCTTTTTCCCTTTATCTCCATCATTTTAGGCTTTTTCTTTGTTTTTATTTGAATTTTTTTAAAAACTTAAAAGTGCACAAAATAACAAAAAGCATTAAAGTAAACAAATTCATGAGTCGCCCATTGGAATCCTTTGAGGTATTTCAACCCCTCTCTCGTCTCTTACAGTTTACCCCTCAGGTTTTGGGTGAATCTCATCAAAAACCCCAACTTCGTCTTCGACATACACAAGTCGAACATCGTCGACTCCTGCCTCTCCGTCATCGCACAGACATTCATGGATTCGTGCTCCACCTCCGACCACAGACTGGGTGAGTCTCCGCCCCCCCCCCCCTCTCTCTCTCTCCCTGGTCATCATTTCACTCTCTCTCTCTCTCTCTCTCTCTCACCACAGGGAAAGACTCCCCCAGCTCCAAACTCCTCTACGCGAAGGACATTCCAGCATACAAAGAATGGGTGGAGCGTTACTACTCCGACATAAAAATAATGCCGGCCATTTCGGACCAGGACATGGCCGCGATGCTCGCCGAGGAATCGAGAGTGAGTCTTCTGCCCCACTTTCCCTTTCCTCTGATGCCTCACTTCCCCCTACTTTGCTCTACATTGGCCACTTTTATTCAACTCCAGCTGCACACGACCGAGTTCAACCCCAACTGCGCCCTCTACGAGCTCTACTCCTACGCAATCAAGTACAACGAACAGCTGATGGTCACCCTCGAGGAGGACGAGTTCTCGCAGAAGCACAACCTCGCCTTCAAGCTGGAACAGGTACACAACGCGATGGCGGACTCCAACCCCTGAGCGCCGTCCCCCACCTCATCGACGCCATCTTGGCAACGAGACTACTGAACGTCTTCCACTCCGAGCGGAGTCGAAGTTCCCTTCGCGTCTGCTTCACTCTTCGGTCGGTGGCCACTGCCGTTATTTATTAAATGGTTTTTTCTATTTCCTCTTGGCGAGGACTGGACGACTGCTGACTGCTCGAAAGCATAAACAAAGGGGTTATATCGGTCGCCCTGCGGACTGCTTCTCAGAATGGCCACCAGAGGCGCAGATGTCGGAGCGAGAGATGAGTAAAATGGCTGAACGCACCGAAGCGAAAAATCAGTGCCGAAATCAGAAAAATGGCCACATTCTCTCGTGAGCGTGTTCACGCGATCGTCAGGTAATTTATACCTGTATAAATTAGACTCTTTTTATATGATGTAAAATACTTTTTAAGCTTTTAAAAGGCGTATTTTTAATCTGCGTATGAAACTCATCAATCAGAATGCAATTGAAAATTTATAATAAACATTTATACTCATCATAAAGGGCGGGGGGTGCGCGAATACACTTATACGGCATCATAATTCGGTATTTATTCGAATAACATAGATATACTGTATAAATGAATGATTTTTATATCGACGATCGTTTCTGCACCCCTCACTCGCCACGAGGGGGAGAACGCGGGGGTGAGATTTCATCCACCGCTCAATCGGCGTTTCTCCCTTCCAAAGTGGAAATGAATAATGAAATTTTTTTAAATAAATTTTTTTATTTTATATATAAATGTTTTTTTTTTAATTTTCTCTCGGAATTGTTTATAATAATTAAAAAATGGTGTTTTTTTGAAGCTTTGTGTGCAGCCTACTTTAGAAATTATACCCGAATGAGTATAGGAAATAATGAAATCACTGTTTTGTACAAAAAATAAAAATAAAATAAAATAAAATGGGAAAACCTTAGCCATAATTTAGCTTATATTGATAATAATATAAATAAAAGCAAACTATGAAAGTGTTTTTTTTAAATTAAGACTGGAATATTTTGAATGTGATTTAATTGTTTGAGCTGATTTCGAGGGAGGCGACCCAAAGGTCGATCGATTTACTTTGTATATGTAAATGTCAACCCTTTCCCGCCCTTCCCGCCCTTCTCGCCCTCCCCTCCTTCCCCCTCGCCCCGATAACCTCCTCTCTAACGAATTATAGCTCTTAAGTGTAACTTTGTATATACGGGTTCTTGCCCTCCCCTCCCTCCCTCCCCACCGCTTCATCCCCTAACAACCCTTTGCCAACTCCCTTTTTAATTTTAGTCTCCTTTCTAACAAATCGTCTAAATTATAATTTCGTCGTTCTATTCAATGGATATATGCTCATTGTTTTGTCACTTCGGTAAATATATATATATATATATATATTATATATAAAATAAAAAACAAGCAATTTTTCATGGATTTTTTGCATTTTTTGTACATTTTCATGATGATTCCTTCAAGCGACGCCTTGTGAGTTTTGAACAAACAAATAAAATTATAAAAATACAAAAGCGGTCTTTATATTGGTGTTCCATATTATTAAACCTCTTAACGCCGTATGAAAAAACGGATTTCGCGGTTTTTATGCTCATAAAAAACTAACAGAATGATTTTTAAACCATTTTAAAAAGCGTTGAAAGTACAAAATGGAAGACGAGAATGAATTTTTTATACCCCTGAAAATTGTCTAAGTAACGAAGGCATAAAAATTTGCTGAAAATTTCCTTAAAAAGACATTTCATTTACAAAAATTTTTCTCTAAAAAAAACTTCCAAAAGTTCGTTACTTTTGAAAAATTCCGCCCTGAATTCTTTGTATAGGCAATTCCTCGGCACGAAAAGTCGGAAAATTGCATACTCAACATTTTTCAGGATAAAAGGAAAAAATATCGAACGAGTGAGAACTTTTTGGAAAATTTTTTGTGCAAATTTGGGCTCGAAGGCTCTTTAATCTGTTAAGAGCGCCCTCTGGTTACTTACCATTGCAAATACTCTTATTCTTGGAATATTTCTTACCGTTTCCGAGGTATGCAACTTCAAAGGTACGAAAAAGAACCTTTTAATTAACGGCAATTTCGAGTTGCGCACGTCCGCAAATTACAAGTGAAAGGGTTGAAAAGTGCAGAGAGGAAAAGAAGGGGAAGTGACACTGTGGGGAACAGTGGTCATTAACAAATAGAAATTTTAAGTACAAAACAATTTTTATTCGGCATTCCATGATTTTAAATATAAACTCTAACATTTCTAACATATACAAATAATGGAATACATTTGAGTATATATATTATATATAGTATATATTTGTTTTTCGGTTTTTTTCGCTTTTGTTTCCCCCATTTTTTTATTCAAAAAATTCAGACGGGTATTTTCGGAGAAAGTAAAGTAAAAAATTCATTGCAACCAACTCAACACATTGCGCATCAGAAGACTCCGAAAGGAGTGCGCATCACCGGACAATAAAGTTTGTCAAATTAAATAAATATATAGGATTAATAATATGAGAATATATTAGCTAAAAAATATCGTATTCCGTTGTCGTCAAGAATGCGTTCGAAAATTTGCGGGTTTTGAACGCATCGTTGAACAATGTGTTTAAAAAAACACGGGATACTCTGCATCGATCACTTTTCACGAAACTACAAATAATAATCACAGATTACACCGAAAGAAATGGCGGCTGTGTTGAAAGGCTAATAAATGCATTACAAATATTATAATATTATATCCAAAAGCGATTCTTTGTGGGTGAAAGCATTTATAATTACTTGACGCCTTCACGCCTTCACACCTGAGCCCTGACCAACATAATCACAGTAAGGCCCCGCATACATCCGAAGAGGTCCTCCTCCAATGGAAAAGACGATTGCTGAGGGCCAGGCTCCGCCGGAAAATCGGATATCCGCTTTTGTAACGGTTAAAAGGATGGAAAATACGTTACAAAAGATTATCCTGGTGATGTAAGCTTTGGGAGATACATAAAAACGAAAGCGCTTTTGTGTCTTCTGCTTTTCCCTCCTCTGACAAACTACTCCAACTAACGCGCGACCTTCGCTCAGCGATCACTTCAAAATGGCGGCGGTCCGTTGCCTTCGAAGGAAACTCACTTTTCTTTCTCTCTCTCTCTCTCTCTCTCGTTCATTTCATAATGGAAGTGCACCCCTCCCTGATAAACGACTAGATTTTCCTGGAAAAAAAATACGAGTGTCGCCAGTTTGCAAAAAACTTACCCTAACTTCCGTTTCTTCAAATTTATTTTTGTCATTTTATAGCAAATTTTCTGAAACTTAGTGTGTTACTGACACAGTAACTTTTTGAAACTCATCTGCAACACTTACAGTTCCTCGTCCTCCTCATTTGCAGGAATTTAATTAAGAAGTGAGCAACGAACGGCCAAACGAGGATGAAAGTGAGCATCGTCGGCGACACTTCCGGGAAATATCTTCTGCTTTTCCCGTTCGTCGCAGGCAAAATATTCTGAAAACCAAAAAATCGTCTGCTGCAAAACCCAAAACTGTTTCTATGAAACTTCGTATTAAAATCATAATATAAACGAATCATTTGTGAATTAATATAATTATTTTCTATGGAATTTAAAATCCTTAAAAAATGGAACAGATCGAATCAAAAAAGTTAAAAATTCTTATCCATTTTAGAGTTTAAAAGAAACGGTAATTTATGAAACAGTGACAAAAGAGTAACGGACGGTTCGTCCAAAAATGGAAAAATTCGCTGTCAACGCAACTCATAACAATCCAATATGGCGGTTGGAAACAAACAACAAATTGATTCGATCTAATCGAAAATTTATTAGTAAAAGACTGAAAGTTATTATTATTAGGAAAGAATATAAAAAATAACCGTCAGCAATGGAATAAATAAATAAAAGCAAAAAACCAAAATTAATTAATAAAATAAATGAAAAATGGTTTGAGGTCAGTTTGTGCTGTTGCTGTCGCCCCCTTTCTTTCTCCTTTCCTCCCCTTTCCTCCCCTTTCCAACCCTTTCCCTCCCCGACTACTTACGAAGCACTGCTGACTCCCTTCCAATCGCTCCATTTCCGCTTCCACCTTCCCATCGCAATCTGTGCACAGTTCGACCTCAACAAACCACTACCAACACCCAACAGAAAATAAAATAAAATAAAAAGGCAAAAGCGTTAATAGGCAAAAGAGAGAGAGAGAGAGAGAGAGAAAGAGACAACCCATACCTGGTCCTGCGGCTGCGACAGCATCGCCACCTCCAGACTGCGAACCCTGGCGGTTATCCTGTCGAGGTCCTTCTGCAGGTGGAGGACGGCCTCCCTGAGGGGCTCCGAGAGGGCGGGGGGCGCAGCCGCCGGGGCGCAGCCCCGGACACCCCCGTTCGCCTTGGCCACTGCAAGAGAGGGGCGGTCAGTGGTTTGGGGGAGAGTGGGGGAGAGGGAGGGGGAGGGGGAGGGGGAGGGGCGCTCACCTCTTCTCCTGGGGACGTTGGGGCTGTCCCTGTCCCTGTCGCTGTCGTGGTGGTCGTGGGGTGTGTGTCTGCCGTTGATGTGGGGGGCGGAGTTGCCGTTGGGGATGGAGGGGCGTGATGGTCCGTTGGGGATGTGGCCGTTGAGTTTGGGGTCGGTGCGCGGGGGGGAGCCCCGTTGAGTTGGGGGCTCGGGCGGGGCCTTGAAGACTTTCCTGGAGGCGTGTGGGGTCGTCTGCAAACGGAAATTCACAAATAACAATTTTTTAAATTTTTAAAATTTCAATTAATTATTATAATTAAAGGTTAAATTTTTATTATTCCTTTTTCTTTTTATACTCTTTTTCTTATCTTCTTCTCCATTTTCTCTCATTTTCCTCTCCTTATATAACTTGTTCATAACTGTCTTCTTTAAGGGTCGTCTTATTGTTTTCCTTTTCGTAAATGGAAAAGCGTACCTCCACTGTGTCAATGAATTCCTCGTCTTCGTCGTCCGTTTCGGGCGGGTGAGGCGACGGCGACTTCGAACTCAGCGGCGACGTCTCCAAACTGGAAATGTTGGACTTGTTCACCAAATGGCGGGGCACCCTCGTGGGCGACGTCTCCCGGGAGCCCAGGGGGGAGTTCTGCAGGGGACTCCCCGGCTGCGAGCGCATCCTCTCTATCACCGGACCCAGCAGCATCTCTATGTCCTCCACGGGCACGTTGTCGTAGAAGTTGCCCAGGCTGCCCAGGAACACCCCCACGTTGTCGTTGTAGGACATCGTCTCGACTATCTGCAACAGGAGGCGACCGGTCACTCCAGCCTCGGCGCCCCCCTCTGCGGGGCGTCTGCGGGGCGTCCGCCCACCTTCTTGAGCTCCTCCACGTAGTTCTCCATGGCCTCCTTCTTGGGCATGTTGCCCAGCCTCTTCCAGGCGTCGTACTTGCTCCTGCCGATGATGTCCCAGAAGGCCGGCTTGGGGATGTGGCAGGGCCCGTCCGTGGCCTGCTTGAAGTACCCGTAGAACCTGAGCTTGAGCTCGTGGGAGGGCTGGTAGGCACCTGGAACAAAGGAAGGTGCTAGGCATGAAGCCTCGTCCCATTTGGGCGGATTGTTCGGTGCCAAGGCTGAGGCGTCTTCGTCTGAGGTCGTCGCCGTCTTCTGCTCCTCCAAGGAGCGTTGCCCAATGTTCTCATCTCGTCACGGGGGAAATGACTCCGCGACAAAGGACAATCAATTACGGCTAATTATAAGTGAGTCAAAGGTAACTTCCTTTGTTAGTGGTTTATAAGGTATTTATAAGGCACAAAAATGGGCGTGGGTGGCACAACGCGCACGTGTCTTCTGCTTTCCAGAGCATTAGTCAGAGTCATAATGCCGTTTTTCACGGAATTATTACGATCGTGACGTTGCATTTAGCTGACGTTTTGTGTAATTGCCCCATTGAAGGAACCATAAACAGAGTTATTTGTAAAATGGTTCCATTTCGTGTGGAATTGTCCAATTTATACCATTTTTACCTAATAAGGAGGGAATTTCAAAAACTGATTGGTCAAAAGCCGAATTAGGGCTCTCCAAACTTTACTCAAAATCGGTCAGACAGAAGAGTAATTACTGTACTCAAGTCTGTGCATGTCAACAGAAGAATAGTCTGTCCCTCGAAGAGCCCACAATGTCAAGGGCGAAGTGAATCACATGAAACTGTCACAAAGCATAAAATTTGAAAAAGTCACGACAATCACACGAACTCATTCGCTGTTATCGAAGAGGTCACAGAGTAACTATGACTAACTCATGGCGCTTCCCAAAGCACAAACACTTGGCCTTGCAGAAGGCAAAGAGACAAAGAGTCATTTCTATGCCTCTCCAAGACGCTTTTCACTAACAGAAGACACACAGGGCCGTTTCACGACCTTCATTTCCACTTATTTTGCGATAAATGGAAAAATGTATGAGAGTGAGTCGCAAATGACTTTCGATATTTGGGTTATATTGTTTTATCTATATTGCTTTTTTATTTTACTTATTCCGTAGCTTATTCTTCTCTACTGCAGCAAATCCAACAAAAATACAATACAAAAAAATACATTGTGTGCGTGACGTTGGAGGGATATCGTTGCAAAAGCAGAAAACTAAATAAATAAACGGAAGGTAATAATACTTCATTGGAATTC
This sequence comes from Brueelia nebulosa, assembly GCA_028293925.1. Taxonomy (NCBI): domain Eukaryota; kingdom Metazoa; phylum Arthropoda; class Insecta; order Psocodea; family Philopteridae; genus Brueelia; species Brueelia nebulosa. The sequence goes on from JAQIBA010000041.1 coordinate 196,218, forward strand.
TTTCACGTTTTGAATGGACGTTATGCGTTTAAATCGAGAAAAAAAGTTCGCACTTCGTTAATTGGCCAAAAATTGGCTTATTGAGAAAGTGTTCGGTGTTTCGGCCACATTCTGAAAGAAAAAAAGTGAAAGTGCGAAGGTGGACACAACAAAATGGCCACTCGAAGCGTGCAAAGGTCGTTAACAACGTCCTCAGTTTCAAGGGCCAGAAAACAATGTTGTTGCCTTCTCCCATCGCCATAATCTCCTTATCAATGAAAAACACTTCTTCTAACCTTGTCCGTCCATCCGTCCGTCCGTCCGTCCGCCTTCATCAGACATTCCAACTTGAATCAAAGTTATTGAGCGGATAAAATTAAGGGAAAGAAGTGTAAGTCAATTATGAATATGTCCGCACATTTAGGGCACCAACTGCTTATCGTGGGGGAAGTCAGCAGGAAGTGGCAAACAATTCTGCCCCCGAAATACTCTTTCCCGCAGAGCGAAACCGAAGCAAATCTCGAGACGGATTCATTGGTCACGGTTTTCACTGGAAAAGGATTATTAGCATATTTCAATAGATAAATCCACGAGAGGCGTCTCTTTGTTAACATAATAATCTGAAAAAGAGCCAATTCACGACAACAAACCGAATAAAAGCCCTCTTTGGTTGTACTTTGGTTGTAATTGCGCCTTCGCACAAAAGAGCGCCAATCATTTGAGTGTTGGCTTTGTGTTGTGTTGTGTTGGCTTTTCCTATTTGTTTTCTTCGCCGTGAACCGAAGCCATTTCTGAAGGCTTAACCTTTCCACTCAACTCTGAACCTTCGGAGGCCATTTCTTTATCACTCATAAATCCTTTCATTTTACTTAATTGCAATGCATTACATTGTTTTCACCATTTTAACGCAGTTAATCTATTTTAATTAATTTTAATCTCTTTTAAACATAATAATTAACCACATAAATTAATTGATAAGGAATGAAAAACATTCTTAATATTTTTAATTAAATTATTTTAGATTAATTAATGAAAATCAAAATTAATATTATCGTAAAATAATTGAGAATTAATTTTATAATTTTGGGTAATAAATAACTTATTTTTGTTGAGACAATTCAAAAGAAAAGAATTAATGCGACTTAAGTTATTTATTCTTTTTTTTGTTTTTATATCTGAATGAATTGGAGTTTAAAGTCCACAGAGCTGAGATATGCCTAAAGGTGTGACATTTGTTTCCCTTGTTCATTTGTCTTCACACCATGAGGCTGTAATGGAAAATATTACACTTCTGATTCACTTCTGCACAACACAACTTGTGTTTCATCTTGATTACATTCAATGACACAGAATTTCCATTCATCCATCCATATTAATATGTGGAAAACCATGCCCTCAAGCAGTTGCTATGATTTTAGCAAAGTCTGAAATTGAAAGTGAGCAGCTGAACAAATAGAAAATAAACACTAATAAACAAGATATTTTTATAGTCATGATAAACTTGTTAAATTACAACTCAGCTCTGGCCACACAATCAGAGCATTTATTATGAAACTGATTGTAAAAAGTTATATAACTGGCAAAGGAAGTGCACAATATGGCCAATAACTTTATTGATACTGCACTCAAGTCGGGAATGAAATTCATAAAATAAATTGAAGTGAACAATTAGCCAAAGCATAATGGCTGTCTGCTATGAATGAAATTCAAGTGAGGAGTCTGTGGAGTGAATAAGATAAACACAATTCCAAGAGCTCATCTGGAACTCATTGATTTGAATTGATTCAACCACAGCCTGCTTGATAAGACCCGACCATAATCGCCAATGCAGTCGTTAAATATTTGCAATTTTCGGTTATTTGTTCAATTGCTCATCTGAAATACTCTTTTATGAAAATATTGTTTTCCATCGATCACTCACCATTTTTTGGCAAATTTCGTATCACATTGACGGCCGCGTTGAACTTCTCCTCCGTGGTCATTTTCTTCCCGTCGAGGAGAGGAATAACACAGGAAAAAATAAAGCACTCGACGCGTGTTAACAACAAACGCAATATCACATCACTTTGCTCTCAGAGCTCATTTGCAAAGTCATCGGACGGCCTGATCAAGCTGAAAGATAAAGATAAACGTTACTGTCATGTCGAGAAATCATTTCTCGCAGGTTAACCGCGAACTCGGACGAAATCCCAGGAACGAAGCGCCCCAAATTGACAGACCGACTATCAAATACGTCAAAATAATCAGGCAGACGAAATGTGCTTTTTCCGCGGAGTGGCGACAATTTTGTCTGCTTTCGACAAAACCTCGTCCTCTCGTTTGAGTTGCTTTTTTCTCCGACAAAAACCGAAAATAACGACCTTCCCTTTGGGCTTCGAACATGAATATTTAATAAAGGAATTAGCAAAGGCTAATGAAGGCCCAGTCGAAATTTTCATTCAAATTCAAATTTCCATTTGACCGCCATTTAACGAACTCTTTATAATATACTGATAATAACTTTGAGATGAAAATAACTAAAAATAAAATGAAAACGTGATAAAATCAGGATGAATTTCGTTTCTTCCAATATGTAACAGCAGAAACAATGAAACTGGAAATTTTTTTAGGCCAGAGGCTTAATTAATTTTTGTTTGATATTTAATCTGAGTAGAGATAGGAGAAGCAATGTTAGAATTTAAACATTTGTTGAAGTTTTTTATTTCAACTGCTGGAAAGATTATTACTGTTAAGTTAAAAGTGTCATATATTTTATACTAAAAAAAAACAAACTGGCGTATCATTATCTTAACATTTTTAGTAAATGTTATATTAATTAAAGCTTAAAGATAATTGTAATTAGCTAATCTATAATAGGCTCATTTATTATATTTTAACTATTGGAAAAAATAAAGTTAATCTCGGCTAATCACTGTTAATTTTAATTAGTTTATTAATTTTGATATTTGTAATTACAATTTTGATAATTGTAAATTCAAAGATGGAATATTTAAAAATAAATAAAAGTGAAACTTTTTATTGAGCAAAATGGCGGAGTTGAGAGTTTTTTCTAAGCGAATAAAACTTTGGTCTCCGATCGATTCCTTTTAATAACTTTAAGATGCGCCATTTTAAAGGAAAAGAAACGTTTTGATTCAGGAAACCGCTAATCAGGAATTTTTTATCTCAAAGCGAAAGGTCACAACCTTTTGTGGGCATTCAGCTTTTACTTTCTGTTATGGCATCAACAGAAACGCCAAAAACTCCAATCAGGTGAATGTTCAAACAAGAAAATATAAACAGAGGAAAATTTATAGTGAATCCACAATTTTATTTTATCTGCGGGCGAATAAAATTTTCCCGTCCCTCGCCATTAACCCATTCGGCGGTTGGAAGGTTTCCTTGCTTTCAAGATGGCCGCCCCAAGGGATGTTTGGCTCCATCTATGCGCGCACTCACAGTCATGTGAGTGTACCTGGACCTGACGTCAGAGCGGCCACTCTCCGCTCCAGTTATGACGCAAATGATCTTTGGCTAATTAGTAGATGTCCGGTCACTGCACGTGGTCGGCCATTACGCCGATAATAAAAAGCGATACGATTATCCGACTTTCCAGATAACTCTTTTCGCTTCTTCCCCGACAGCCTTCATGGTCGACTTCCGGTTTGGGATCCTTCCCAGGCTCGAGAGGAAAATGAGTCTGTTCCTCATTTTCCCCCCGGGGGAGGGAAGGAAATTGTAGGGTAGATGCAGGAAACGGTGGGTTGTGTTGCGTGAATGTGCAGACTGCGTCCGGCGTTTATAATGCGAAAAACAGAGAACCTTGAAAACTTATGCAATTTAAAACAGGTTTTCTTTGGCCCGAAATGTCCCATTCTGAGTGTAATTGCGGAAAATAGTTGAGTTTCATGAACATTTCTCTTATGAAGAAGACTTATTTAATTAACAGCACCGTTTCAACTTTTTAAATATTATTTTTACCCGTTTCCATGATTTTTTATTTATAAATTAATTTAATTTGAGATTAAAAGTTTAATGTAACATTAAATAATAAATTAGCAGTACTACGAAGTCTTTAATTTTGAAGATTTTAATTTATTATTGACTTTTGTTTTATTAATTTTATTTTTAACAAATTGTATATAAGTATTTTTGTAGTTTTTGTTCTCTACAACCAAAGCAACTGTCTCATGTCTGACAGCTTTGGGTAAAGTTCGAATTCATAAGACGTATAAAATCTTATGAAAATTAACTGAATTAAATAACCGGAAAAATAGAATATAAAAAGAAAGAAAAAAATATAAAAAGGATATATGTTTTATGTGTGCTTATTTAAAATTAATTTCTATGTATTATCTAAATTCATTTGTAATTTTTTAATAATATAAATTTGAAATTACTATTGAAATCGCGAATATTATTTTATTTCAATAAAAGCGTAAGTAATAAAAATAAATAAAATTATACAGTTATTAATAAAAAAACAGATTTATAGATTTTAGTAATGAAAGCGAATGTAATATTCCAAAAGCAGTTTAATTCAAAACGACCGCGTTTTGCAAAAGTACGACAGAAATTCCCAACAACAGAAGAGCGCGTATGTTATTCAAAGCCAATCCGGTGGCGAGTATTGGCATCCCCAATGAACACAGCAAAAGAGAAAAACCGTTTAACAAAGCCAAATGATTAGGCTCCTCGTGCACCTCGAGTATTGACCAAACTCACTTCCACACAACGGCCACTCAGTGCAGCTCGAGTGTCGACATTGCGCCAACTTACGACACCGACTGAGCGCCGTAAAGGATACGTTTGGCTCACTCTGGCGCGAGACCTTCGGCCAACTTCCATGGAAAATTATTATTGGCCAATCGGGAGTTTTTTTTACGGTTGGCATGGCCTGCCGCCCATTTCGCTGGTTTTTCTGGTCTTCGGCCAGGTTTGTGTGACGGCGGCCATTGCCACGCCATTTTTATTTTGTCTCTCCAGCAGATGCCGATCTGTTTTCCCGCTACGATTTCTCCTTATTGGCCGGGCTGTCGACCTAATCGCAGGGAGAGGGAGGACAACCTGAGGCGGTACTTTGCTGAAAATACAAAAAAGTTGAATCCCTGGTCAACGGCCCTGATTCGCTCCAGGATTTCTTAGATGTCAAGGCAATTTGGCTTGAAGTTACCGACTAATTCAATATAAAATATATTATAAAAAAAATTACGGAATTAATACTTGGAAAAAAAAATTTAATGAGGTTTTCAAGTTAATAATTACTCCATAATATAATACGCAGAAAAAAACATTCTGACATACAAAAAAGAACATTGCGGGAAATACTCGCTTTAACTTTTGTTGTCTCAGAGTTGAATCGCTCCACCACTGTATCCCATTCCAGGCTTTTTACTGAAGGAACTTTTGGGAAGAGTTGTAAACTCTACAATCGACGAAAGGACAAACTCGTCTGAGAATCTCGCCAGAACTCGGAGAAGTAATACAGTCTGCTAAATCTTGTTCAGCTGATACTCAAACTCCAATTTATTCTAACTAATATATAAATCTGTTAAAGGAAATTCGTGTTTACACAGTTTTCTATTAGCTAAGATCTAAACAACCACTGAACCGATTTCCAAAGAATTATCTGCGCTATATCTCATTTCTAATAGAAAACATGTTTAGGTTTAGATAACTTTACCAATTCCTTTCTGCTGTTAAAGGGTTGACTTTAAGTACAGTGGGCAAAGTTGATAAGTTGATAAACAAACAAAATTGATAGAAATTAGTTAATGTGGGTTCAGCTTTAGTGGTTTTGGAATTTTCAGGAATTTGTTGTACATTTGAAATTTAAGAATTATTTAATTTGTTTCTGCCACTACAAAGTTTTTTACAATGTAAAACGTTTAATTGAAAAATGTCTTCGCCAGCAAAGATCAAAAAGGGTTTACCAGAAAAATTACAAAGAAATCGGATCAGAATGGACAATATTTAACTGAACAAAATGTTATCTCACATTAAGAAATTCGCCATTAATTTTTATTTATAATAAAACGAAATTCTTTCCCGACAATTACAAACAAGTTGTATTGTCAAAAGACATTTGAGTGTGAATGTACATCTCAGATGACATTGTGATGAGGTTTAATTTCAGATTAAAAACTCGGAATATTAATAAAAAATAAGTATTTATTTGAGGAATTATGAACATTCTAATGGTATTCGAACAATTCTAAAAACCCACTGTCGGGACGGGGTAATTCAATTTTAGATAACATTTATATGCAGGACATTATTTGCATACATTATGTAAATTATGGGGGGAATTTTGACAAAATATTCCTGCCAGTGACCCACAACCCTTAAATTCTGTCGCCCAAAGCATTCAAGCCAAAGCCTGAAAAAGCCCGAAAAAGCTCGAAAATCTGCCAACTCAATTGAAATCATGAGGAAAATAAACTGCAATTATTTATTGTAAAATTCGTTGAGAAGACTTCAGAACTTTCTGAAATTATAGGAACAATTTAAATGCATCGACTGAACTCACCAAAACAGTTTCCTCGAAACGACCGAAACAATCTCTTTAACAAAATATCTCAATTAAAAAACGAAACGTAAAATGAAAACTCAACAAGAACTTAGGCCGGAATTAGGCCGGAAACGGAGCAATCTTCTGATTGGTTCCCCGAGGAAAAGTCGTTGGATTCGAAGGCAACTCCTAATTGCTTTTCAATGTCGTCGTCGTGAGTGGTGGTGGAGCCAACGAAATGAGGTCTGCAGGACGAAATAATTATCTGCGTTATCTCCATTGCTTATCTATCAGACTATGTCCTGGTACATTTCCGCGAGGTCTCTGTCCAACACCAAAGACGACAGTTGCTCATCCGTCAGCATATCGGAACTGAAATACACATGATATAACTTAATTTGAGGAATAATAGAAATAATTTCAATTAATAATAACCTCCAATTAATGATTCTTAAATAATAAATTTAATTCCATCGTCTCTCCCTTCGATTAATAACTAAAAGTAATTAATAATGATAAAACAGCAGACATTTAAAGATAACTGACCTGGCGAGGCTTTCATTGTCCGAATTGGACTCCTCGTCGGCGTTCAAATAATTCAACGTCTTCTCCAAAGGACTGGGGACTTTCTTGAAGGAGAACCTCTCCTTCCGCGACATGAAACCTCCTATGTGTGTGGAGAGGGACTCTTGAGGGTGGACAGCGGTCTTCTTCTCTTCCCCCGCCGTCGCCACGATCGCCTCGTCTTCTGCTTTCGAGTTCTTCCGGTTGAAGAAGTTCATTCCAAACTGACTCGTCAGATTGGATTCGTAGAGGCTGTCGTGTGCTTTTATGTTGTTTATTGAAGGTTCGTCCTGGAAGAGGATTTTTCAGTTACTTTCCACTTTTCCAATTGCCCGATCTGGTCCTAATTCCTTCGAGCAAAATTTTCCCAAAGCAAAACAGGGAAGTCGGGCCTAAAAGCGCTCATACTCACTTCACATAAGTCATTTGCTTCGGGCATTTTCGAATCGATGGATTTCCTCTCCGTGAGCGCACTTATATTCAATTTCAATATGCTCTGCGACAGAATCTCCTTCATCTTCTCACCGGCCGTGTTGTTCCACAGGACGTCCAGACTCTGTCTCCTGAGGTTCCTCTTTGTCGGCGTCCCCTTCAAGCTCCTGGAGCTGCCTTCCTCCCTGTCCTCCTCCACTTCTCTCCTCCCGCCCTTCCCCATCAGTCCGCACAAGCTCCCGTCCAGGCCGTTCGTCTCCCTCGCTTCCGCCTCCCGCGACGGCTGCGCGTCCGCGGAATCCCCTTCGCACTCCGACAGCGGCATGTAGCCGATGTCTTCTTCGAGTTCGCTCCTGTATTTCCCGGGGTTGAGCACCTTGACAGTGGAGAAGATCTCCTCCTCCTCCGGAGAGCTGAGTTTGATTTCTGTCCAGCCGCCTTCTGGGTTGTCGTCCTTCTGGGTTCCGTCCCCGAAATTCAAATTGAGTTCGGTCTGAGCGGGGAAACTGCAGATGCCGACGCCATGTAAAATTGACTCGTCCGGTTGCTTCGACATGGAGTCGTGGACATTTTGTTCGGATGCTTGAGCTTCCATCTGCGACAAAGCGATGAATGAAGGATTCCCCTTCGTGGAGGGAGAAATTGATTATTTCAACACGTACCGTGTTGAAGCAGTTGAGTTTCTGTGGGAATTTGAAAACTTCATCTTCGGATTCGCTGTCGGGTGGACCAGTCAAGGACGAATCGTTTTCGCTGTTGGGAGAACCTGCGAAAGTAAATTATCATTAATGGCCCACATAAAGTACTAAAATATTTATAATTATACATATTACAATATATTTTTTTTTAAGTATTAATGATATAATTTCTTTTTATTCAAATTTCATTAAAATAATATATAAAACTTATAAAAAAAAACAGAAAAAACGTGAAAATATACAACCCGTTATAAAATAATTAATACCCCCAAAAAATATAAATTTTTAATGGTAAAAATATGACACTGGTGGGCAATGAATACTACACTGCCGTTAAAAAGTACAAATCACTCAGTGAAAACCTGATTTTTTGTAGGTGGGACATTCTTTGGCTCCACTCAGGCTTTTGGAAACAAATAAAATTAAAATCAAAAACATGAAAGCAAATATACTAAAGAATAAAGTTTTTAAAATAAAAATAGAAAAAAATAACATTAAGTAGTTTTTTAGTTATAAAGTGGTTACAAGCATAAAAGACGTATCTTCAAAAAAATATAGTGTTTACATATTAAATAGGCGTAACTCACAAAAATCAAAATATCAATAACAAACAGTGAGGAATTTCCGGAGAATTTCCGGAGAATTTCCCGAGATGAGTTTTCAATGGGAGAGATTTCCTTTACCATTTAACTGCGACGCACTAAACTAAGGCTATTCGTGGTTCTGTTCTGGCGCACCTGTTTCCGACTCTGGGGCGAATTCCCTCTGCGAAGAGTTGACGCTTTTGCCCCGTTCAGGCGTCGCCCTCGGGAGGGAATAGAACGGCTTCGAGGGAAACTCGGATTCGGCGCCGACGCCTTCTGACCGCGTTCCCAAATCGGAATGATTGTGTTTCTGCCGCGTCTGGAAGAGACGAAGGACTCCTTTCTTTTCCGTAAAAGGACCGGAATAAAATCTGATGGGTCACACACCTTGTGAATTTCGTCGCTGATTCGCTCGAGGTTTTTCAAAGTCTGAGCGTAGTTCAATTTGACCTCCGCGACGTGTTTCTCCAGATTTTTCACCTTGACCTTCTGCTTTTCGAGTGCCTGGGTGTAGTGTATTTTCAACTCAAAATAAGGCCTGAAAAGAACATTCGAATATTGGTAAAAATATAAAGCAAACAAAAAAAAAACAAATGAGAACATGCAACATAATTTATATTCCTCACAAATATAAATAATCGACTTTAATTCCTCTATATAAGCAAATACATAAAACAAAACCATTCTGTTAATAATAACGACATTTAATTGATGCGAATAAAAATACACAAATAAAAAACGGAGACATTTATTTTATATCAATTGATTCTGAGCAGCGGAATCGTTAACAATGGTTAGTAACTTCTAGTAATTTCTAGCCGATGTTTCTACTTCGACATGCACCAACAGTGCTGATGCTACAAATATGCACAACATATATTCAATGCTTTTATCAACATAAATTAGAGTTCATTGATAATATAAACATTATTTTACTATCATAAATTTTAACTATGATAATATTTTCAACAAAAAATTTAATTTCATAATATAAATAAATTTATACTTTAATAAATATTCTTGTAATTGTACAATAAATAACAAATAACACTTTTCATTCCCATATTTGTGTCAAATCCTCTGCCCTCCTGAAACCTATACTCAGCATGAGTATTTATACTTAAAATACTCAACAGAAAAATACATACATACACCTAATGCCAGTTCAGGTTCTCTAATGTGAAAAATTTAGCTGCTCTCTCATGCTTTATACACAAGCAGTGCTCTTGCACTAAATAGTGAGACAATTCCTTGAAAAGGGATGATTTACCAGTCCATGCAAACACTATACATTCAATTCTAAGATTTCCAGCTAAGCAAAGTGTGACAATTTTCATTTTTCTTTAAACAAAGGTTGTACCTAGATTTTGTTATTGCTCGTTTTAGTTCTTTTTGTAAAGTGCGAACTCGAATTTCAGCAAGCTGATAATTTTGAGAAGTTCTTTTATGTTCTGTCTCTGCAACAGTTCGTTCTGACTCTGATTCATTCACTCTCATTGTGGCATGATTCAACATTTCCTAGCAAAATTATATATTGCATCAAATTAACACTGGCATAATCATTTTAAAGAAATGACTTGTTTAATTGCATTAACTGCTCAATTAGCAGGATGGGGTTTAAATGAAATTATCTTCACCTGCCAGGCATGATCAAAAGTCCTTCCCTCTGCCCTGAGACCCTCTTCTGCCAGGTAGACCATCTCTTTGGCAGCTGAATGTGCTGAATTTGCTCTCTCAAAATTCACAGCAGCCTTTTGAGTTTCTTGTAAGGCCTTGCAATTGAAAATTACTATTAATTGGAACTGCATTCATTAGTGTTGTAGTTTTTTCAAAGTGTTAAGTAACAATTTACTGAATAAATGAAAGCTTTCAATGGAAAATTATGTTTGCTTAAGTCAAATAAAATATTAATACAAACAATTTCCACAAAAAGGAGTAAAGTTTGGGTGGAATATTTTATCACCTCCTTCGCCTTGATCCGAGCGTCATAGTAAGGCCTTGCTTTTATAATACAGCTCCCCAGTTTCTTGGCACAGCCATCTATTCGGGTGGTACTTTCCTGTAATAACTGACGAAACTGATTTCTGGCTTCATCTAAGTCCACCTCCAATTTATTAATCTCATCTGTCGCACTGTTCAGTCTTTCCAGTTCGATCTGAAATTTTACATCTTTTTAAAAAAAGTAAAAAAAAAAACAAAGCACTTTTTAAAAACACTATAAACAGACAAGACGTTAATTTTTTAGTATCTGTTTTATATCAATAAGAACAAAAATGATAATCGAGGAAGCGAATCTTCGATTTTGAAATTAACCGAAAGTAAAAAAGGAAACTTACTTGAACTCGAGGATCAACGCCATCGTCCACTTGATCCAGAAATATCTCCAACGACATTTTCTTTACTCATTTTTCCCAAATGAGTAAAGAAAATATTTTTCCCAAATATCAAACAGCACCCAGTCGCCCATTTTGAATTTGCAGAAACATCACATAAGACTAAATTCACGACGGACGTAATTCTGTGATTGGCCGATTTTTTGACTTGACTATGCGCATGCGTCAAATTTAACCGCGCATTTTGTTTTTAAATATTAATACTTTTTGATGTTAATCATGGCGTTATTTGATCATAACTACTTTAATTCTTAAAATTTAGGTCTTACAGATAAGACACTGGCAAATATCTTCATTAAAACCACGATTAAGTCTGTTTGAAAAACTTATTTTGTCAATAAAAAAAAGAGCTCTCACGACTTGCATTATGTACCTCTGTATGGATGTACTGCTTTTTCATTTTAATAAAAAAATTAAAAAAAATATTTTTAAAGTTAAGCGGTTTTACTTCAAGTGCACTAAAAAGAAAAAAAATAATTTGTGATGCAAGAGTATTAATAAATACATGAGTGACAAAGGAAAATGAACAAAAAAGTACCAAACGGAAGATCTGAAATTGAATCTTATCCATTTTAAACCCCCTTTTAAAGCCCCGGAAACGGAAATCCTGTATCTTTGCTTGCCTGTAATTTCTTTTCTACCGGTTCGATTCGACTCAAAATTTTTTTAGTAAAAACCGGTTTTAAAGGGTTTTATCTCCAATAAATTACATTTATAACTACCATTAAAGAGTTAAATGAGAAGAGGTCTGAGTAGTAATAATTAATAAAAATAATAAATAATAAAAATTTTATTATTACTAAGTATTTTCGCATATAAAAAATGTGACGGATTCTTCTAATTTACACTTTCTAGGCTTCGTCAATCACAAAAACAGTTTACAATGCCCAAAACGTCCTGTCCGTGGGCACAATAAAAACTAATCAACAAAATAATAAAATTTCAAGGGTTCCTAGTGCAAGTCACCTGATCCCGGGCCGCAGGAGGTCTACAGGCATATCACAGGCGAACAGCTCAGCTCAACCAAAGCTGGCTAGCAGGAGATCAGGCGACGCGCGGCGTCAGCAGGTGGAGGTCTCCTCCCCCTCGAGGGTGCACGCCACGTTCTCCAGCTTGTGGGCGAGGTGCATCTTCTTGCAGGCGGGGTCGGTGTCCAAGGCCTCGATGATCTGGTGGTTGTAGCGCGTCACGTAGATGTAGAGCTCCTTCAGGGCGGCGATCACGTCGAACTCCCCGGCCTGGGAGACGGACAGCTGCTGCATGGCGGTGCTCATTTCCTGGTCGGTTATCTGGGCCATCATGCGGATGTCGCAGTAGAAGCGGCTCACCATGTCCCTGTACTGCTGGATATCCTGAAGTATCAAGTTATTGGTGTAATTCTTTTCGCATTTACACATTAAAAAAACAGAAGCATTTTTTATTTGACCTTCTCTTTATTCTGTTCTTATATCTCTTTCATATGACAGATAGAAGTAGATTATGAGGTTTTTCCATTCTTTCATACCGTTGCTATCTTTCTTTATCACTAATTTTTCTTATTCTCTTCATCCTCCATTCTATTTCTATTCTGTTTTTGACTCTATTTCAACACTTCGTTCTTTAGTTTTTCCATACTTTTTAGCTCTCTTTTCGCTTTCTCTTTTAGTCTCTACCGGCATAGTTTAATGAAGAGAGATATTTCACTTAATGTTAATGTTCGCGCTTTGAACGAACTTTGAAGAATGTTCTTTTCTTTCCCCTCCTTTTTATCAGGTAATCAAATATTAATTTTGTATTCTCCGAACTGCTTTCTGTTTTCACACAAATTCAATTCTCCAAAAGAGACAAATAAAATCATCTTACTTTGGCAAAAAGAAGTTTATTGGACGGTGAGTCTTTGCCCAGACGATGCTCCGTCGTCGAGCAAGAATCCATGAAGGTTTGAGCAATCACTGAGAGGCACGAATCCACTGTCGTTGTCTTGTTTATGTCGAATATGAAATCGGGATTCTTTATGAAGTTCACCCAGAACCTGAGAGGCAGGCTGAAAGAGAAAGACAGGGGGAGCATTAGGACAGGGGACACGAGGACACTGGGCACGAGGGTCTCTGTTGCACACTGTGTACCTGTTGGACTTCCAGGCGTGCACCACTTCCGGGTCAGTGATGGAGTAGCGCTTGGCAGCTTCGTCCAGGAGGTCGAAAAGCCATTTGACTGCGGGCGGGAGTGCGTCGTCTGCTGTCAATACGGTGTTGAAGAAGTCGTCCACGAATTTCTGGATTGTTCCTTTCGTCGAAAGAAGTCTGGAATTGCATTCACAGTCATTAATATACTGCGAATACGACTGATTTTACTTATTTTCATAAGCAAACTTTTATTTAATTATAATTTATTTCCTCTATTTTTTCTTTACTTTTCTGCTATTCTTATTTTTCATTTCTTTCTGGAGAAAGCATTTTTTCCTTTTTAATTGAAAATTTAAAAATTGTTCAAAACTTTAAAATTGTTTAGATTTTTTTAATTTTAAAATTCAATAAATGTTTTCTTTTTTTAATGCTTTTCCTGTTTTCCCCTGACTTTAATTCCTTTATTTCTTCTGTTGCTTTCCCTTTTCTTTATTTACTTTTCCTCTCAAAGCAACGCCAATGTAATGTAATGTTACTATTTCCTACAAAAATCCATTCTTTTGCTCTTTTTTCCACCCATTTTACCCCAACACCAACCCCCTCCACCCCGTACCTGGTGAGAAATATTTCAGGAATGGCCTTATGCGTCCTCTCCGCCGAACCCATCTTGTTCGAGTACTGATGCTCGTCCACGGGCTTGACCAGGTGGTACAGCTTCGGGCTGGAGCCGCTCTCCAAGTCGCCGTTCATCATTATCACCGGCGAGAGACCGCTGCCCAGGTACGTGCCAGAGCAGTTGTGGCAGGGCTGCTTGCAGTAGCTCTCGTGCTGCCTCGGGATCAGCGACATCACCGCTGACTCCTTCACCCCGTAGTGGGCCAACGTGTTGTACTTCTTCCAGCCCCCCACCGTCTTCGTGGTGAGGTCTTCGTCCTGGAGGGTCAGGTGACCTCCTCTCCCGTGCCTCCATTCTGAAACCACCGTTATTCTGTTAATCTCTCCCTTTTTTTTCTTTTAGAAAACTCCAAATCTTTCCACTTACCCAAATCCATTTCCTGAATGGACGGCCTCAGAGAGTAATGGGTGTTCTTATAGAGAGCGTCGAGGATTTTCGACTTGACTTGACTAATGGTATCACAGTCGAGGACTTTGCACTGGATTTTCTCATCCAGTTCGTCTTGAACGACATGGAGAGTCTGAAACAGGACGAAAAACAATCATGGCAGAACGGTCGTGAGCCTAAATTCGATCACCAGGTGCTTCACGAGACGGACTACATTGATCGAGTCATAAATAACTTCCAATTCTGAGGATTAAGTCACTCGCAACTGTGAAAGATTGAGCGAGAGTTGTTTATGACTCTACCTAACATGGATTTGTATCTGAATATAAATGTTGAACGTACTTGATAAGGTCGGTAAGGAATTTTTTCGTACTGCGAATCCTCCTGAACGAGGTGAATCGTCTGAAGAATGAAAAAAATAAAGTGAGCGGAAATGAGGTTACACAGGGGCGAAGAGGAGTTGTTAAAGACACAGTCAGCGGTGCAGACTGTACATCACTTGTCATGGCCACTTACCACCACACTGTGGTCGATCTGCTCCCGAAGAAGTCGTTCTTCGGAGAGGGAATATCGAGCGTCGTGGGTGACGGCGTCAACGGGACCCTTTTCGACCTGATGTTTAATGGCCTGGAAATCCAAAAAGTACATTATAATTAATTATAAAAACATTTATACAATTTCTGTCCGGTATGCATTCTATAATTAGACAAATTTTATATTCTAAAATTATAGTTTCTATTTTATAATTAAAAATATTAATTTTCAATTTAAGTAATTTAGTCTCTTCTGTATAATCAGATAAATTTTATATTTTATAATTATAATTAAATATATTAGATCCTAATTCTCCATTCTGCTATCACTCTTCTACAACTTCTGCGTATTTTTCTGCTGTGCTGATTTTACCTTATTAATTGTCTGCTTCTACTTCTCTTTCTTTTTCTTCTTTAACTTTTATTTTTATATTTTTTCTTTTTATTCTCTTTTAACTCCATCATTAAACTTTTCCCAGTTTTTATTTTCTTCACTTTCTTTCATGTCTTTTTCCAACACTGCACAGCACTGCTAAGGTTTCTTTTACATTGTCAGTGTGATCAGATTATATACTGTATGATCTTTTTATTTGGGCTGGTCAAAGTTGGTCAAAGTGAGCGCACTCACCTTGAATAACAAAAATAAAGAAGAACCAGCGTAGTCTTTGAGGTAATTGTACATGCAGAGCGCCATCCAGTTGGTGAGCATCTTCTCGACCACGGATTCCGTCCTTCTCAGCATGAGCTGAGGGTATTTCGTGCCCACAGACTTGTCGATCAGCCTCAGCAGCAAACTCCTCAGCACATCGGTCGCGTACTCCATTTTCCCCATGAGCACCACCATCACCAGCGAAGCGACGCTCACTCTGGAAAACAAAATGTCCTCCGTCAAGTCACCGTCGAGTGCTTCCCTTGAATCTTCGCCTTTCGAAAGGCACTCACTTGTCTCTTATGTTGAAACTCTTTTGAGCTTCCAAAGTCTCAATGAAAGTCAAAATGAAATTCTTATTGTTCATCAGCTGCTCGAACTGAAACATGGCGGCGTCGTAATTGGTCCGAAGAGAGTTGGATCGAGGTTTGGGTTCGTTGAGGATGGGGTGATCTTTGACCCCGGGAAAGAAGACTTTCATGACGTAGCTTTTGTGGTCCAGGGTAGGTATTCCCGTGGATTCCAAATCGGCCGTCAGATCGGTCATGTCCGTTTGAAGTTCGGCAAAAGCTGAAAAGAAACAAAACTCGTAAATGATTCAATCATCGCTTAAGGACTCTTTTTAATTAACACACATGCGACCAAATATTGTGCCCTTAAAGTTTTTTACGAATGAATCGGACTACAGAAACGACATTGTTTGGATTCCCGAATTTTCGCCTTTGTCGACGACCGTTGGACGATTCTCGGAATCGGTGGCAGTTCCTGGAATTAGTGACGTCACCAACTGACGGTTGAATTTTGCGTTCCGACGGTCGTTCAACGGCTACATTTGTTAATTTAATTATAATCACATATAAATGGTTTTCAAAAACTCAATTTTTTCAATCCAAATAGAAGCGTACAAAACATCCCTTAAGCAAAAGCACAACCCTTTTGGCAACACATTTATTATATTAGTACGTATACGAATAACATGTACATATAAATACGAACCCCATTAGTTTTGGTATAATTTATACAGTATGTGAACATAGTTTTTTGATTTTGGTATTTCTTAAACAAATGAGCAAGCAAAGCAACGATGACAACGATTAGTGCAGGCGCCATTGTGGGATTATGGTATTATATTAAGAATGGAATGGCCGAGAGCAGTCAAAGACGAACAAGTATTAATGACAACATAAGGGGAGAATTTGACAAGGGGGCTAAAGAACTGTTAGAGTCAGTCGAAGATGAGAATTAGTGGAGATAAGCGAAGGAGAACTACCCACTCGGGAAAGAGACCAAAATGCCTACCATGAGGTGGAGGGGGCAGAGGAAAAGAGCCGCAGCGCCTTCGGTCCGACGTGCACATTTGTGCGAAAGCTGAAAAAATGATGAAGCACTTATCTCCTGAGGGCAGCAAAGGATCCGCCTCGCTAATTAATGGCCGCGGCCCAAGAAAGAGAGAGAGAGAGAGAGAGAGAGGGGAGGAACAATACCTAATTTGCACTCGGAGCGGACGTTGCTCTCCAGAGTGTCCATCTGTATCTGTATCCTCTTGTACTCCCTCTCTGCCTGGGTGGACTTCCGCCGGTAGACGACGAGGACGATGAGGAGCAGAAGAACCAGACAGCAGGCGCCGACCGTTACACCGACGATGGCTTCTGGCGGAAAGGCGTAAGGTTTCATGACCTCGTATTTGAGGTATCCAATGGGGAACCTGAAATGAGAAACAAAAATCGTGTGAGATTCTTCATGGGGGGAGAAGATAATGCAAAAAAAGAACGACAAAAGAGAAAAGGATGAAAAAATTGGAGAAAGGGGAAAAGCAAAAAAACAGGGAAAGTTAAAACTCAAAAAAAAGATAAAAATCAGAAAAACTATAAAAAAGAGAAAAAAGAAAAAGAAAAAAGAGAAACTGGAAAAAATGGAGAAACTAAAAAATTGGGATAAAAAGTCGAAAAAATGAAAAGGAAAAAGGGAGGGAGTAAGGAAGAAGGAAAACCCAGATAAAGAAAAGGCAGAAAAAGGGGAAAAACAAGAAAAAGAAAAAGTTGGGATAAAAAGGAAAAACAGGTCCACCCGAAGAGAAGTGAAAACTCACCTCAACGTTCTTCCCACCCTGACGACCACCAATGGCAGACCAGTGTTGGTTCTGTATCCGGATTCGTCCGTTGCATGGGGCTGCGTTTCCGGCGGCGAGCACACCAACTGTGTCAGCGCCAAAGACGTCACGTTGCACGCGGACGTCCCGATGGTCACGTTCACGTCGGACTCGTCGCTGGCCAGGTTCAGGTTTTCACCCTGCGGGAGAACCTCCGTGAGTGGTGCCAACGGCGCGGCGGTGGTGCCCCTGACCAGCTACTCACCTCTATGACCAGCGTGTCGCCCTTGTAGGACTTGACCATGTTGGGGAACTGAAAGAATTTGGGGTCGTCCACGTAGAGGAGTTGGGACCTGAGGTTCTCGAAGTGCTTTTCCAGGTCCTTGACTGTTTCGACGTTGTCCATGATGAAGCCGATCTGCATCGGGAGTTGGGTCTCCTGGAACTTTGTGGCCGATCTCGACCACCTGTACCGACGCACGTAATCCGTTCTGCCTTTGCTCAAGGTCGTCATGAGCAGCTTCAAATTGACGGGAGGCGACGGACATTCCATCTGGGCTGGACTTATGACTGAACACAACTGCAGGGAACGGAACACGTTATGTCCAAACGTTGGGAGGCTTTTCGAAGGGTGAATTTCCAACTCACGGATTTGTTGGCGAGGTTGGGTTCGTCGTACAGGAAGACGACCATTTCCGGTTTCTGTATGGCGTTGAGGTTGGTGCCGTGGACGGTGATCATTCTCCCGCCCGAGGCGAAGCTCTTGAGAGGCTTGATTTCCATGATGGTGGGGTCGAGGGTGTAATTGAAGGGGTTTCCTTCGAGCGTTCTGTTGGCGCCGTCGATGTGGAGCGTCAGCCTTCGGATGGATCGCGGCCCGGAAGATCTGGAGGAAGAAAACCGTTGCAATGCAACGTGAACGAGAAGACAGAAGAAGGAAAAGGTAAATACTTTCAAAAGAAGATAGACAGAAGTGAATGGAAAAAGGGTAAGAAAATAGAAACGATATTTATGAGGAAGTAAAAGAAAAAGAGGTTTCCAAGAGGTAAATGCGTGAACAAGGAGAGATGTACCTGGTGGTGGTGCAGGTGAGTCGAGTGCTCGAGGCCTGGGTGGAGTTCACGTGGCAGGGAAGTCCGTCCAGCGTCGCCGAGATGGAACTGCCTATGTTCAGGTAATGACCGGTGATGGCCAGCTGAGTGCCTCCGCTCTGGGGCCCCACCGAGGGGAACACGCCCTCCAACCTGACGTCCTGCAAACGCCCCAATCAGCACCGCTCCAACAGAACCCTTCCCCAGTGACCTTACCTTGTAGCTGAAGTGCACGGAGGACTCCGTGAAGCCCGCCTCGTTGCCGACGATGATAGAGGCGATGCTCTCGCCCCCGGGCGACGCCCCCGTCCGGCAGACGATGCGGACGGAGACCTCGTAGTCGACGAGGTCGCAGGGCGTCTTCCCGATGTGGATCTTCCCCCGGACGTCCTCCTCCCTGAGGCCGAGGTTGCTGCCCTCTATGGTGACGAGGGTGCCGCCCTCGAGGGGGCCGCTCAGGGGCTTCACCATGTCGATCCTGGGCTTGGGGCACTCGGTGAAGGGGGAGTGCTGGCACGACTCCTTGTACGTGCACGTGGTGGCGCACCAGGTGCAGTCGTAGTGGGGGTGGCTGGTCACGCAGAGGCTGCAGTCGGGGTGGTCCCTGTGGGAGCCCAGGATGTCGCACTTGTACAGGGTCACAGTGGTGGTGTCCACGTGGTGATTCTTGTTCCAGACGATGGTGATGTTGGCCTCATACTCGCCCGCATTCTCTTCGTAGGAGTACTAATAAAGCAAACACATTAATTCGACAGTTCGCCAATGCGAAAGTTGCAATAACTTTCCGCATTCTTACCACTGTCTTGTCGCAGATGACGTATCGGTCCTTCTCCACTCGCGCTGGCACCATCATTTTGGCTCCCTCTATGTTCACGATACAGAGAAAGCCCACATGGCCGAACTGCGGACGCGGGAGGTTTTCCACGTCCAGAACGATTTCCTTGGACACTTTGTTCGGGAGGTATATCGTCCGCCCCGTCTTCCGGAAACGCGGACACCGATCGACTCCCCGGGTGACCGAATGGGCCGAGTTCTGCAATGAGACGCCAATGAGATGGGGAGGTGAGCCGCGTGGGGGGTGACCAGTGCTTACGTGCTGGGAGGGCGCTATGGAGCCGCCCCTCTGGCAGGAGGTCACGTTGTGGGTGCACTTGTTCTCGTAGACGCACCAAGTGCACCCCCACTGGGAGGTGAGGCAGTCTCTGCAGGTGGAGTGGCGTCCGCAGTCGTAGTAGGCGAAGTTCCTGCTGACGAAGTCCTTGTTGGTCTCGGAGGAGCGGACGGAGAGGGGCACGAGGACGTGGTCGGTGGTGTCGGGGATGGGGGGGCGGGCGGCGATGGGGGGGGTGGGGCAGGTGAGGCCGGAAGGGGTGACGAGGGCGTCGATGGGCTCGGCCTTGCCGAAGACGCACTTGTATTTGGCGCCAGAGGGCAGTTCGGGCAGCGTCCGTATGGTCAACTGAACCTGCAAATACAATATTCTTATTCATTTACTTATAAAAAATATGCATAAAAACCAGGAAAACATGTAAACATATACTACCGTATAAATTATAGTAAAACAAAATTAAATTAAAAACGAAATAAATTTACATAAAATATTGATACTAAATAACTAAACATAAAAAATTAATAAAAACTAAATAATAAAATATTTGATGCATTAAAAATAAAAAATGTGAAATGAAAATAATATAAAATATTATAGCAAAGACAAATAAAATATAAACAAACAGAGAAATTTTATATATAAAATAAATAAAATATAGAAACATATAAAATAAATTTTCTTCTCAATAGCAGATTCTTTTACTATTTATTATACAGTTTTCACTTTTATTTCTTTTTACTATTTAATAAACAGTAAATTGAAAATAAAATAAATTGTTGTGATAATCGTAAATAAAATATCGTAATAAATTAAAATATATAATAAAGAATAAATTTAGAATACATAAATATACAAAATACAAATAAATCACAATTGTATTGAAATTATAATAATACATAATAATACAACTTTGTGTTTTCATAAATACAAAGGTAATCAATAAATAGAATGACGAGTTTTTTTTATTTAAAACAAAAAATAATTAATTTACTTTATTTTTTGTAAAAAATAAAACATTTTTTCTTTTTCAATACAATTCACGCATTATGTTTCTCATTATTTTCAATACAACAAAGGACTTATTTAGTTTCTCTTTTTCTTTAGAACAGTGATAACCAACCTACGGGTCGCGGGCCATATCCGTAGCAGCAAAGTCAGCTTTGGCCTCCATATAATCAAAGGTTGGCCATCACTGCTTTAGAATACTCTCCCAATGATTTTGAATAAATAACAGAGTGGATATAAATTTTGTATGAAAATTGAAAAGGGGCGCGCAGGGGTTTTGAATTTTTTGTGGTCGGGATTATTTATGAGGTTGGGAGCATTGTTGGCATCGTGAGACGGTTCCTGCGGGCGGTTCCTGTCCAAATTAGCGGTCCGGTGTGGGCCAATGAGAGCGTGTCCACCGAGGCAGAACCTCTAATAACAGTTTGGGCCGCCATGGCGGTGATTAGGCCGCAACAGAAGCAATGATACGCTCAATTACCTTTTCTACCTGGATTTGGATGTGGGCCTCGGGCCCAGATAAAAATTAATTAATACCGATAAAAAATGTTCTGCTTTGGATGGTTTGTCTTCTGCTGGCCAAAAAGAAACTCTCCTTGAGTCTTTTACTCAAGAAAATATCCGCTCCTTTTATGTAGACAATTTATGAGAGTGTATAAATACATAAATAACTTCTTTTTAGCCTTTATTTCTTAATTTTCATTTCATTTTTATCCTTTTTTCATTTTTATCTTTCCCTCCGTCTCTCCTTATTAATTTATTACATCATTTTCCTTTTTCTTCTTTTTCTCTTCACTGTATTATTTTTCACCGTTTTTGTTTCTTCTTTTCTCCTTCCTCATCTATTCCTGCTCACTTTCTTCTTCCATTTTTTCCATATTTTTTACTGTTGTTCTTATTACTTTCCAATATTTTTGTTTTTTTTCTCCTTTGTCGTTTTCGCATCAAATTCTCTTTTTATTATTTTTCTTTCATTTTCTTTTCTTTGCTTTCATTTTCTCTTTCCTTATTATTCATTTTTTAAATATTCGTTTATTATTTTTCCTTCGTCAACTTTTATTTCCTTCTCGTACTCTTCTCTTTTTCTTTTTCACTTCTCTGTATTATTTTTCATTGTTTTTGTTTCTTCTTTTTTCCTTCGTCATATCCTTCCAATATTATTTTATTCTTTTTCTTCTTTTTAGGGACGACCTGCCAAAATGCGAGCAAAGCCTCTCCCGCCCAAATTATTCTCTTTTCCAAATCTTTTTCTCGTGTCTTTCACTCCCCCATTGCCAACAGCAAAAGACAAACTCGACAACTCCGACAATATGATTTTCCTCAGCCGAAACGCTCCTCGGGGCCGGAAAACATGAGAAAACTTTTTTTTTATTATTGGGTTAAACAAAGTTGAGGAAAAATAAGAAAGTGAAAATTTCATGCTCAAAGGCAGTTAATCTCCTCCGCGGAGAAACACTTCTGCCCCGACGGTTTCTATTCAATAGATGATTGGAATCCGTTATAAATCGGAAGAGTTTCTCTTCCCAAGATCCAAAATGGCTTCTCCCTCACGCCCAATTGTGCTCGAGTTAATTAATAATATTTGCCGAAATGGAACGCCGAACGTCGACACGTGGCAACACTTGGCTGATTTCAGAGAAAAAGGAGTTTTATTTCCCAGTCAAGTGGTTTCCACATGTGGTTGGGAGCAGAGTGAGGAGAAGAGGAAAGGCGTGAGTAGATGGAAATGGATGGCAGTTATCGTGAGGCATCTGGCTTGGAACAGGAACGATAACGACTAAAACAAAAGGGAAGAAAAGGAGGAGGAAAAAGAAAACAAAAGAAAAGAAAAGAAAAAGAGAAATGTCTGGGGTTATTTCATTTTGAGAAGCTCAATAATAAAAGTGGAAATATTTTGATTGGGAGAGTTGAGGAGAAGGAAAGATGGCGGTGGTCGAAGGGCAGACGTATTTTGGGAGCATTTAATGAAACGCCGTCGAAGGTTTTATGGGCTCCGCATTAGGAGCACTCTGTGGGGGGCGTTGGGGGTGGGGGCGAGGAAATGGCGCCGGTGCTAATTCTTCTCTTTTTATTGTTTTCCCAACGCGAGATGAGACCATCAATTCGTTCCCTTTTACTTTCCATTTATTTTACATAATAAATCAGAGGATTTACAAAGGGAGACACCGTGAAATTCCGTGAAGTTCAAAGTCAATTCACTCTCTCTCTCTCTCTCTCTCTCTCTTCTTGAGGACCAAAACAACCAAAACAACCCCCGCTGGTTCCACAACAAATTTATAACTTTTACTGTATTTGTTTGCAATTGATTCTCATATTGTCTCATTTGTTGTGCTATACTCTTCCTTTGTATTTTGTTCTTTCTCCCCACTGTTTATCTTTCTTCTTATTATTCTCTCTTTTTCTTTTCCCTACCTTCCTATCTTTCCATCTCTATATCTCCCTAGGTTTCTATATTTCTGTCTTTCATCTCTCTCTCTCTCTCTCTCTTTCATTTGATTCACATTTGATAACTACAAAAATTCGATTAACAACAAAAACAATATTAGAAATTATAAAAGCGTATAAAAGTCCGCACCGGTTTTTCTCAAATTTTTAGTCTTCTGCTTAACGCAGCAAAATGAAATATGGCGTATTTAAAAGTTTAAAACAATACGCATTTATTAAAAAAGTTCAGTCAAAATGGGCTCAGTGATTCTTCAGCTATAAGCGTAAACAAAACACTTAGACGAAGTGTGAATTTGTTTTGAGTCGATGTTGAATTGAATTCGGTAACGGATTTATTACATTAATTAGTGTAATTAAAGTAAGATTTGCATTTTTTAGGTTGGATGGTTAACGAATTTCCGTTTCGGCTGTCAACCGACCGTCTGTCTTCTGAGTCTTTTGAGAGAACAGGATGGAAGGTGGATGGTGAGGTGGACGGTGAGGTGGACGGGTGTGTCAGGTGAGGTGGAATGAATAAAAAATGGCCTCCGAAGAGGTAATTTTCGGAGGGACCAATGCTGTGCGTGAGGAAAGGGACCGACCAATGAGGCGCTTCCAATTTAATTTAATTGCCTGTGCCTGAAACCCATTTCGCCTCGAAATCACGCGGAGGAATTCGATTGATCGCCGCCATTCCCAAGCGAAACGTTCTCTACCTGTTCTCTTCTTGGGCGACCTTCAGCGCACCTTCACCCCTTCTCATGCCGAAGGGGTGGCTCAACCCTTCAATAATTTTCTTGTAATGTTGGGGTTCCCATCAGAGCCCGTGTTTTCTTTCCATTTTCGTTTCGAGACTGGAGGCTCATTTTTTTATTTTAGAAAAATTATTTTTTCAATTTTTATTTCCTCTTAAATAAAGTCGGACAGCATAAAATTGGTGAGCCCAATCTGAAAAGAAGGAAAGAAAGGGCTGGAAGAAAAAATTAAGGAATCGAGTGAAGGAAAGAGAAAAATAATAGAAAAAAGGGGAGACAAAATCATGATATTAAAAAAGAAAAGAAGAAAATGATGAAGAAAACGAAGGAAAAAGAGAATGAAAAACAAGATGAAAAAGAAAAAATAAAAATAAATGAAATAAGAGAAGAGAATGAATAGTATTAGAATGAAGAAAATGAAAAAAAAGAAAAGAAAAGAAAAGAAAGGAAAGTAAAGAATTAAATATAAATTAAATATATTTAACAATTAAACAATAATTATAAATAAGAGAAAAAGACTAAAATAGAAGAAAGAGAAATAAGAAAGAGAACTCACCGTGGTCATCTGCGTGATGGGGATTTTGTCGGGCAGAACGTGTTCGAAGTCTATGCACTGCTGACCGCCGCCCACCGACAGCCACCTCGGGGAACTGTGACTAGCTTTCTGGCAGGCGCTCCTCACCGTGCACCTGAAAGTATAATTATACTCATATGACATTTCGCCCGGAGATATTATAACCATAAACAGATTATAAACCAATTTGAAAACTTTAATAAATTTGCATAATTCCTAACATTAATCAATTTAAATTATTTAACAATAATAAAACCCCTAAAATATTTGACAGTTTAATTTAATAATTGAAATAAATTAAAAATAAATTAGTTTAAATTAAATAGAATAAATTGTATTCACAAAATGTGAGAGAAATGCAGTTAAATAGAGGGCAGAGCCCCGATGTTTTGGGGCCACTGGGGCTCCCAACCCTTAATAAACTAATAAGCCTCCTTATTATTCCGTCGGCTCTCAGTTCCTCATTTCAAATGAATCCATTTCACCTCTGAGTTTGCAATCCAATTAAGGGCAGACGGCGTTCGCTCACTTCTCTTCTCTCTTCTTTATCTAAAATTTATCTGCTTCATCCCGTGGCGCTGCATCGCGAAGGGGAACGCTGAATGATTGCATTGTTGGCGTTGATAGAAAGCTGAAAGGGATCCTCCCTCGGCTCCTCTTAAATTTCCATTAATCCTCCCCCTCCCCCCCAGAAAGCAGCTGTTGGGGGAATTCCGCCATAATTGGCCAATTTCAGTTTGTGTTTCATTGTTTCATTGTTTACTGTGGCTGAATGACACACTCTCACTTGGAAATTATATTAAAATATATAAATAATCAAATATTGTTCCCTTCATTTGGGAGAGATATTCAGTGCGAGCGTTTTTAGGAGTACGTACTCTTTCTTGTGGGATAAAAACTATTTTGTACTCTTTCATAAGTTCTTTTTATTCCCCCCCCCCTCCCCCTTTTTTATTTTTATATTTTTATTTTGTTTGTTTTATGTTTGTTTTGTTTGTTTCTTTTCTCTTTTATTTAATGTTTATTCGTTTTTCCCTACATTTCCTAATTTTATACTTTTTTGCTCTTTTAAGACGCATTAACAAAGTAAAACGTAAAACTTTCCTAAAAAGTTAAAGCTCAGAGGTCAAAATGACCGCTGTCCAGGATTTTTGCTGTTTCAAAATATTTCCTCCTTTAGAAAATCTCCCACATCTTTTATCGAATGGCCATATTTTGCGAGAGGATTTCCTTTCCTTTTTTCTCTTCTCTTCGTCAATAAAGAAAATGGCTCCGGCGAAAGAGAAAAATTTGCTGTGGGAGTCCTTGTGGGAAACTCTCCACGTTTCCCACATTCCAACCACAATATCCATAACCCCCCGCTTTCCCCTGATTTATTCGACCATCCCTCGGGAGAACTCTCATCGATATTAAACACTTTATGACGGAGGCGCCCCCTCACGTCGGTGCGGGCGTCGGTGAGGGCGTCGGTGCCTGTTTGTGTTTGTTTCCCGCTGCGAAAGGCGAAACGGTCGAGTGCATCGTTTTCTCCTCTTTAAAGAATAAAAACGGTTCGAAATCAAATTAAAACCTGTCAAAACAAAGCAAACCCTCTTTGAAAAATATTTCCAATTTATGCCTTTTCCTCCGTTATTATTGTTATTATTTGTTGTTATTTGTTGTTGTTGCGGTTGTTGTTTGCCCGGGCGACCTTTCCCTTTCTCGAAGGAGACCGCCATCGTCTGCACATCCAAGGAGGCACCTGTCCCAAGGCCAATTATGAGTAATGGCCCACCGAATGGTCGCCTTTCGGTGAGTGGCTCACTTCGAATCCGTGGAAACTCCGAAGGCCACTCCCACCTCATTTTCGACTAATGGAATCCATTCGACGAAGACTTTGTTTCGCCTCGAGGAATCGACGCCATCATGCACCTCCGATGACCTTCGCTTCTGCTCCCATTGTTCTTCTTTTTTTACATTTTTTATATGTTTTCTTTTCAATAATAATATACGCTATAATATGTTGTCCCCTTTTTGTCTTTAAAATCTATTGTGTGATGGAAATTAGATTCTGAACGTGGAAATCGTTTTTAGTATTTCTTTTTTTTTCTCTTTGTACTCAGTTATATTTCTGTCTTTTGCTCATCTTTAAGCCATTTCTTTCGTTATTAGCAATATTCTTTTCTCTTTTGTTTTCTTCTTTTATATTCTATTCTGGCCTTTACTCAAATTTTCTTTTTTCAATACTAATTTTATGGATTTAATGTCGTATTAAAGCAGAAGAACTTCAAAAAATTATTTATATAAAACTGGAGACGTTTCGTTTAAGTCTCCCACGGGTCAAAATGACAACTTTGCTTTTCTGTGTTTGAGAACAGAAGATCGCGTTTCATTTAGTTATACATAAAGTTTTGTTTTTGAGGCGACGGAACGAACGGAAATCCTCAAAAGTGATGATTTTCTCGTTTCAACTGCAAAAGGTTCACTTCTCTGACGTCTGAAGCCTTCCATTTTCCTTTCTTTTCTCTCCTCTTCCGTTTCCCATTCTTCTTCAAATCCCCCCGAATTTCCCTTCGGAACTCATTACGCCTTCCACCGATCCCATTATATTTAATTTTGAATTTATGACGGCCACTAATACCTTAACGCCCTCCTTTGTTGTGAATAACCTCTTGTGAGTGTCGCCATTTCGCCCAAACAAAGGGAGACGTTGTCTGGGGCGGAAGGGGCGGAAAGGGGTCAGGAAACGTCAACAGAGGAACAGGAAATGCCAGTTAGATTTCAACCCCAGTTAATATTCAAAATATGCGTTTGTTCTTTTTCCTTTGACTCTTCTGAAGTTGAAAAAAATTCACTCGCGCCATATGGCCAAAGGTTCTTTCCTTTGATGGTGCGCAGCTGCGATAATACACTACAATGTGCAATACACTCGACCGAACTCTACAAAGTATTTGTCAGCTTTTGGAATTTTTTATTTACAGCCGTTTCATCTTCACAGAATTCCTGAATCGATCCGCGAGTCTTTTCTTTATAATTATATTTATATTTACATATTTGCCTTATTTAATAAAATTTTTTAATTATAAAATCCACTTTCCACTGAAATAAAACAATTTTTGCTGCACTTAATAAAATCGCAAAGGATTTTAATATAAATAACAAAAGGGCACAAAAGAGAAGGAGGAAAAACAGAAAAAAAGTCAAAAATAACTTCCTCTAAACTATAGAATATAAAATATAAAAACTAAAAATAATAACAATAAAAAACAAAAGGAACCAATAACAAAGAAAAAGTTGCAAAATTTTCCTGTCTTTTTTTGTCTTTTCATTTCTGCATCTCTTTAATTTATTATCTTCGTATCTTCCTATCTCCTTGCACCCCCATCCTTCCTTTTCTCTATCTCTTTCTTTATCTCTCTTTCCCTATTTCATTTTTTTATATTTGGTAATTACAGAAATTCAAAAAGCAACCAAACAAACCAATTTCAAACGCGTTTAATAGTTGTCTTTTTATAACCCTTAGGGAACACAGTTTTTCCTCAATTACTCGTCTTCTGCTTATCGCAGCAAAATGAAACACTGCGCATGTCAAAGTTTGAAACAATACGCGTCTTCCGAAAAAAGTCCGCTCGAAAAAGGTTCAGTGGTTCTTTGAATGAAAACCTAACAAAGAAGTCGTTTGCACACAAACGCAAACGACTGATAATCTTCGGAATTTCGACTCCGCTTCGGTGTTGGCAAAGGGAAAATATTGTAAAATTTGGTAAATTGTAAAAAGGGCCAATATTATTTCATCCCTTCACCGGCGAAATGTCGAAGATGTCGGCGGTGTTCCTTTTGAAAGGCTTAAAATTAAAACCGTGTCGCGGGGTGGAAAAGCGATACGCGCTCAGGTCGAGGGGTGGAAGGTTGAGACTTTGATTGATTTCGATGCAGTCTGCTGAGGGGGAGGCTAATGACATCCCCAACGCCATTTTTGAAATGAGCCTAAATTCTCGTTAATGAAAGCGGTGATTTTAGCGTTTCTGTTAATTCGACTTTAGGGATTTTCGGAGATAAACGTTTCCCTCAACGGGAAGTTATAAAATGTAATAACACAGAAAATATAAATAGTGAACGGTCAGCGGAGGAACGAAGTCGGGGTGGAAATGAGGCCACCACTTGTCGGTGATGGCAGGTTTCTTTCCGAGAGAAAAAACTTCCCCCATTTTGGAGAGAAAAAAAACACTTTTGGAGAATTTCTATCTCCGTCGGAGAAAAAAGTTTTTGTTGCTTTGTTCTTTGAGATTTTTCTTTGTTTCACGGCGGGAACGCATTAAGAAAGTAAGCTAAATTCAAATAAAACTTTCCTCTGAGATTTTCATGCTTTCCTCTTTAACTTGAAATTATTGTCTCGCAGAAAGAAACACTCCATGCGAGAAATAATTGAGTGGAAAGCGCTTTTAGTTGAGCGCCCGTCGGAGCTCTTTATGTATTTATAATCACATACTGTAACCAATACAAATTCTCTCCCGCAGACAAATTTTCAACTCCCAAACGGTTAATATATTCATTTTAATTAATAATACATAGGTATATAAAACATATACATATAAAAAATACAAAAGCTTATTAATAAAATAGGTTCAGTAAAATTTACTCAAAATCAGTGTAAAGTAAAATTTATAAAAAATTTACTTTTTAAATAAAAAGTAATGTATATTTAATGTAAAGGTATATCTAAAAATATATAAAATGGATGTGCAGAGAAATTCAGGAGGCAAAATAAAAAAGCAAATAAAAAGGAAAAAACATGAACTAAAGAGAAATAAAAGGAAAAGAGGAAATGAATGAAAGGAGAAAAGAAATAAGGGAGAAAAATGAAAAGGGGAAGAGAGAGGAAGAAAGTTAAGGAAAAAAAAAGGAAAAGAAAAAATTAAAAGGCCGGAAAATCATTAAAAAAGTGACAAAACGGGGGAAAATAAAAAATATGAAAAAATAAAAAGGAACAAGGGAATTAAAGAAAAAAGAAAAGAGAAAAACTGGGGAAAAAAAGAAAAAAAATTAGTGGAAAAATCAGGAAAGCAGAAAGGAAAGGCAGAGAAAAAACAAGGCAAGAAAAAATTCCAAAAAAGAGAAAGAAGAAAGGCAATAAGCAAAGGAAAATGAGAAAAAATAAGTTAAAAGCCGTCGGTAACAATTGAACTGCAATGGTGCGGCAGTCACCGAAATGCCGGACTATTTCCAATCTGAGAAGTGAGTTCATTTGGCACTGCAGGGGTCATTTCGACCCCTCCAGCCAAGACCACCCTCACTTCAACGTCAGTCGAAAAGTCATTCGGCGGACAGAGGCAAAGGGTTTGAGTGACGTAGCGTCCTTTGGCGTGCGTGAGACGTCTGGGGGTGAGAGGGGGCGAGCGGGGGCGAGAGGGGGCGAGGGAGCGAGGGGCGGGAAGGGATGCTGGGGCGACGGCTCATTAGTCGGGGCAGCAGCCGTGAATCGGCGCCGAACGTGTTCCTCCGAGTGGGTTTTTGTGTTGGTTGTAATTAGTCACTCTATCGCCACATGACAAATTGGTTTGAATTATGGGAGGGAGGCGACTCCCGGGGGAGTTCATTCCGGGAATTGACTGCTTCGGGAGGGGAGATACGGGGAGATATGGGAGTCTGCCTGGGAGGAGCGATCAAGGATGCTTTGCTGCTTCGACCGCCCCGAGCCATTTTGGCCAGTGGGAAAATTCAGAGAAACGTTCCGCCCATGTTTTCATATGTTTTCATTGAACACATGTAATTTCATGGAAACATAACAACAACATATGTACTTAAACTCTCCCTTTCTGTACTAATTATTACGCCATTGTTTTATTCAAAATGTCTGCGCACAAAACTCATTCAATGCAATCTTGTTCCTTAAAAGGAAAAAAAGGGAAATGTGGGCGAATAAAGAAAAAAGGAAAAGGGAAAGAATGTAAAAAAGAAATAGCTGGAAAATGACGAGGAAAAGAAGAAAAGCAAGAAAGCAAGAAAGAAAGAAAGAAAAAATGTGTAATAAGCAGAGAAAGGAAATGCAAAAGAGAGAAAAAGTGACAAAAAGGGAAAAATATGGAAAAGAAGAGAAAACATAGAAAACGGAAGCCAAAATGGAGGCACTGTTATGTGACATCCTCCGTTTGGAGAAGGCGTTTAATAACAGTTATTAGCCACAAAATGGTGTCTCTTTACACCGCACAGGATGGCCTTCGCTCCCGGAGCCACTTCCTCTGACTCTCCGGCTCTAATTAATTTTCTGGGAGCCTCCCCCGCCCCCGCCCCCGCCCCCGCCCGCGCTCGCCCTCGCCCCCGGCAGGTGAGGGAGCGAATAACGGGTGAGCGAAGCCCTGAGTGACGTTCGCCATGTAAACCGCGTCAGGGAAGATAAATGAACCGTCTTAAGGCGAAACTGAGTAATGCATGTCCTTCTTTGGGACAAAAACCTCCTCCAACTTCGTGAAAGTATTTCCCTTTAAGTATTTATATTCACTTGTAAACTCTTCTTCGTTAGAACTATGTCTAATTTATATGGGATGTATAAACTCAATGTTATATTATAATAAACTCATACTTTCAACATTACAAAGTCGCCCTTTTTTGTGGTAAATCTTCTTCAAAGAACCTCAGAATTTATATAACATTTACATAAATTTTAAGATTTATTTAATAGATTTTAAAGATTTACAAATTTAAAGTTCTGTATAAATTTATAAACACAAATTATAAACTCTTCATTTCACGTAAATGTTAATATCTTCTTTATTAATCCTTAGAATTTGTACAGTTTTTGTACAAATTTATAAACTGAAATTGAGAAAATGTTTTTCACGAAATCTGAGAGGCGCAATGCCGGTTGAGAGTGCGTATAAGTTATAAATCAAACTCGAGGGCGACGAAGGCCGATAAATAGGAGCAAATGAGGCTGATGTCAGGAGAAGACGGGTTAAAATTAAACACGGCGTCAACGAGGCATGAAAAGGGATTTTTTTGTAGGGAGATGAGGAGATGAGGAGATGGGGAGATGGGAGCATCTCCTGGCGGAACGTCGCCGGGTGCAATGGGCCGTGGTGCTCTTTGTGAGGGACCGCGGGAAAGAAGTGCAACAACAACAACAACCAACAAGAGGAAGAAGAACAAGAAGAAGAAGATGGACTGCGGTTGTCACGAAAGAGGTGAAGTGCCAACGTGGGAACTTATAACGATTGTCACACTTCGCCAATTTTCATCTTTTTTTTTAGCTTTTCTCTTTCATTTGTTGTTCCCCTTTTATGAGAACTTTTTTGAAATGACTGAATAATACCAATGTTAAAAGTCTTTGGCCGCTCTACTGTTAACGTATGGAGTCAGATAATCCAGATAATCTGGCAGAGAAAGATTTGTTATGAAACCTTTCGAGAGAGACACAAAATTATAAGGAAATAATTGGGAATAAAAGGAAACTTCATTTCTTTTTTTCCCAATTTAAGGGGAAAAAACAAATCCGTAGAATTTGTGAGATTTGTTTTTGTTGAATCGGAGGTTAATAACCTCCGATGCAATCAATAACAAACATCGTCACCGCCATTTAACTTTCATCCTCCGATGTCGGCGGCCTCCATTATTTTGACAAACGATGACGGACATAAACGCGGTTATCTCATCTGAGAGAGAGAGAGAGAGAGAGAGAGAAGAGAGAATCAAAGTGATCGACCAATCGGGTAGCTATTAACTAGAAGAACTCATAGAGAGAGAGAGAGAAAAGAAGAGCGGGACTGACGGATGAAGAAATAAAGAGAGGGAAAACAAATGGCGGTTGGGAATCAAAAGATTATATGGAATTTATCAAATGTGTAATACTGTAATGTGTTGAATATTTATGTTCTTTTTCTTCCTTTTTTTCCTCCTTTTTTGCTTTCCATTTTCTCTTCTTTTCACATTTTTCCCTTTTTCTTACTTTTACCTTTTTTCACTGTTATTTCCCTTTTTGTCCTTTTCCTTTGCTCCCTCTTTTCTTCTCAACAGCACACAGAATAAGTACAATAAATCGCATTACAGCCAACGTTCGCTCGACAGAGCAAAGATCAAAAAGCACAGAGAAAAGCCTTTTGTGAACCTTTCCCCAACCTTTCCCCAACCTTTCCTATTCCCACATCCGACATCGCTTTCCTCAAGGACGCCATCAACACGAGAGCCACTCGGGACTCGAATTAATTTGCTTCGTAAACAGATGCGCGCCTTTTCTCCACTTAAACTGATTATTCTTCTTCACCCCCTCACCCTCTCCTCCCCCTCCTCTCTCCCTCCCCTCGCGGGGGAGAAGACAAACAGACGAGTCTCTCGGGGCAGAAGATGAGGACCTCGACGAGCATCTGCACCCCGACGGGACGGACATAAAAGTTTCATCCCTCTTTGATTGACTTCGTTGAGAGGGGAGGGTGGTTGTGCACCCGCTTGGGTGAATCAGGGGCCGATGCTTAGCTTTCCTCTGGGAGAAGAATAGATTCCTCTTCTATGAACAGGAAATTGTCTTGTTTTCTAGGGTGAGTCTTAAATAACTTCCGTTTATTTATCCCAAGTATTGAACCTGTTATTGAGCTTTTTAAAAGGTTCTCTTTTTTTAACAATAGAACGACAAAGATGGTCATTGTGACCGTTGGGGACACAGAAAAAAAGGAGAAAAAGAAGAAAAAGAAGAAAAAGAAGAATGGGGCAGGGCAGAAGCGTGGCTCAGCCTTGGCCGAGAGAAGGAAAGGGTTAGGGCCGCCATTAAAAGATAAGTTATTAAATAATTGTGATAAGAGAAATGGAGCGGAGAGAGGAAAGATTTCTTTGTGGAAGGCGATCCAATCAGCGATTAGGGAGAATCAAAAGTTGGCTAAATTACGCGAGAATGAATAGCAACATCGAAACTATTTTATCTATTGACGTTCTGCCATTCAGCCTTCGCGGGAAGAGACGCCATCTTCGCGTCTTCTGCTCGCTGTGCTCACTTATACGCATCTGTATATAATTATATTTATAACTGTTGTTTGTTACCTTTTCTCGAGGGAACACCAGCCGCAGTAGGGGTCCTTCGCCTCCAGACACGCAGAGCAGTTGGTGTAGCTGCCGCAGTGCTCGATTTTCAGTTTGCTGATCTGAAATGGAAAAGGATTCGTCAGTTGTGGTCAGCGATCACTAATGAATTGACGTTTCCTCTTTTCGTCATTTCCTCATTTCAAAAGAATCATTTTTTCTTTTTTTTTTTGTTAAGAAGAAATGATATTTCTTCTTAACTCCCAAATCTACTCTTGTCTACTCTGCAACTACTTCCCCGCACAAGAACAAAGTGAATGTCATTCATTCATTAATGCATACATAGAATAGATGAAACAGTTGACCCCTGTGATTTGAGAGGAAATCCAAACGGAGAACAAAACCAATTTCGTTCGCTCCCGAAGCCCCATTAAAGCAATCGACCACCAACTAATTTAATTGCCGTCACTGAAGACCTTCAAACTGACCTATCGGGTTTCAACAAATTAAAATTCTTTTAAGACTTTCACCCCCGCCAACCCCCGCCAACCCCTGACCACGACACCCCAAAAACCCTCCCTTGGCTTCGCCTTTCGCTCACATCCTCAATGAAACATTTTTACACAAAATGGCGTCGCATTGTCATTTGCTCATTGATAACAATATAAAGAGCATTTATTCTTTTAGAAGAAGAAAAGATCGCCTCCCGTTGCTGAGGGAACAGTAGCGGATTGCTAACCTGTTCGGGGAAGGGAGGCAATTAAAGGGCAGTTAGGGGAGGGGGTTGATCGTAAGTCTGGCTGCATTTTAATGTTAACCAGAGACTGGATAATTTTTGAGAGAGGGGTGACGCTCAGGGTGGCGAGGGAGTAAATTGCAATTTGAATCTTGTTTTCATCACCCCCTGTCCTCCCTCCACTTCATCCCCTTCAATCTGCTAATTGCTTCATGTTTTAGCGCTTAATTCCTTTCCTAAGGGGACACTTACACTTACACTTACACTCCTGTCCTGTCTTCTGCTCTCAATTTGCATTGTCTTTTTTCATTTCTCCCTTTTCACTGTTTTCCACTTTATCACATTTCTCTTTTTCCATTTTTTAACTTTTCTTTTATTATTTTCTCTTTCCTCTTTTCTCTGTTTCCTTTTTCACAAATTTTCTCGCTTTTCACTTCTTCACTTTTAATTTCTTTTTTTCTTATTTTGTAATTCATGTTTTTCTATGTTTTATATTTTTTGTTCAGTTTCACATCGACCAGAGATAAAATGGCTGACTCTTTCCTCCGCCTGCTAATCACATACTTGGCTGATTTTCCTCTAAAACCATCTGTGCACGCATTCGTGCACCGCACACAGCTGCCAACACAAAAGACCACCTGCATCGGAAGTCATTTATGACTCAACCTGAGTGGGGTGAAAGGGAAGGGAGGAGAGAAAGGAAAGCGTCCGAGTGGGGGGAGGGGGTTAAAAGCTCCGGCTCGTTTTTCATGTGAGGGATGTTCTATTGTTCATTTCCTCGCGGGCTTTCGGCATTAAAGGTTATAAACTTTTGTTTCCCACTTTCTGACTACTTTTAAATTCTTTTATATTCCTCTAATGGATTGTGAATTTTATATCATTTCCCACTTTATCTTTTATTTATATTTATCTCATCGCTTAATGTATTCATAAGAAATCCAAAGAGCATTCTATTTTACTATTTCTTCTATAGTACAGTCAGTAATAGATATTATAATAGTATATAATATAATATTATAACGATAAACCAAAAAGAAAGCATTTACATAAATAATAGATGTATCAATTAGATGGGGTTTTCCCCATCTAGAGAAGTAGAGAAGGGGAGAAAAGGGGAGAAAAGGAGAGAAAAGGGGAGAAAATGTGGCAGGGTACTGTCAGGGGGTTGCAGAGTTAAGACCAAAGAAACGGGAGAGGAATATTTGGGGAACAAAAGAAGGAACTGCAGAAAAATGAACAACTACAAAGTGAAAACTTCATTTTGTATTTTTGTGTTATGGAAAATTGATTATCCGGAAAAGGCATATCAAATATAATTATATTATTATAATTAAGGCGCTATATTATAATAATAATTATGTAAGAGCCAAATAGAGGAGTAGAGGAGAAGCGAGTCGAAATCGTGTTGTCCTTGTTCTCCCCTCTCGAGTGACTTCAAAGACCAAAAAGAAGAGAAGATGAGAAAGAAGAAAGAATAGCGGTAATCTGATCAACTGCAGAAGAGGGAACGGAATTAAGGATCTATTGTGAGGCGAAGAGATAACATCGGAGGAGTTGGTTTGAGAAGTCTCAGGTTATCTGGCTCCCCTCCGCCCCTGAGCTTTCCACCCCTTCGCCCCTCGCCCCCCGCAACCCCCGCACAGTTTACACGTGAGGTCAGAATAAAAATTGATGTCTTATCTTAACTTAATGAGGCGTGAATTCGGGATAGGAAGATGGAAAATGTTCGCCCCCTCGAACATCTTCTGATAGATGGCGCGAAATGAGGCCATTTTG
The DNA here is from genome assembly GCA_028293925.1 of Brueelia nebulosa. Lineage (NCBI taxonomy): Eukaryota > Metazoa > Arthropoda > Insecta > Psocodea > Philopteridae > Brueelia > Brueelia nebulosa. Next base: position 232,251 of record JAQIBA010000041.1, read on the forward strand.
TAAAAAGAGGGAAAGTAATTCTCTCAATTATTAGGCAGTTCAGACGAAAAGCGGTGTTGACATATTGAACGAGTTGCAAGGGAAAAATCTAGAAAAAAAACAGAAAAATATGAAAAGGGGCTAAAAGAGGAGTGAAAAAGAAAAATGGAAAACACTGCAAAAATAAGAAAATAAAAAAGAAATCTAATAAGGAAAAGTGAAAAAGGAAAACCGTCAAAAAGAAAAAAGAGGAAAAAGTGAAGAAAAGAAACAAATAATGAAAAGAAAGGTAAAAATAAAAAAATGAAAAATGGAAAGACAGTAGATAGAAGAGAAAAGAAGCTGAAGATGTAGGAAAGAGAAGAAAAAAGAAGAAAAAGGGAAAAGGTAAATATATTTTTTATTTCCTTTTGAATAATGATATAAATAAAAAAAAAATAAAAAACGATTTAACAGATAGTAAAAGATGAATCGGGATTTCGTATAAAATTTACAGCCAATTAAAAAAGAGTAAAACACTTGGAAAGTAAACAAATAAACGAGGGAAGCCATTTATGACTCGGCCTCGTATAAATTGTTCTCGGGAAACTTCGGCTCAGATTAAAAATATCAGAAAGTGTTCGCAAACGGGAAACAACTTTTCCACTTTCCCAACTCTCCGATGCCGGCATTTCCCGACTCCCGCCCTTTTCACTTTCACAGATAAGCTTTCCCCAAAAGCTGCCACAGAGCTTTTCCCTGTCTAACTCTGTCGCGAATAACCGCTGAGGAACCGCCGCCTGTCTCTGCCCCAAATAAAAATATAAATAAATAATCATCTCCTGATTTTTATTGTTTTCACAATAAAGAAGTGTTCTTCGTTAGCGGTCCTGACGGTGGCGGCCTCGCTCGGCGGTCACGGGAGTTAACGGCCGATTCTTTTATCTTCTGCATCTCCTTCTTTCCTTTCTATCTTCTTTTCTTCTACTCTTTCCCCTTTTCCTCCATTTCTTCCTTTTCGTCTCAACTAGCCATAGTAGTCAATTTAATAAATAAAATACTCCAATTAATATAAAAACATTAGAATTGAGTCAAAGAGAAGTGCCGGTTGTTCTTCTCAAGAGAAAAAAGACGAGAAAGGAAATCCGAGATGGGGGACTCAAGGGGTGAGGGGGGTGAGGGTGAAGGAACGAGGACAGCACAAACAAGTTCTTCTGCTGAGGGCGCACGCCCGGGTGCATCTGGGCAGTGAATGCAACCCCATTAGAGTTATCTCCTTATCTCCTCGGAGGTTCACTTGAGTGATGACCGCACTGATTTAAACTTTTCATTTATTTCAAATTGAAGCAAACACGTTTTAACACCTGAGGACGAGCCATAAATCTTTTCGGACATGACGGATGGGTCACTTTGACGCCCTCACGCCGGGGGAGGAACTCACCCCCTCCCGTGCATTCGGGGAGGGAGACCATTTCAGACCATTTCTTTGCCACATCATTTTGTTCCTCTGCCTTTTATTCCTCTTCTTCTTTTATTTACACGAAAACTAAAATGATAAATACATAAATGTTTAACGCGAAATAAAATAAATAAAATCAGAAAAGTCTGTTGAGGTTTTCGTAAAATTAAAATTTCTCAATTGTTTAGACGCAAACGCAATTCAATGATTCGGTTTCTCTCAATTCCGAACCTGGTTTCTGGTTTCCATCTCTTTCCCACCAACCCAATAACCCTTTCATTTCACACTTTACACCGTATAAATTTTTATTGCCCCCCACTTCCCTTAATTTCCCTCCGCGATTCCCATCTGTATCCCGTGAACAATGCATTTGAGCACAGACTCCGCCAATGAACTCCCCTTCTTTAACAAACAGATAAATAATTAAAGATGGGTGAGCGTTTGCTTCGAAAATTGGTCTGGGGCGACGAGAGAGGGCGGTGGAGGGCACAGGTGCACTTGGGGAGGCGATGAAATTATAAAATTTGTGTTTTCTTTTTGGGGTTTGCAAAAATTTATAAATTACTTTGAACCAAATAAAAACAGAGGGAAAAAGAAAAATAATTTATAACACTTATTTTAAATGACAATGAAAGTCTGTCGGGGTCGAAATGACCGCTGCAAGAGGACGAGGGGGCGGTGGGGGGTTGGGGGTGGTGGGGGCGATGCCAGCCACGAGGTCACATCCACTATCTCTCGGCTCTAATCTGGCTCGCACGCTATCATTTATGGGAGCGCCATTAAGGCATTACCGAATACCTTTCCAAAGACAATACGTCTTCCTCAGATATCGCATTCTTCATCAGACAAATAATAACTGCGAAATTATACGTCTTCGATATTTTAAACATCCAAATCATGCTTATTAATTTTATTTAATGAGCCTAATTTTTATTTATGTATGCGCGTTCGCGGGCAGTCGAGGACCGGAAGTCCACACTCCGACCGCATTTCGGTGTCCTCAGCAGTCGCTGACACACGTCCAACAGCAGAGGATAATTGAGCCTCGATTTAATTCTCCCCATCGGAGGGGAAGGGGTGACATCGTGCAACCTTTCGAGCCTTTTAATTTCCTTTCAAGCCTTGTTATTTCCTATTCCAACTCCCCTCGAAGGATTTTTAATAAAAAATCGCTTCGGGCTCTTCCAATACACTCTCATATTCCACCCCTCGGCCATCCCTCATTTCATCCCCGAGTGGAAACAAGGTGTTCTCCTTACCTTGGTGCTCGAGAGCACGTAGAGGAAATCCCCCGCGGGGGAGGCGACGGTGTCCGGCAGAATGGGGTGGCCGGGGTCGACGGCGACGGATTCGTACTCCACTGCCTGGTTGGAGAGCAGTACCTGCGGAAAGAACGAACAGATGAAGTCGAACGGTGATGAAGGCGATGGTGGACATCGGAAAGAGAAGAAAAGAATTTGAAAGCGAAAATAAAGAAGAGTCAAAACAATAATTATGATTGTATACACCGTTGTGTCATGTGCTCCCATTGGCCGAGAGTTATACTGTGGGGGAGGAAAGTGGCAAAGGTGTGTCGGGGGTGGAAAGGGAAGCTGATACTCCGTTGGGGAATTTCGAACAAGGCTTTAGTTGTTAATCCCCGTGTCGCTATGGGGAGAGGAGAGGAGAGGGGAGGGGAGGGGAGGGGGAGAGAAAAGAAGATCCAGGAGGCAAATCCCGGCGGGAGTTTCCCTCTGAGCACATGAGATTAAAGTCCGAGCGTTAGACGCGGATTATAGGGATTATAGCGAATCACCTATGCTAATTTATACATTCGCTGGCTTTCCCCTTTGACGCATTTCCCCGAATATCCGCCATGACAGAAAAGAGATTAGACTTGTTGCCGCACGGATGCGGAAGAGGAGGGCAGTTTCCCATAGGCTCCGATGCTTATGGGTGCAGAGAAGCGTCGCTGCGCCCACTGCACCCCCTCGGCCTCCCCTCCCGGCGGGAGCAGACGACAGGTTGGCCAGACGCCGCCCCCAAAGTGGAAATGATACTTTGTGTAAAGAGCGGGAAACTGTCATTTTGGTAATCCCTCGTTTTCAATTTTTCAAAAGGCTTTAAGAGATCCAAGAAACAAAAAAATCAGATAAAACAAACAGGGTGAAGAAGACAGAAAAATAAATCTCCGGACTTTAACTCTTGTTCTGGCAAACCTTTTATTTATTCTCCCCCACCCCGAGCAGCCACCCCTTCTCACCCCCTCTCACCCCCCTCTCTCCTCCCTTTCCTTCCTCAACTATTTCCATCATTTCTATACATTTCCTTCCTCCTCTTCCGCCAACCCTTCCGATCGCGATGGAGTCGGAACCAACTTTCCCTTAATCCTTTCTTCCCTAAGACCATCTTGGGACCACACGTCCACACTTTCTTAGTTCTTTCTTTCTCCTCCCTGACAATTTCTTTGGATTCTTTCCTTTCTGCTCAGGATCTTTTCATCTCGTTACAATTTATTTCACATCCGTTCCACTTATTTTCTTCTTTTCACTGACATAGTGAGTCAGTTTGTTCTTTTCCATTAGTACTTCAAGTACTGTCTCAATAAGAAAATCCTTAGAAAGAGATATGAAAAAATAGGAATGACGGCAAAAGGTCAAACAGAGCAGGAGACACTAAGAAAGAAAACAAAAGAAGTAAAAAAAAAGAGGTGAAAGAAATATGAATTGGAGCAAAAGAGCTGTCAGAGAAGGAAAAAACCGAGAAAGAAAAGAAAAGAAAAGAAAAAAAGTAGAAAAAAATGAGGAAATGACAGCAAATAACTGAGAAAAAACAAAAGACGAAATCGAAATACAAAAATAAAATCCAAAAAAAGTACAATTTTTCTGCTCTTTTTTTCTGCATCTTTGCGGGAGGTGAGCTCAGCGCAAAAAGAACGAATTCGAAGAAATAAGCTAACTTTTTATTATATTCATAACATATAAACATACAAAGGAGAATAAATATAAAAAATAATGGCGCATCCGGGCGATCTCCCTGATTTAACATGGGGAGATTTAATCTTCTCCCCGGGAGGGATGAAAAGGAAGGGAGGGAAAGGCGAAGAGACAGGAGACGCGTGGATGGGAGGGTGAGATAGCCGAGGCACAGAATTCAAATTTCTAGGCGAGCTTTAAAAAATATTTCAAAGGAATTTCCCGAGAAATGTTTCAAAGGAAATTCTTTAGCCGATTTCGCGAAAAATTCCACTTTTGATGTTACTGCGCTTTTTATTTTATTTGTATTTTTCCCTTTATCCTCTTCCCTTTCATGCGATACAGTCAAAGTTCTAAATTAAGAGATTCTTCCGCTTCCCGATAAGATACGACAACGCCAAGGCGAGGGCGAAAAACGCCACCCCCATATTCCACCCCTTCTCTCCCCTAAAAACATTCCATTACTCTGACCTAATTACCTTTCCGCAGCAATGGCAAATACTGTTCCTTTTCCGGCAGCCTATAAGAAATCGGCGTCGGCCATCTTGGAATGAACGACGCCACAACCCTCGCCGAGGTTATTTAGGTTATATAAAAGAAAGACACAGAAACAAAAGAAAACGAATTGGAAATATAGAATTTTTTATGGGGCACATTAGAAAAAGAAAAAGTTGGCTAAGTGATTTATCGAAAGATATTCATCCGATGCGTAATTTATCTAACGGGCCCGAAATAAATTTTCCTGAGGGAAAGCCACTCGGAAAAGGAATGATTTGAGACGGTTTCCCTCCGAGACTCGCATTCATTGCGAGAGACAACGACATAAATCTAAGGGCTGCGAAAATAGGGGAGACGCCTCCCCGGACACGGGGCGGAACCGCTTAATTGGGGAATCACTACAAGTAATTATCGGGTGGGGGGCGGGGGGCGGAGGGGGCGCCGGGGGGCGAGAACCCTCCGAAGGGTTTACATCTCCGCGGGGCGGCGCTCAGTGGTTTCTCTTTTATTCCACTTATTAAGTCGTTTGGCATTTGCATTAATTATCGAATTTGGTGGGTTCTCCCTCTTTTTCCTTTCCCCTCTCCCGTTTTTATCTCTTTCTCCCGGTTTTCAAGGAGTGGTATGCGTACGACTGATAATTCCTTCCAAAGTACTTTATTTCCCCTAAATATAAACTAACAATGTAACGTAAAAAGAAATAAAATCAAAATAAACTGACGAATAAATTGGTTAAACAATGAAGAAATTATTTTGTAAATATTTGTATTGTATTATAAAAAATTAAATTTAGTCTAAAGAAAATTTACTGCATAAAATTATAATACAAAACGTAAATTTAGAAATTATTAAATCTTTTGTTAAATTAAGAAATATACTCTGTAAAGAAAATACGAAAAAAGTTTGCAATGATTAAATCTGGAAACACAAAGGAATGGTTCAGTGTTACCAACTCTCAAAAATCCCTAAAATCTCCATAAAATCCCTGAAATTACTGGAAAATTCCTATAAAAATTTTCTTATTAAAATTTATAGTTAATTATTATTAGTTTAATTACGTAATTACTCATAAATCACAGCTTTTATATTTTTAAGTAAAAAACTAAAGGATTTAATTCAAAGTTTTAAAACGTCTAAAAATTCCATTCAGTTTTTTTTTGAATCCCTAAATTTGGGTTTTGAATTCAAATTATTTAAATAATAGAAGAAACTGAGTTTATCTTTAGAATTATAGAATAGTAATAATAGAACTAAATAAGAGTATTAAAGAAAAAGCAGAAGACAAAGAAGAATACAGTGTTTTGTATATTTTGTTATTTTAATGAGACAAATACATTATTAATAGTATTCATAACTAAATAATACAAAATGAAATCTTATAGTAAAATAATTAACTGAGAAACTATTAAATTTCGCATTGTCATTATATTTTGAGGGTTTCTGTATGCAGAATATATTCAAATTATTTACAAAGCAACACAAACAATTACATTGTAATTTTTCTGTGTGTGGGAATAAGAGAATAACCATGAAAATCCCCGGCGGCCATTTTTGTGTGGCTCTTGCGCCAATCAGGCCACAGATCCTGTGGCAATAAAAACCCCAACGGATGGAAAAATTAGAAAAATTAGGGAAAACAAAAGGCCGGCACATGTAGAAATATCAAGGACGCGAAAAAAGCCCGGGGGCGCTAAAAAAGCGAAAGACACAAAGAAAAGCGAAAAATTTCCCGCAGTCCCATTTTTCACTTATCACAATTGGTTGCCTCCATAAAGCTCATTTCGGAGGATTTCCTCTGCTTTGTCCGTTCGACCCCTTCCCTCCCCCGCCCACCCCGAATAATCGCATTTCCACAACATCTCATCATTCGCAAAACAACATTCCGCCCCCACGCAACCTTCGCCACTTCGGACGCGATCGCCGGTCCTCGGGTCCCCTCGGCAATTCCCGGAATTGGCCACGTGACGCCGACCTGTTTGTTTTAGTTAACTGCCAAGAGGGGGGAAAGAGGGGGTGGTCGGCGAGGGGCGAAGGAAGGATTCACGTGGAAGCAGAAACAAGACAGCGTCGTTAATACGGAAATAATGGCGGGAAGAGGGGAGGGAGCAAACAAAGAAGTATTGGAGAGAATATAAATCAAAATAAAAATGAAAATGGTGAAAAGAGCGCTGTTGGGGCAATGCACAACTCAAACATAATTTAAAAAGAGAAAAAAGAAGGAAATCTTTTTTCATTTTGTTTCGGTTGAAATATTCATGAAAAAATGAGGAGGGGTTCAAATGGGGGAAAATAAATAGATTTCTGGTGTAATTGCTGTAGGATTAAGGCTGTTTGGAAGCTCCTGTTGCACTCTGCAGGGGTGGCCGCTGTTTCTCCGGAAATGAATGCGGGAAATGAGAGCGACCTGGAAAAGCGATGGCGGAGATGAGCGCCAATCATTGCCGATATTAACAAAGGCTTTTCTCTCGTTTTCATTTGAATCCTTTTCTCTCCTTTTCTCTCCTTTTCTCCTCCGAATTCCCAAATCCCCAAATCCCCTCATTTAGACATTTTTATTTTCCGCCCTCTTTTTGGCAGCTGACTGCTCCTCTTTCCTTTCACCACCGACGAAGCCTTTCTTCAAACTGACTGCAAAAAATTACTGTCATTCATCGCCGTTAATATTTGACATTCAGAGAGCAGAAGAAATTTTCTAAAGTGGAAGTGAAATATTATATAATGACGACAGTATTTATATTATTATAACAATTTATAAAACTTTGTTCACTTCAGACGGGAAAAAATACACTAAGATAACCAAAGAATAAATATTTGCCCGATTTGTCCCCGAGGTCAAAATGACCCTTTTTGAAAGCGCGCACAGAGATGAACGACAAATGCTCCACTCGTGCTTTTGTCATCGCTTTTCCGGTTTCACCGTCAGTTGCTGAAAATGCGTGGAAACGCACTCGCCTGCGAGTGGCCGCCATTGTCCCGGAACCGGAAGTGCCCTCGTCGGCCGGCGATGTGCACCGCCTTGACGGGGAGAAAAATGTCCGGCCATCTTTCACCCCTTTCACCCTTTCCCTCCGCCCCTAAAAAATAGAACGGGAAAGCCTATTGTGCTTCGTCGACGTTGACTAATTAATCTGCTTAAGGGATTTAAAGCACGGAATTTAAACATTAATATTTTCGGGGAGTTTTCTCCCCCCGCATCCCCCCGCATCCACCCTCTCCCCCCACTCCCCTCCCCGGCTTTTTTCCTTTGGCTTTTCATCTCCGGTTTGTTATTAAACCGTATTTATTTTATGTTATTTCGCTCAAACGTTAATTCCGCCCTCCGGCTTTTATATTTTTATAATTTACAATTTATTTATATCGCTGCCATCATTTTATTAATCCTAAGTGGATCCGATTTTGCGATATCGCCTTTCTGTTACATTTTTTATTGGCCCCAAAATAAAATTTCATGCATTCGTGTGTCCCCCCAAATGCACAGCGTCATTTCCGGTCTCACACGAGGCGACTGCACAATTGGGAAATGATGGCAGATGAACAAGAGAGAGAGAGTGAGAGAGAGAGTGAGAGAGAGAGAGAGAGAAAGAGAGAGAGAGAGGATTTTTTGGGGGGGGAGGAAAACTTCGCCGGTTCAAACGGAGCTTTTTCACGGGGGATAAACATCCGGGAAAGTTTTTAATTGCGAGTTTCCTTCCCTCGGAAGCAGTCAGCCATAACTTCGGGGCGTTCGTCATCAAACGCAAAAATGGAAAAATGGAAGCCAAGAAAAAAAGTTGGGTTTTGCCGACTTTTCACAAGTAATCGGGGAGGAGAACTCGAGGTAAAAACTTAAGACGGAGTCAGCTTTGTGAAATTATCGGAGTGTGTTCTCCCTTTCCCCCATTGGCGGAGGAACTCGGGAAAAGATTTTTATTGTGCTCCCAACAAAGGAAAGGAGGGAGAGCCAAAGGAAAGGGGAGTCGGCATCATAAACTCGATCAACATCCATATAATTTTTATTTTTAGAATCATTTTTCTAATTTGAGAAAAATTCAATTTTTTCCTTCCGCTCCTGATGGATTTCAGCGGTCGGTCAGTAATAAAAATTCCGAGCTGCGTCCCTCCCTCCCTTTCCTCCCCATTTTGCATCCCCCGACAGATCATCCTCCCGTTCTCCTTGAATTGTTTCCCGAAGGGCGAACCCGAGAGGTTACTTCGACTGCTGAATGACTTTAATGTTTCCCTAAACACATTTTCATGTGATCTAAAATCTATGTGTTTTTTTATGAATTGTTTGGTCTCTTGTAAAAGAGATAAAATGAAAGAAAAACAGAAGAAAAAGAGGGTGAAAGCAGAATACAAATATACAACAATTATAAAATTGAAGTGAATAACCGAACGAGTGAAGTATTCCATAAAAATGCATTTGAGTTCATTCGTATGGAGGGTCATTTGGACCGCCATTTGGACCGCCATTTGGACCCTCCCTGCCGTGGCGGGAAGCGGGACGAGCAGGAACGCGAATGCCACAGAAGGGGAGGTTTCCACCCCCGCCCCCATGCGAGTGACGCAACAGCGCAATAAAATTTACACATTTCCTTATTCATGAATGCCGCAATCAATTTGTTTCGCGACTGCCTCCGTGTCTTGGGGAAAAATGTCTTTCCACTTACTCAATGAGGGGCCGAGGGGGTGAGGGGGCGCGGGGGAGAGGGGAAGAGGGTGGTTTTCTCCTCTCAATTCTCCCTTACCGTTTTATTATCCTTAATCCGTTCCCGTATTCCACGTGAATGTCTTCGTCCCCTCTGGCGGACACAACAAATCGGAGAGGAAAGTCTTCGGGTCAAAATGACCCCCTTTAACTTTTATTGGTTATATTAATTTGTTGGCAGATCAATTCTTCTCTTTTAATAATATATAATATATAATAATTCACCCTTATCTCGGCCGATGGCAACAATACATTTTTTTATAAACAATAATTGAAGCAAAATTATAAATTAAGTAAAAAAAGACAAAAATATAAACAGACCAAATCAGTAATAAAATTGCAAATTAAATAAAATATAAAAAGTCAATAAATTAAATGTAAATTTGTAAGTTAAATAAACATAACATTAAATGATATAAATTAAATAAATTAAATAATTTAAGTTACTGATACTTTTAAATGAATTCCTTTTTTCTTTTTTATATTTCTCTCTTATTTTCTTTTTCATTTCTTCTATTTTTCTACTGTGTTTTTCCTTCTTTTCCCTTTCTGCCTATTCTTTTCTGTTTTTCTCTGGGATTTTCTTTGTGGAGAAAATATTGGCCAAATAATTTAAGGAATTCAAGTGCGTATTAAAGTGCGGAGTCGAAAGGATGATTTAACCCTTTTAGATTTAGCAGTTGGGCGAAGGCGCGAAAGCTCGGAAAAGTGGGCGAGCGGTCGTCAGCAAAAGAAAGCCACTGCGACTCGCAATTACGCTCCATCCATTCCGACTCCATTACGGCCATCTCATTTGCTTCCTCCCTTTAAATTTTAATCACTTTTAAAAGGTTACAGAATGACGCTGTTTAATCCTCCGTTTATATCGCAGTTGGCGGTCAAAAGCCGGCAGAGGAACACTTCGCCTCTCCTAAAAATGGACCGCTTTTGGGTTATGTGCAGAAGAAGGCTCTCATCAAAAACATTTTTAGGAAAATTATTCGGATTTGAATTCGGTCGAGAAACCCAGAGAGTAAAGTAAAGAAAGAAAGTAAAAAAAACCACGAAGGGGTGGTTTTTCCATCACGCAACCACTTGTTTAAATCTAAAGAGGCGTGACATGGACACGATCGCAGATGCATTTCTATTGATAACTCTGTCACTTCTCCACCATAATTGTTTTACAATATAAAAAAATTTCTGAGAGAGAGAGACAGAGAGAGAGAGATTTAAGTGTGCTTTTAAGTCTGTGTAGTCTATTTAATTCATTTATTAGATTTTGTGCTATTTATTTTCGTATATTTATTCACTAATTTATTTAGGACTTTTTATTTATTTTATAATCCATTGTTTCACTTTATGTATTTACTTACTTATCCATTATTAATCTATGCACTTTTATGTGTTCATTCTTTTGTATGTATTTTTTATCTTTAAATTGCATTTGGTTACCTTTTTTTATTATTATTTTAATATTTATGTATTTATATTTTATTATTTTATTTTTATTATTTTATAAATTTTTTAATATTTTAACATTTTAACATTTATGTATTAATACTTTTTAATTTGGAACAGCAGAATTTTATGTAATTATTAACTATTTTATATTATTAAAATGAATCCTATCAAAAAGAAACTCAAATACGATATGATATGCGTTTAATAGGGGCGCTTCACTCCGCCGCGGCGACAAACTGTAAAATGGCGACAACGTTTGAGGAAACGAGGGAAACTCCATCTCATTGGAAAAGAAAAGAGGATTTAGTCGAATTGAAAAGCAATTCGTGAGGGGATGATCACGTCCCAGCCGATCACTCCAATTCAACGCGAATAGGAAAAACAAGAGTTTCCTCGGAAACTCCGCTTTCTGGGAGTTTCTCCAACTATGAAAGGAAAGAAAACTAATTGATTGGGGACTCGGCAAAGTGTTTTCCGGGAAATTTATTTCATTTGGGATAATTCGGGGAGCGGGGAAACGATATGCCGTCGCGGAAAAACCGCAAAATTTCCTTTTTATTTCATCTGCAACGGACTTCTGACTTCGATCTCCATCCCCCGTTTACCATTTCGGGGGAGGGGAGGGGGGCAGTGGGGGTGGGGGCGGGGGCGGTCTCCCCCAAAAATTTCATTTCCCCTCAAAATCCTCGAGTCAACTCAACTGCCTATTCAACTCTTCGGATTTCGCTTCGGGCCGAAACAGAATTTTTAACTTTAGCTTCCGTCGAATTGAAAAGAATCAATTCCGGGGCGGAAACATTTGCCAATGAGTTCGTTTTATTTACCCCCCGCCCTCCCCAATTTCACCCCAACAATCGCCCACACCCATTTCTTTTCATGAGAATCGGTATTTCCCTTTAATTTGTTTTCTTTTGGCCGCCCGCTTCGTCGACTCCTCTCTTTTTTATCAAATGTTTACGCCTTTGCATATGCATATGTACATATTTATGTATGCGTATGCCTCTCAGAATAAATCTCATTCAATCTAAGATGATATACAATCTCTATTTCTCTTTCGCGCCCTTAAACTTTTGGGGAATTTTGTATTTTTTTTATAAAATTAAAATAACTGTAATAACTAATAATTGCTATAATAAAAAGTTACTATAAATAACTAATTTTTTTTAAACGCCCGTAAACATTTTCCGCTTTACATCGGGCGTGGGAAACCGGTTTCTGGAGTAAAAAAGTATGTATTCGTATAAAAAGAAACATAAAGTAAATATTAAAAAAAAACTATTAAACTCATAACATTAACTAATATTAATGTGTAATACAAACAAAAAATTACAAAGAAAATAAATAAGAATACAGTTATAATAAATATTTTATAAATACATTATATGAATTTCTATTTTATATTTATATATTTACATTTAATGTCATTAATTAAATTAGTTATTTAATATTAAGTCGATTTTTAATTACAACGTGACACTACTTGTCATCAGTGATTCGTCCCCAGGGCCACTGCATCAGCCAATCAGAACCCCAGCCACCCCCGGGGGAGAAGCCGACATTTCCTCGACAGCCTTCAACGCCATCAATTCCTTCCCTCCCTCATCTGGGGGACGATTACCCTAATGACGACAGCGACGCTCACGCCAATTACTTTCTGGCGAACAGAGCCGAAGACGCAACAGCATGAGCAACTCCCTGGGCACCGCTCTCTCTCCCCTCTCTCTCTCTCTCTCTCTCTCTCTCTCTCTCCCTTTGTTGCCTTGCCTTGTCATTATACATGACACACGGGGATTTCGATAAAGAATTGCATTTCTTCCCTCCCTCTCCTCTCCCTTCGACCCACATATAAATTGGATGAGGCTCGCGTCCGGGGGAGGGAGGCACTCTGCGCCCCCGTCCGCCCCGTCCGCGTCCTTCCGCGGTTCCTGGGGCGGATTGAGCGTGATTGATGAAGAGAGCCGCCCTGATCGGATCATTCCATCATTCCGCCCCTGACCCTCGGCCACGGTCCGCCACCCCCGTCAGTCGGGAGAGAGAGCTTTGCAATGATTTATGGGCTTCGGTCAAGATGACTTTCTTTTCTGTAAGTGAGGGCGTTGGGGGTTGTTGAGGAATGCAGGTTTAGGAGGGGGAGAGAGGGATTTGTATGGGTGGGATGAGGGAGATGAGGCTAAATAAATTGTGGGGGATGAAGCGGAGAAGATTCACGTGCGTCATCAACCATCTGCAGGAATCTTAAATTCAATTATTCCGGTGGAAAACTAATGTTAACACTATCACAAGAGGGAGGGTTTGGCTTAAATGAAATCTGAAAAGGGAAAGACAGAGAAAAAAAATTAGAGAAGAAAACAAATATAAAGAAATGAAGAAAAAAGAATGTAAAGAGAAAAAGAAGATAAATAAAAATGAAAAGACAATACAGAGAAAACAGAAAAAAGAGAAAAAATAAGAAGAAAAAGAAAGGAAAAGGAAAAGCGGATAAACAAAGCAGGGAAAGGGAAAAGAGGGAAAAGTGAAAAAAATAAACTGAAAATCAAAGAAGAGATAAAAAAAGAAAAAAAGAGGAAAAGGGGGGGAAAAGGGGGAAAATGAAAAACAGTGAATAAAGACAAGAAAATAAGGTGACGACCTTTGGTCCCCGAGGTTCGTTTCATTTCAACCCCATTTCAACCCCATTTCAACCCCATTTCAGGGGCATTTCAAGGGCATTTCCCTCGGAGCATCCCTTACCTTCTTGACGAATCCGTCCTTGGTGCCGAGAAAGGCGACGGTGTGCTGTTCAGTGTTGGCGAGGGTGACGGCGGTGAGGGAGGGTGTTGGCGAAGTGGAGGGCGCTCTGGGCCCTGATGGGAACCACCCCCGATATCTTGAGGCCCACCTCGCAGAAGTAGGGGATGTTTCCGGTGCTCTGCGAACAGAAACAAAAACACCCTCAGCAATCGGAAAGAAACAACTTGTGAGAAACGGCAATGATTCATAAAACTTTTGGCATACGGGGGTTGAGGGTTGAGGGTGAAACAACGAGGGATGAAGACGGAGCCGAAAAACAAGTTGGATTGTTCCATTCATAGCCAATAATTTTATCTTATCTTACATTTATATTCCGCATTTCAGTATAAATTTCTTTTTTTATTGAGTATAAATTTTTATATGACAAAAACAAAAAATAATTTAAAGTGTTCGCGATTTGCTTTTCATTTTCTTAATTTATATTTTTTAAGTATAAATAATTTCATTTTATAACTCTCCTTTATGATTCTTCATTATATTACAGGATTTGTTGCATTCATTATAACTATCATTTCTAATTATATTGTATTCAATATTTATCATGTAATTTTATATAAAACATCAATTTCTTATTTATAAGTCTTTTTTACAATTAAATATACGATTGATTATAATTTTTTAAATTATAACAAAAATTTTCGATTTATTTTTAACTTTATAAATAATACAATTTAATCTACTGTTTATGTATTTTGTATTTTACAATTTTCGTTTATAGTAAAATACATTATATATTTATAATTCTTCGCAATTCAGTCAACAATTTCTTTTATTATTTATATAAATTGATGCTTATAATTAAATAAATATATAATTTTTTTTAAATTTTACGATTGGATAAATTTTCTATTTTTTAATTTTGTATTCGCATTATAATTAAGTATATTATATTCTGTTTTTTCCATTTTTCTATTTCTCTTCCACAACTTAAGTATATTTTTATGTCTTTTTAACTGTGTTCTTCTTCAGATTTTCTTTTTCTGTTTCTTGTTAATTGTTCGCTTCTGTAAAATACTCTATGTCTCCTCTCCAATATTTATTATTTATTTATTTATTTATTTAATTTCCATTCTGTG